>CM077906.1:0-86283 GCA_039720435.1 Amazona ochrocephala
TCCTAACCCCTAACCCTAACCCTACCCTAACCTAACCCTAACCCTAACCCAACCCTAACCCTACCCTAACCCTAACCCTAACCCAACCCTACCCTACCCCTAACCCTACCCTACCCTAACCCTAACCCTAACCCACCCTAACCCCACCCTAACCCCTAACCCCTAACCCTAACCCTAACCCTAACCCTACCCTAACCCTAACCCTACCTAACCCTAACCTTCCTAACCCTAAACCTAACCTACCTAACCCTAACCCTAACCCTAACCCTAACCTAACCCTAACCCTAACCCTAACCCTAACCCTAACCTAACCCTAACCCTAACCCTAACCCTAACCCTAACCCCTAACCCCTAACCCCTAACCCTAACTAACCCTAACCCTAACCCTAACCCTAACCCTACCCTAACCTAACCCTAACCCTAACCCTAACCCTAACCCTAACCCTAAACCCTAACCTAACCCTAACCCTAAACCCTAACCCTAACCTAACCTAACCCTAACCCTAACCTAACCTAACCCTAACCCTAAACCCTAACCCTAACCCCTAACCTAACCCTAACCCTAACCCTAACCCTAAACCCTAACCCTAACCCCTAACCCTAACCCTAACCCTAACCCTAACCCTGACCCTAACCCCTGACCCTAACCCCTGACCCTAACCCTAACCCTAACCCTAACCCTAACCCCTAACCCCTAACCCTAACCCTAACCCTAACCTACCCTAACCCCAACCCCTAGCCCCTAACCCTAGCCCCTAACCCTAGCCCCTAACCCTAACCCTAACCCTAACCCCTAACCCTAACCCCTAACCCTAACCCCTAGCCCCTAACCCTAACCCCTAACCCTAACCCCTAACCCTAAACCATAACCCTAAACCATAACCCTAACCCCGAACCCCTAACTCTAACCCCTAACTCTAACCCGTAATCCAACGCTAACAGCGAATCCTAATCCTAACACAAAACCCTAACCCAAACTCTAACCCCTAATGATAACACCAACGCTAGCCCCTAACCCTATCCCCAACCCCTAATAAGAACCTTAACCCCTAACCCAAAACCTAATTAACCCAATCCTCACTGCGAACCCTACCCTTAAACTAAACCCTAACCCAAAATGCAAACATAACCCCAACACTAACCCCTAGCCCGCAATCCTAACCCCAAAACCCTAACTCTAACCCCTAACTCTAAGACTAACCCTAACCCTGAACCCGATCTGCATCCCGTAACCAGAAACTTAAATCCAAACCCTTAATCAGTAACCATAAAACTACCCTAACACCTAAACCAAACCCTAATCCTAACCTAACCCTAACCCGAACCCTAACCCAAACCCTAAACCCTAACCATAACCCCATTCACCCCAACTGCAAACCCTAACTCCTAAACCTAACCTGCAACAGTAACCCTAAACCCTGACCCCTAACCCTAAGACTGACCCTAACCCTAACCCTAACACTAAGCAAACTCTAGCACCAAACCATAACTAGAACCCTCAACCCTAATCCCTAAATTCTAACAACTAAGCCTAACCCCTAACCCTAACAACTAACCCCTAACCCTCACCCTAAAGCCTAACACGAATCCTACTCCTAACCATAAACCCTAACCTGTAACTCCAACGTCTACACCCAACCTAGCCCATCTCCTAATCCCCCCACCATGGCCCCACTCGTAACCCCTACCCCAACCTTAGTCTCTCCCCTAGTTTCTCCCCTAACCCCTCCCCTAATCCTAACCCCACACACAATCTCTTGCCCTTCCCAAACCTAGCCCCTCCTGTAACTTGATCCCACCCACAGCCAAAATCCTGACCCTGTTCGGCTCTCACTCTCTCTCTCTCTAAAAAGTACACACTACCAAAAAAAGCTTCAAAAAAAACATGAACACTAAAAGCACCACAATAAAACCAATTCACTAAAAACCACAATCCCACAGACACTGCATTTCTTCAAAGAAAACTTCCAGTTCAGCACTGACGCATAAACTTGTGCAATCACAGACCAAGTACTCCACAAAGACACCAAGTTCCCTGATCTTAGACAAAATTCTCCAAACACAGAACAAGTTCTCCAACCAAAGAACAAACTCCCCCATCACAGAACAAATTCTCCAATCACAGAAAAATTTCTGCAATCACACAACATGTTCTCCAGTCATGGAAGAAATTCTCCAATCACAGGAGAATTTCACCAAAGACCAACTTCTCCAATCACAGAGCAAGCTGCCAAGCCTAGACCAAATTCTCAAATCAAGGATTAACAACTCCTCCAATCCAAGGCCAAGTTCCCCAAGCACAGACCAAGTTCCCCAAGCACAGACCAAGTTCCCCCATCCCAGATCAAATTCTCCCATCCCAGATCAAATTCTCCCATCCCAGACCAAATCGCCCAAGCACAGACTAAATTCACAATCCCAGACCAAACCCCCCAAGCATAAAATCCCCAACTCAGAGACCACATCCCCAATTCAAAGACCACATCCCCCACACACAGACCACATCCCCCGATTCAAAGACCAAACTCCCCAATTCAAAGACCAAACCCCCCCCAAGCACAGACCAACCCCCCCCAAGCACAGACCAACCCCCCCCAAGCACAGACCAAACCCCCTCAAGCACAGACCAACCCCCCCCAAGCACAGACCAAACCCCCCCAAGCACAGACCAACCCCCCCAAGCACAGACCAACCCCCCCCAAGCACAGACCAAACCCCCCCAAGCACAGACCAAATCCCCAATTCAAAGACCAAACCCAAGCACAGACCAACCCCCCCCAAGCACAGACCAAACCCCCCAAGCACAGACCAAATCCCCAATTCAAAGACCAAACCCAAGCACAGACCAAACCCCCCAAAGCACAGACCAAACCCCCCCCAAGCACAGACCAAATCCCCAATTCAAAGACCAAACCCAAGCACAGACCAAACCCCCCAAGCACAGACCAAACCCCCCCAAGCACAGACCAAACCCCCCCAAGCACAGACCAAACCCCCCCCAAGCACAGACCAAACCCCCCCAAGCACAGACCAACCCCCCCCAAGCACAGACCAAATCCCCCAATTCAAAGACCAAGCCCCCCCCAAGCACAGACCAAATCCCCCAATTCAAAGACCAAGCCCCCCCCAAGCACAGACCAAGCCCCCCTCAAGCACAGACCAAAACCCCCCTCAAGCACAGACCAAATCCCCCCTCAAGCACAGACCAAATCCCCTATTCAAAGACCAAACCCCCCCCAAGCACAGACCAAATCCTCTATTCAAAGACCAAACCCCCAAGCACAGACCAAATCCTCTATTCAAAGACCAAACCCCCCCAAGCACAGACCAACCCCCCCAAGCACAGACCAAATCCCCTATTCAAAGACCAAACCCCCCCCAAACACAGACCAAACCCCCCCCAGCACAGACCAAATCCCCTATTCAAAGACCAAACCCCCCCCAAGCACAGACCAAATCCCCTATTCAAAGACCAAACCCCCCCAAGCACAGGCCAACCTCCCCAAGCACAGACCAAATCCCCTATTCAAAGACCAAACCCCCCAAGCACAGACCAACCTCCCCAAGCACAGACCAAATCCCCTATTCAAAGACCAAACCCCCCCCAGCACAGACCAAATCCCCTATTCAAAGACCAAACCCCCCCAGCACAGACCAAATCCCTATTCAAAGACCAAACCCCCCAGCACAGACCAAATCCCCTATTCAAAGACCAAACCCCCCCCAAGCACCAAATCCCCTATTCAAAGACCAAATCCCCCCCAAGCACAGACCAACCTCCCCAAGCACAGACCAAATCCCCTATTCAAAGAACAAACCCCCCCCAAGCACAGACCAAACCCCCCCCAGCACAGACCAACCCCCCCAAGCACAGACCAAACCCCTCAATTCAAAGACCAAACTCCCCAAGCACAGACCAAGCCCCTCAATTCAAAGACCAAACTCCCCAAGCACAGACCAAGCCCCCCCAAGCACAGACCAACCCCCCCCAAGCACAGACCAAACCCCTCAGTTCAAAGACCAAACTCCCCAAGCACAGACCAAGCCCCTCAATTCAAAGACCAAGCCCCCCCCAAGCACAGACCAAATCCCCTATTCAAAGACCAACCCCCCCCAAGCACAGACCAACCCCCCCAAACACAGACCAAATCCCCCAATTCAAAGACCAAACCCCCCCCAAGCACAGACCAAACCCCCCCCAAGCACAGACCAAACCCCCCCCAAGCACAGACCAAACCCCCCCCAAGCACAGACCAAACCCCCCCCAAGCACAGACCAAACCCCCCCCAAGCACAGACCAAACCCCCCCCAAGCACAGACCAAACCCCCCCCAAGCACAGACCAAACCCCCCCCAAGCACAGACCAAACCCCCCCCAAGCACAGACCAAACCCCCCCCAAGCACAGACCAAACCCCCCCCAAGCACAGACCAAACCCCCCCCAAGCACAGACCAAACCCCCCCCAAGCACAGACCAAACCCCCCCCAAGCACAGACCAAACCCCCCCCAAGCACAGACCAAACCCCCCCCAAGCACAGACCAAACCCCCCCCAAGCACAGACCAAACCCCCCCAAGCACAGACCAAACCCCCCCCAAGCACAGACCAAACCCCCCCCAAGCACAGACCAAACCCCCCCCAAGCACAGACCAAACCCCCCCCAAGCACAGACCAAACCCCCCCCAAGCACAGACCAAACCCCCCCCAAGCACAGACCAAACCCCCCCCAAGCACAGACCAAACCCCCCCCAAGCACAGACCAAACCCCCCCCAAGCACAGACCAAACCCCCCCCAAGCACAGACCAAACCCCCCCCAAGCACAGACCAAACCCCCCCCAAGCACAGACCAAACCCCCCCCAAGCACAGACCAAACCCCCCCAAGCACAGACCAAACCCCCCCAAGCACAGACCAAACCCCCCAAGCACAGACCAAACCCCCCCAAGCACAGACCAAATCCCCCCCAAGCACAGACCAAACCCCCCCAAGCACAGACCAAACCCCCCCAAGCACAGACCAAACCCCCCCAAGCACAGACCAAACCCCCCCAAGCACAGACCAAACCCCCCCAAGCACAGACCAAACCCCCCCAAGCACAGACCAAACCCCCCCAAGCACAGACCAAGCCCCCCCAAGCACAGACCAAGCCCCCCCAAGCACAGACCAAACCCCCCCAAGCACAGACCAAATCCCCCCCAAGCACAGACCAAATCCCCCCCAAGCACAGACCAAATCCCCCCCAAGCACAGACCAAATCCCCTATTCAAAGACCAACCCCCCCCAAGCACAGACCAAATCCCCCAATTCAAAGACCAAGCCCCCCCAAGCACAGACCAAACCCCCCCCAAGCACAGACCAAACCCCCCCAAGCACAGACCAAACCCCCCCAAGCACAGACCAAACCCCCCCAAGCACAGACCAAACCCCCCCAAGCACAGACCAAACCCCCCCAAGCACAGACCAAATCCCCCCCAAGCACAGACCAAACCCCCCCAAGCACAGACCAAACCCCCCCAAGCACAGACCAAACCCCCCCAAGCACAGACCAAACCCCCCCCAAGCACAGACCAAACCCCCCCAAGCACAGACCAAATCCCCCCCAAGCACAGACCAAACCCCCCCCAAGCACAGACCAAACCCCCCCAAGCACAGACCAAATCCCCCCCAAGCACAGACCAAACCCCCCCAAGCACAGACCAAATCCCCCCCAAGCACAGACCAAACCCCCCCAAGCACAGACCAAACCCCCCCAAGCACAGACCAAACCCCCCCAAGCACAGACCAAACCCCCCCAAGCACAGACCAAACCCCCCCCAAGCACAGACCAAACCCCCCCCAAGCACAGACCAAACCCCCCCAAGCACAGACCAAATCCCCCCCAAGCACAGACCAACCCCCCCCAAGCACAGACCAAATCCCCCAATTCAAAGACCAAGCCCCCCAAGCACAGACCAAATCCCCCCAAGCACAGACCAAATCCCCCCCAAGCACAGACCAAATCCCCCCCAAGCACAGACCAAATCCCCCCCAAGCACAGACCAAATCTCCGATTCAAAGACCAAACCCCCCCCAAGCACAGACCAAATCCCCTATTCAAAGACCAACCCCCCCCAAGCACAGACCAACCCCCCCAAGCACAGACCAAACCCCTCAATTCAAAGACCAAGCCCCCCCCAAGCACAGACCAAGCCCCCCCCAAGCACAGACCAAGCCCCCCCCAAGCACAGACCAAGCCCCCCCCAAGCACAGACCAAGCCCCCCCCCAAAGCACAGACCAAGCCCCCCCCAAGCACAGACCAAATCCCCAATTCAAAGACCAAACCCCCCCAGCACAGTCCAAATCCCCAAAGGCACAGTCCAAATCCCCAAAGGCACAGACCAAACCCCCAATTCAAAGACAAATCCCCCAATTCAAAGACCAAGTCCCCAATTCAAAGACCAAGTCCCCAATTCAAAGACCAAGACCCCAATTCAAAGACCAAACCCCCCCAGCACAGACCAAATCCCCAAAGGCACAAACCAAACCCCCAATTCAAAGACAAATCCCCCAATTCAATGACCAAGTCCCCAATTCAAAGACCAAACCCCACACACACAGACCAAATTTTCTAATTAAAAAAAAAAGAAACCAAAAACCACACCTCAAATAAACCACAAAGCTCTAAGGCCACAAAACATGAGCTAACACCACAGACCTTACCTTGAGGAGAGCTGAACCCCAAATGAGCTCCCTGGCCAGAGGCTGTGCCTCATATACCACAGAGTATGGCTAAGATTCAGCAGCTGAGACTCTGGGGCTGATACTCTGCAGCTGAGACTCGGGCTGATACTCTGCAGCTGAGACTCAGGCTGATACTCTGCAGCTGGGACTCTGGGGCTGAGACTCCAGGACTCAGGCTCTGGGGCTGAGACTGTGCCTGAAACTCTGTGGCTCATACTCTGCATCTCAGACTTTGAATCTAAGACTCTGTGACCGAGACTCTGTAATAAAGACTCTGTGGCTGACATGGTGGCTGAGGCTCCGGGCCTCAGACTTCAGAGCTGATAGACTGTGGCTGAGAGTCTATGGCTGAAACAGTGCCTTAGGCACTGGGCCTCAAACTTTGGAAGTGATACTTTCAGACTCAGTCTCTGTGACTGAGGCCGCTGCTGAGAGTCTGTGGCTGAGAGTCTGTGGATGAATTGATTCCATAGACTCTGGGTCTCAAACTATGGAGCTGATACTTTCAGACTCAGACTCTGCGGCCAGAGTATAACCCTACACCCCTAACCCTAACTCTAACCCCAACCCTAACCCCTAACCATAACCACTACCCCAACCCCTAACCCACAACCCTAAACATTAACGCCTAACCCTAAACCATAACCCCTTAACCATAACCCCCTAACACTAACCCCATAACCCTAATTCCCTAACCCCTAACCCTAACCCAAAACTTTACCCTAACCCCTAACCCTAACCCAAAACTTTACCCTAACCCCTAACCCTAACAATACCCCCTCCCCCGAACCCTGACCCTGACCCTAACCACTAACCCCAAACCCCTAACCCTAACCCTCACCCTACCCCTAATCCCTAAAGCCTAACCCATAACCCTAAACCGTGCTTTCCAACTCAGAGTCCATTTGAGTGCAACATCTCCATGGCATGAACTTGCCCAGTCTGCATCTGAGTCGAACAGGTATGATTGGCCTCTGCTCCCACAGAAAAAGAAGCAGGACAGAAAGATGCTGTTGGACCTCTTCTATGGAGTGCAAGCTTTGCAACGGTGCCACCTGCATGGCTCTCGCTCCTTGCTTCCCACCTCAGAGTCCATTTGAGTGCAACATCTCCATACCTTGACCTTAGCCAGCCTGCACCTAAGTCGAGCAGTATGATAGGCCTCTGCTCCCACAGAAAAAGAAGCAGGACTGAAAAAGGCTGCTGGACCTCTTCTATGGAGTGCAAGCTTTGCACCGGTGCCACCTGCATTGCTCTCGCTCATTGCTTCCCACCTCAGAGTCCATTTGAGTGGAACATCTCCATACCTTGACCTTAGCCAGCCTGCATCTAAGTCCAGCAGTATGATAGGCCTCTGCTCCCACAGAAAAAGAAGCAGGACTGAAAGAGGCTGCAGGACCTCTTCTATGGAGTGCAAGCTTTGCACCAGTGCCACCTGCATGGCTCTCGCTCCTTCCTTCCCACCTCAGAGTCCATTTGAGTGCAACATCTCCATGGCGTGAACTTAGCCAGCCTGCATAAGAGTCGAGCAGTATGATAGGCCTCTGCTCCCACAGAAAAAGAAGCAGGACTGAAAGAGGCTGCACGACCTCTTCTATGGAGTGCAAGCTTTGCAACGGTGCCACCTACATTGCTGTCGCTCCTTGCTTTCCCACCTCAGACTCCATTTGAATGCAGACGTTAGGGGACGGATCCCGGCCATTCTGCAGGACTGTATCCGAGTAGAGCATGAACGTTTGGCCTCTGCTCTCACAAAAAAAGAGCCAGAGCTGAAAGATGGTGCTGGGCATGTTCGGCGCACAGTAAGCTTTGCACCGGTGCCACCTGCATGGCTCTCGCTCCTTGCTTCCCACCTCAGAGTCCATTTGAGTGCAACATCTCCATACCTTGACCTTAGCCAGCCTGCACCTAAGTCGAGCAGTATGATAGGCCTCTGCTCCCACAGAAAAAGAAGCAGGACTGAAAGAGGCTGCAGGACCTCTTCTATGGAGTGCAAGCTTTGCACCGGTGCCACCTGCATGGCTCTCGCTCCTTGCTTCCCACCTCAGAGTCCATTTGAGTGCAACATCTCCATGGCTTGACCTTGCCCAGTCTGCATCAGAGTTGAGCAGGATGACTGGCCTCTGCCCCCACAGAAAAAGAAGCAGGACTGAAAGATGCTGCTGGACCTCTTCTATGGGGTGCAAGCTTTGCAACGGTGCCACCTGCATTGCTGTCGCTCCTTGCTTTCCCACTCAGAGTCCATTTGAATGCAGACGTTAGGGGACAGATCCCAGCCATTCTGCAGGACTGTATCTGAGCAGAGCACGAATGTTTGGCCTCTGCTCCCACAGAAAAAGAGCCAGGGCGGAAAGATGCTGCTGGGCCTGTTCGGCGCACAGTAAGCTTTGCACCGGTGCCACCTGCATGGCTCTCGCTCCTTCCTTCCCACCTCAGAGTCCATTTGAGTGCAACATCTCCATGGCTTGACCTTGGCCAGCCTGCATAAGAGTCGAGCAGGTATAACTGGCCTCTGCTCCCACAGAAAAAGAAGCAGGACAAAGAGGCTGCTGGACCTCTTCTATGGAGTGCAAGCTTTGCAACGGTGCCACCTGCATTGCTCTCGCTCCTTGCTTTCCCACCTCAGACTCCATTTGAATGCAGACGTTAGGGGACGGATCCCGGCCATTCTGCAGGACTGTATGTGAGTAGAGCACAAACGTTTGGCCTCTGCTCTCACAAAAAAAGAGCCAGGGCGGAAAGATGCTGCTGGGCCTGTTCGGCGCACAGTAAGCTTTGCACCGGTGCCACCTGCATTGCTCTCGCTCCTTGCTTCCCACCTCAGAGTCCATTTGAGTGCAACATCTCCATACCTTGACCTTAGCCAGCCTGCATCTAAGTCGAGCAGCATGATAGGCCTCTGCTCCCACAGAAAAAGAAGCAGGACTGAAAGAGGCTGCAGGACCTCTTCTATGGAGTGCAAGCTTTGCACCGGTGCCACCTGCATGGCTCTCGCTCCTTGCTTCCCACCTCAGAGTCCATTTGAGTGCAACATCTCCATGGCTTGACCTTGCCCAGTCTGCATCAGAGTTGAGCAGGATGACTGGCCTCTGCCCCCACAGAAAAAGAAGCAGGACTGAAAGATGCTGCTGGACCTCTTCTATGGGGTGCAAGCTTTGCAACGGTGCCACCTACATTGCTGTCGCTCCTTGCTTTCCCACTCAGAGTCCATTTGAATGCACACGTTAGGGGACAGATCCCAGCCATTCTGCAGGACTGTATCTGAGTAGAGCACGAATGTTTGGCCTCTGCTCCCACAGAAAAAGAGCCAGGGCTGAAAGATGCTGCTGGGCCTGTTCGGCGCACAGTAAGCTTTGCACCGGTGCCACCTGCATGGCTCTCGCTCCTTGCTTCCCACCTCAGAGTCCATTTGAGTGCAACATCTCCATGGCGTGACCTTAGCCAGCCTGCATCTGATTCGAGCATTATGATTGGCCTCTGCTCCCACAGAAAAAGACGCAGGACTGAAAGAGGCTGCTGGACCTCTTCTATGGAGTGCAAGCTTTGCACCGGTGCCACCTGCATTGCTCTCGCTACTTGCTTTCCCACCTCAGAGTCCATTTGAATGCGACAGCTCCATACCTCGAGCTTGGCCAGCCTGCATCTGAGTCGAGCAGGATGACTGGCCTCTGCTCCCACAGAAAAAGAAGCAGGACTGAAAGATGCTGCTGGACCTCTTCTATGGGGTGCAAGCTTTACAACAGTGCCACCTGCATTGCTGTCGCTCCTTGGTTTTGCCACCTCAGAGTCCATTTGAATGCAGACCTTTGGGGATGGACCCCAGCCATTCTGCAGGACTGTATGTGAGTAGAGCACGAACATTTGGCCTCTGCTCTCACAAAAAAAGAGCCAGGGCGGAAAGATGCTGCTGGGCCTGTTCAGCACACAGTAAGCTTTGCACCGGTGCCACCTGCATGGCTCTCGCTCCTTGCTTCCCACCTCAGAGTCCATTTGAGTGCAACATCTCCATGGCTTGACCTTGGCCAGCCTGCATAAGAGTCGAGCAGGTATAACTGGCCTCTGCCCCCACAGAAAAAGAAGCAGGACTGAAAGATGCTGCTGGACCTCTTCTATGGGGTGCAAGCTTTGCAACGGTGCCACCTGCATGGCTCTCGCTCCTTGCTTCCCACCTCAGAGTCCATTTGAGTGCAACATCTCCATGGCTTGACCTTGCCCAGTCTGCATCTGAGTTGAGCAGTATGATTGGCCTCTGCTCCCACAGAAAAAGAAGCAGGACTGAAAGATGCTGTTGGACCTCTTCTATGGAGTGCAAGCTTTGCAACGGTGCCACCTACATTGCTCTCGCTCCTTGCTTTCCCACCTCAGACTCCATTTGAATGCAGACGTTAGGGGACGGATCCCGGCCATTCTGCAGGACTGTATCCGAGTAGAGCATGAACGTTTGGCCTCTGCTCTCACAAAAAAAGAGCCAGGGCGGAAAGATGCTGCTGGGCCTGTTCGGCACACAGTAAGCTTTGCACCGGTGCCACCTGCATTGCTCTCGCTCATTGCTTCCCACCTCAGAGTCCATTTGAGTGCAACATCTCCATACCTTGACCTTAGCCAGCCTGCATCTAAGTCGAGCAGTATGATAGGCCTCTGCTCCCACAGAAAAAGAAGCAGGACTGAAAGAGGCTGCAGGACCTCTTCTATGGAGTGCAAGCTTTGCACCGGTGCCACCTGCATGGCTCTCGCTCCTTGCTTCCCACCTCAGAGTCCATTTGAGTGCAACATCTCCATGGCTTGACCTTGGGCAGGCTGCATAAGAGTCGAGCAGGTATAACTGGCCTCTGCTCCCACAGAAAAAGAAGCAGGACTGAAAGAGGCTGCTGGACCTCTTCTATGGAGTGCAAGCTTTGCACCGGTGCCACCTGCATTGCTCTCGCTCCTTGCTTTCCCACCTCAGACTCCATTTGAATGCAGACGTTAGGGGACGGATCCTGGCCATTCTGCAGGACTGTATCTGAGCAGAGCACAAACGTTTGGCCTCTGCTCTCACAAAAAAAGAGCCAGGGCTGAAAGATGCTGCTGGGCCTGTTCGGCGCACAGTAAGCTTTGCACCGATGCCACCTGCATTGCTCTTGCTCATTGCTTCCCACCTCAGAGTCCATTTGAGTGCAACATCTCCATACCTTGACCTTAGCCAGCCTGCATCTAAGTCGAGCACCATGATAGGCCTCTGCTCCCACAGAAAAAGAAGCAGGACTGAAAGAGGCTGCAGGACCTCTTCTATGGAGTGCAAGCTTTGCACCGGTGCCACCTGCATGGCTCTCGCTCCTTGCTTCCCACCTCAGAGTCCATTTGAGTGCAACATCTCCATGGCGTGACCTTAGCCAGCCTGCATCTGATTCGAGCATTATGATTGGCCTCTGCTCCCACAGAAAAAGACGCAGGACTGAAAGAGGCTGCTGGACCTCTTCTATGGAGTGCAAGCTTTGCACCGGTGCCACCTGCATTGCTCTCGCTACTTGCTTTCCCACCTCAGAGTCCATTTGAATGCGACAGCTCCATACCTCGAGCTTGGCCAGCCTGCATCTGAGTCGAGCAGGATGACTGGCCTCTGCTCCCACAGAAAAAGAAGCAGGACTGAAAGATGCTGCTGGACCTCTTCTATGGGGTGCAAGCTTTACAACAGTGCCACCTGCATTGCTGTCGCTCCTTGGTTTTGCCACCTCAGAGTCCATTTGAATGCAGACCTTTGGGGATGGACCCCAGCCATTCTGCAGGACTGTATGTGAGTAGAGCACGAACATTTGGCCTCTGCTCTCACAAAAAAAGAGCCAGGGCGGAAAGATGCTGCTGGGCCTGTTCAGCGCACAGTAAGCTTTGCACCGGTGCCACCTGCATGGCTCTCGCTCCTTGCTTCCTACCTCAGAGTCCATTTGAGTGCAACATCTCCATGGCTTGACCTTGGCCAGCCTGCATAAGAGTCGAGCAGGTATAACTGGCCTCTGCTCCCACAGAAAAAGAAGCAGGACTGAAAGATGCTGCTGGACCTCTTCTATGGAGTGCAAGCTTTGCAACGGTGCCACCTACATTGCTCTCGCTCCTTGCTTCCCACCTGAGAGTCCATTTGAGTGCAACATCTCCATACCTTGACCTTAGCCAGCCTGCACCTAAGTCGAGCAGTATGATAGGCCTCTGCTCCCACAGAAAAAGAAGCAGGGCTGAAAGAGGCTGCTGGACCTCTTCTATGGAGTGCAAGCTTTGCAACGGTGCCACCTACATTGCTCTCGCTCCTTGCTTTCCCACCTCAGACTCCATTTGAATGCAGTCGTTTCGGGGCGGATCAGGGCCATTCTGCAGGACTGTATGTGACTAGAGCACGAATGTTTGGCCTCTGCTCCCACAGAAAGCAGCCAGGGCTGAAAGATGCTCCTTTGCCTGTTCAGCGCACAGTAAGCCTTGCAACGGTGCCACCTACATTGCTCTCGCTCCTTGCTTTCCCACCTCAGACTCCATTTGAATGCAGACATTTGGGGTCGGATCCTGGCCATACTGCAGGACTGTATCCGAGTACAGCACAAACGTTTGGCCTCTGCTCCCACAAAAAAAGAGCCAGGGCGGAAAGATGCTGCTGGGCCAGTTCGGCGCACAGTAAGCTTTGCACCGGTGCCACCTGCATGGCTCTCGCTCCTTGCTTCCCACCTCAGAGTCCATTTGAGTGCAACATCTCCATACCTTGACCTTAGCCAGCCTGCATCTAAGTCGAGCAGTATGATAGGCCTCTGCTCCCACAGAAAAAGAAGCAGGACTGAAAGAGGCTGCAGGACCTCTTCTATGGAGTGCAAGCTTTGCACCGGTGCCACCTGCATGGCTCTCGCTCCTTGCTTCCCACCTCAGAGTCCATTTGAGTGCAACATCTCCATGGCGTGACCTTAGCCAGCCTGCATCTGATTCGAGCATTATGATTGGCCTCTGCTCCCACAGAAAAAGACGCAGGACTGAAAGAGGCTGCTGGACCTCTTCTATGGAGTGCAAGCTTTGCACCGGTGCCACCTGCATTGCTCTCGCTACTTGCTTTCCCACCTCAGAGTCCATATGAGTGCGACAGCTCCATACCTCGAGCTTGGCCAGCCTGCATCTGAGTCGAGCAGGATGACTGGCCTCTGCTCCCACAGAAAAAGAAGCAGGACTGAAAGATGCTGCTGGACCTCTTCTATGGGGTGCAAGCTTTACAACAGTGCCACCTGCATTGCTGTCGCTCCTTAGTTTTGCCACCTCAGAGTCCATTTGAATGGAGACCTTTGGGGATGGACCCGAGCCATTCTGCAGGACTGTATGTAGTAGAGCACGAACATTTGGCCTCTGCTCTCACAAAAAAAGAGCCAGAGCTGAAAGATGCTGCTGGGCCTGTTCGGCGCACAGTAAGCTTTGCACCGGTGCCACCTGCACTGCTCTCGCTCCTTGCTTCCCACCTCAGAGTCCATTTGAGTGCAACATCTCCATGGCTTGACCTTGCCCAGTCTGCATCTGAGTTGAGCAGTACGATAGGCCTCTGCTCTCACAAAAAAAGAGCCAGGGCGGAAAGATGCTGCTGGACCTTTTCTATGGAGTGCAAGCTTTGCAACGGTGCCACCTACATTGCTGTCGCACCTTGCTTTCCCACTCAGAGTCCATTTGAATGCAGACGTTAGGGGACAGATCCCAGCCATTCTGCAGGACTGTATCTGAGTAGAGCACGAATGTTTGGCCTCTGCTCCCACAGAAAAAGAGCCAGGGCTGAAAGATGCTGCTGGGCCTGTTCGGCGCACAGTAAGCTTTGCACCGGTGCCACCTGCATGGCTCTCGCTCCTTGCTTCCCACCTCAGAGTCCATTTGAGTGCAACATCTCCATGGCGTGACCTTAGCCAGCCTGCATCTGATTCGAGCATTATGATTGGCCTCTGCTCCCACAGAAAAAGACGCAGGACTGAAAGAGGCTGCTGGACCTCTTCTATGGAGTGCAAGCTTTGCACCGGTGCCACCTGCATTGCTCTCGCTACTTGCTTTCCCACCTCAGAGTCCATTTGAATGCGACAGCTCCATACCTCGAGCTTGGCCAGCCTGCATCTGAGTCGAGCAGGATGACTGGCCTCTGCTCCCACAGAAAAAGAAGCAGGACTGAAAGATGCTGCTGGACCTCTTCTATGGGGTGCAAGCTTTACAACAGTGCCACCTGCATTGCTGTCGCTCCTTGGTTTTGCCACCTCAGAGTCCATTTGAATGCAGACCTTTGGGGATGGACCCCAGCCATTCTGCAGGACTGTATGTGAGTAGAGCACGAACATTTGGCCTCTGCTCTCACAAAAAAAGAGCCAGGGCGGAAAGATGCTGCTGGGCCTGTTCAGCGCACAGTAAGCTTTGCACCGGTGCCACCTGCATGGCTCTCGCTCCTTGCTTCCTACCTCAGAGTCCATTTGAGTGCAACATCTCCATGGCTTGACCTTGGCCAGCCTGCATAAGAGTCGAGCAGGTATAACTGGCCTCTGCTCCCACAGAAAAAGAAGCAGGACTGAAAGATGCTGCTGGACCTCTTCTATGGAGTGCAAGCTTTGCAACGGTGCCACCTACATTGCTCTCGCTCCTTGCTTCCCACCTGAGAGTCCATTTGAGTGCAACATCTCCATACCTTGACCTTAGCCAGCCTGCACCTAAGTCGAGCAGTATGATAGGCCTCTGCTCCCACAGAAAAAGAAGCAGGGCTGAAAGAGGCTGCTGGACCTCTTCTATGGAGTGCAAGCTTTGCAACGGTGCCACCTACATTGCTCTCGCTCCTTGCTTTCCCACCTCAGACTCCATTTGAATGCAGTCGTTTCGGGGCGGATCAGGGCCATTCTGCAGGACTGTATGTGACTAGAGCACGAATGTTTGGCCTCTGCTCCCACAGAAAGCAGCCAGGGCTGAAAGATGCTCCTTTGCCTGTTCAGCGCACAGTAAGCCTTGCAACGGTGCCACCTACATTGCTCTCGCTCCTTGCTTTCCCACCTCAGACTCCATTTGAATGCAGACATTTGGGGTCGGATCCTGGCCATACTGCAGGACTGTATCCGAGTACAGCACAAACGTTTGGCCTCTGCTCCCACAAAAAAAGAGCCAGGGCGGAAAGATGCTGCTGGGCCAGTTCGGCGCACAGTAAGCTTTGCACCGGTGCCACCTGCATGGCTCTCGCTCCTTGCTTCCCACCTCAGAGTCCATTTGAGTGCAACATCTCCATACCTTGACCTTAGCCAGCCTGCATCTAAGTCGAGCAGTATGATAGGCCTCTGCTCCCACAGAAAAAGAAGCAGGACTGAAAGAGGCTGCAGGACCTCTTCTATGGAGTGCAAGCTTTGCACCGGTGCCACCTGCATGGCTCTCGCTCCTTGCTTCCCACCTCAGAGTCCATTTGAGTGCAACATCTCCATGGCGTGACCTTAGCCAGCCTGCATCTGATTCGAGCATTATGATTGGCCTCTGCTCCCACAGAAAAAGACGCAGGACTGAAAGAGGCTGCTGGACCTCTTCTATGGAGTGCAAGCTTTGCACCGGTGCCACCTGCATTGCTCTCGCTACTTGCTTTCCCACCTCAGAGTCCATATGAGTGCGACAGCTCCATACCTCGAGCTTGGCCAGCCTGCATCTGAGTCGAGCAGGATGACTGGCCTCTGCTCCCACAGAAAAAGAAGCAGGACTGAAAGATGCTGCTGGACCTCTTCTATGGGGTGCAAGCTTTACAACAGTGCCACCTGCATTGCTGTCGCTCCTTAGTTTTGCCACCTCAGAGTCCATTTGAATGGAGACCTTTGGGGATGGACCCGAGCCATTCTGCAGGACTGTATGTAGTAGAGCACGAACATTTGGCCTCTGCTCTCACAAAAAAAGAGCCAGAGCTGAAAGATGCTGCTGGGCCTGTTCGGCGCACAGTAAGCTTTGCACCGGTGCCACCTGCACTGCTCTCGCTCCTTGCTTCCCACCTCAGAGTCCATTTGAGTGCAACATCTCCATGGCTTGACCTTGCCCAGTCTGCATCTGAGTTGAGCAGTACGATAGGCCTCTGCTCTCACAAAAAAAGAGCCAGGGCGGAAAGATGCTGCTGGACCTTTTCTATGGAGTGCAAGCTTTGCAACGGTGCCACCTACATTGCTGTCGCACCTTGCTTTCCCACTCAGAGTCCATTTGAATGCAGACGTTAGGGGACAGATCCCAGCCATTCTGCAGGACTGTATCTGAGTAGAGCACGAATGTTTGGCCTCTGCTCCCACAGAAAAAGAGCCAGGGCTGAAAGATGCTGCTGGGCCTGTTCAGCACACAGTAAGCTTTGCACCGGTGCCACCTGCATGGCTCTCGCTCCTTGCTTCCCACCTCAGAGTCCATTTGAGTGCAACATCTCCATGGCGTGACCTTAGCCAGCCTGCATCTGATTCGAGCATTATGATTGGCCTCTGCTCCCACAGAAAAAGACGCAGGACTGAAAGAGGCTGCTGGACCTCTTCTATGGAGTGCAAGCTTTGCACCGGTGCCACCTGCATTGCTCTCGCTACTTGCTTTCCCACCTCAGAGTCCATTTGAATGCGACAGCTCCATACCTCGAGCTTGGCCAGCCTGCATCTGAGTCGAGCAGGATGACTGGCCTCTGCTCCCACAGAAAAAGAAGCAGGACTGAAAGATGCTGCTGGACCTCTTCTATGGGGTGCAAGCTTTACAACAGTGCCACCTGCATTGCTGTCGCTCCTTGGTTTTGCCACCTCAGAGTCCATTTGAATGCAGACCTTTGGGGATGGACCCCAGCCATTCTGCAGGACTGTATGTGAGTAGAGCACGAACATTTGGCCTCTGCTCTCACAAAAAAAGAGCCAGGGCGGAAAGATGCTGCTGGGCCTGTTCAGCACACAGTAAGCTTTGCACCGGTGCCACCTGCATGGCTCTCGCTCCTTGCTTCCCACCTCAGAGTCCATTTGAGTGCAACATCTCCATGGCTTGACCTTGGCCAGCCTGCATAAGAGTCGAGCAGGTATAACTGGCCTCTGCCCCCACAGAAAAAGAAGCAGGACTGAAAGATGCTGCTGGACCTCTTCTATGGGGTGCAAGCTTTGCAACGGTGCCACCTACATTGCTCTCGCTCCTTGCTTTCCCACCTCAGACTCCATTTGAATGCAGACGTTAGGGGACGGATACCAGCCATTCTGCAGGACTGTATCTGAGCAGAGCACGAACGTTTGGCCTCTGCTCCCACAAAAAAAGAGCCAGGGCTGAAAGATGCTGCTGGGCCTGTTCGGCGCACAGTAAGCTTTGCACAGGTGCCACCTGCATGGCTCTCGCTCCTTGCTTCCCACCTCAGAGTCCATTTGAGTGCAGCATCTCCATGGCTGGACCTTGGCCAGCCTGCATAAGAGTCGAGCAGGTATAACTGGCCTCTGCTCCCACAGAAAAAGAGCCAGGGCTGAAAGATGCTGCTGGGCCTGTTCGGCACACAGTAAGCTTTGCACCGGTGCCACCTGCATTGCTCTCGCTCCTTGCTTCCCACCTCAGAGTCCATTTGAGTGCAACATCTCCATGGCTTGACCTTGGCCAGCCTGCATAAGAGTCGAGCAGGTATAACTGGCCTCTGCCCCCACAGAAAAAGAAGCAGGACTGAAAGATGCTGCTGGACCTCTTCTATGGGGTGCAAGCTTTGCAACGGTGCCACCTGCATGGCTCTCGCTCCTTGCTTCCCACCTCAGAGTCCATTTGAGTGCAACATCTCCATGGCTTGACCTTGCCCAGTCTGCATCTGAGTTGAGCAGTATGATTGGCCTCTGCTCCCACAGAAAAAGAAGCAGGACTGAAAGATGCTGTTGGACCTCTTCTATGGAGTGCAAGCTTTGCAACGGTGCCACCTACATTGCTCTCGCTCCTTGCTTTCCCACCTCAGACTCCATTTGAATGCAGACGTTAGGGGACGGATCCCGGCCATTCTGCAGGACTGTATCCGAGTAGAGCATGAACGTTTGGCCTCTGCTCTCACAAAAAAAGAGCCAGGGCGGAAAGATGCTGCTGGGCCTGTTCGGCACACAGTAAGCTTTGCACCGGTGCCACCTGCATTGCTCTCGCTCATTGCTTCCCACCTCAGAGTCCATTTGAGTGCAACATCTCCATACCTTGACCTTAGCCAGCCTGCATCTAAGTCGAGCAGTATGATAGGCCTCTGCTCCCACAGAAAAAGAAGCAGGACTGAAAGAGGCTGCAGGACCTCTTCTATGGAGTGCAAGCTTTGCACCGGTGCCACCTGCATGGCTCTCGCTCCTTGCTTCCCACCTCAGAGTCCATTTGAGTGCAACATCTCCATGGCTTGACCTTGGGCAGGCTGCATAAGAGTCGAGCAGGTATAACTGGCCTCTGCTCCCACAGAAAAAGAAGCAGGACTGAAAGAGGCTGCTGGACCTCTTCTATGGAGTGCAAGCTTTGCACCGGTGCCACCTGCATTGCTCTCGCTCCTTGCTTTCCCACCTCAGACTCCATTTGAATGCAGACGTTAGGGGACGGATCCTGGCCATTCTGCAGGACTGTATCTGAGCAGAGCACAAACGTTTGGCCTCTGCTCTCACAAAAAAAGAGCCAGGGCTGAAAGATGCTGCTGGGCCTGTTCGGCGCACAGTAAGCTTTGCACCGATGCCACCTGCATTGCTCTTGCTCATTGCTTCCCACCTCAGAGTCCATTTGAGTGCAACATCTCCATACCTTGACCTTAGCCAGCCTGCATCTAAGTCGAGCACCATGATAGGCCTCTGCTCCCACAGAAAAAGAAGCAGGACTGAAAGAGGCTGCAGGACCTCTTCTATGGAGTGCAAGCTTTGCACCGGTGCCACCTGCATGGCTCTCGCTCCTTGCTTCCCACCTCAGAGTCCATTTGAGTGCAACATCTCCATGGCGTGACCTTAGCCAGCCTGCATCTGATTCGAGCATTATGATTGGCCTCTGCTCCCACAGAAAAAGACGCAGGACTGAAAGAGGCTGCTGGACCTCTTCTATGGAGTGCAAGCTTTGCACCGGTGCCACCTGCATTGCTCTCGCTACTTGCTTTCCCACCTCAGAGTCCATTTGAATGCGACAGCTCCATACCTCGAGCTTGGCCAGCCTGCATCTGAGTCGAGCAGGATGACTGGCCTCTGCTCCCACAGAAAAAGAAGCAGGACTGAAAGATGCTGCTGGACCTCTTCTATGGGGTGCAAGCTTTACAACAGTGCCACCTGCATTGCTGTCGCTCCTTGGTTTTGCCACCTCAGAGTCCATTTGAATGCAGACCTTTGGGGATGGACCCCAGCCATTCTGCAGGACTGTATGTGAGTAGAGCACGAACATTTGGCCTCTGCTCTCACAAAAAAAGAGCCAGGGCGGAAAGATGCTGCTGGGCCTGTTCAGCGCACAGTAAGCTTTGCACCGGTGCCACCTGCATGGCTCTCGCTCCTTGCTTCCTACCTCAGAGTCCATTTGAGTGCAACATCTCCATGGCTTGACCTTGGCCAGCCTGCATAAGAGTCGAGCAGGTATAACTGGCCTCTGCTCCCACAGAAAAAGAAGCAGGACTGAAAGATGCTGCTGGACCTCTTCTATGGAGTGCAAGCTTTGCAACGGTGCCACCTACATTGCTCTCGCTCCTTGCTTCCCACCTGAGAGTCCATTTGAGTGCAACATCTCCATACCTTGACCTTAGCCAGCCTGCACCTAAGTCGAGCAGTATGATAGGCCTCTGCTCCCACAGAAAAAGAAGCAGGGCTGAAAGAGGCTGCTGGACCTCTTCTATGGAGTGCAAGCTTTGCAACGGTGCCACCTACATTGCTCTCGCTCCTTGCTTTCCCACCTCAGACTCCATTTGAATGCAGTCGTTTCGGGGCGGATCAGGGCCATTCTGCAGGACTGTATGTGACTAGAGCACGAATGTTTGGCCTCTGCTCCCACAGAAAGCAGCCAGGGCTGAAAGATGCTCCTTTGCCTGTTCAGCGCACAGTAAGCCTTGCAACGGTGCCACCTACATTGCTCTCGCTCCTTGCTTTCCCACCTCAGACTCCATTTGAATGCAGACATTTGGGGTCGGATCCTGGCCATACTGCAGGACTGTATCCGAGTACAGCACAAACGTTTGGCCTCTGCTCCCACAAAAAAAGAGCCAGGGCGGAAAGATGCTGCTGGGCCAGTTCGGCGCACAGTAAGCTTTGCACCGGTGCCACCTGCATGGCTCTCGCTCCTTGCTTCCCACCTCAGAGTCCATTTGAGTGCAACATCTCCATACCTTGACCTTAGCCAGCCTGCATCTAAGTCGAGCAGTATGATAGGCCTCTGCTCCCACAGAAAAAGAAGCAGGACTGAAAGAGGCTGCAGGACCTCTTCTATGGAGTGCAAGCTTTGCACCGGTGCCACCTGCATGGCTCTCGCTCCTTGCTTCCCACCTCAGAGTCCATTTGAGTGCAACATCTCCATGGCGTGACCTTAGCCAGCCTGCATCTGATTCGAGCATTATGATTGGCCTCTGCTCCCACAGAAAAAGACGCAGGACTGAAAGAGGCTGCTGGACCTCTTCTATGGAGTGCAAGCTTTGCACCGGTGCCACCTGCATTGCTCTCGCTACTTGCTTTCCCACCTCAGAGTCCATATGAGTGCGACAGCTCCATACCTCGAGCTTGGCCAGCCTGCATCTGAGTCGAGCAGGATGACTGGCCTCTGCTCCCACAGAAAAAGAAGCAGGACTGAAAGATGCTGCTGGACCTCTTCTATGGGGTGCAAGCTTTACAACAGTGCCACCTGCATTGCTGTCGCTCCTTAGTTTTGCCACCTCAGAGTCCATTTGAATGGAGACCTTTGGGGATGGACCCGAGCCATTCTGCAGGACTGTATGTAGTAGAGCACGAACATTTGGCCTCTGCTCTCACAAAAAAAGAGCCAGAGCTGAAAGATGCTGCTGGGCCTGTTCGGCGCACAGTAAGCTTTGCACCGGTGCCACCTGCACTGCTCTCGCTCCTTGCTTCCCACCTCAGAGTCCATTTGAGTGCAACATCTCCATGGCTTGACCTTGCCCAGTCTGCATCTGAGTTGAGCAGTACGATAGGCCTCTGCTCTCACAAAAAAAGAGCCAGGGCGGAAAGATGCTGCTGGACCTTTTCTATGGAGTGCAAGCTTTGCAACGGTGCCACCTACATTGCTGTCGCACCTTGCTTTCCCACTCAGAGTCCATTTGAATGCAGACGTTAGGGGACAGATCCCAGCCATTCTGCAGGACTGTATCTGAGTAGAGCACGAATGTTTGGCCTCTGCTCCCACAGAAAAAGAGCCAGGGCTGAAAGATGCTGCTGGGCCTGTTCGGCGCACAGTAAGCTTTGCACCGGTGCCACCTGCATGGCTCTCGCTCCTTGCTTCCCACCTCAGAGTCCATTTGAGTGCAACATCTCCATGGCGTGACCTTAGCCAGCCTGCATCTGATTCGAGCATTATGATTGGCCTCTGCTCCCACAGAAAAAGACGCAGGACTGAAAGAGGCTGCTGGACCTCTTCTATGGAGTGCAAGCTTTGCACCGGTGCCACCTGCATTGCTCTCGCTACTTGCTTTCCCACCTCAGAGTCCATATGAGTGCGACAGCTCCATACCTCGAGCTTGGCCAGCCTGCATCTGAGTCGAGCAGGATGACTGGCCTCTGCTCCCACAGAAAAAGAAGCAGGACTGAAAGATGCTGCTGGACCTCTTCTATGGGGTGCAAGCTTTACAACAGTGCCACCTGCATTGCTGTCGCTCCTTAGTTTTGCCACCTCAGAGTCCATTTGAATGGAGACCTTTGGGGATGGACCCGAGCCATTCTGCAGGACTGTATGTAGTAGAGCACGAACATTTGGCCTCTGCTCTCACAAAAAAAGAGCCAGAGCTGAAAGATGCTGCTGGGCCTGTTCGGCGCACAGTAAGCTTTGCACCGGTGCCACCTGCACTGCTCTCGCTCCTTGCTTCCCACCTCAGAGTCCATTTGAGTGCAACATCTCCATGGCTTGACCTTGCCCAGTCTGCATCTGAGTTGAGCAGTACGATAGGCCTCTGCTCTCACAAAAAAAGAGCCAGGGCGGAAAGATGCTGCTGGACCTTTTCTATGGAGTGCAAGCTTTGCAACGGTGCCACCTACATTGCTGTCGCACCTTGCTTTCCCACTCAGAGTCCATTTGAATGCAGACGTTAGGGGACAGATCCCAGCCATTCTGCAGGACTGTATCTGAGTAGAGCACGAATGTTTGGCCTCTGCTCCCACAGAAAAAGAGCCAGGGCTGAAAGATGCTGCTGGGCCTGTTCAGCACACAGTAAGCTTTGCACCGGTGCCACCTGCATGGCTCTCGCTCCTTGCTTCCCACCTCAGAGTCCATTTGAGTGCAACATCTCCATGGCGTGACCTTAGCCAGCCTGCATCTGATTCGAGCATTATGATTGGCCTCTGCTCCCACAGAAAAAGACGCAGGACTGAAAGAGGCTGCTGGACCTCTTCTATGGAGTGCAAGCTTTGCACCGGTGCCACCTGCATTGCTCTCGCTACTTGCTTTCCCACCTCAGAGTCCATTTGAATGCGACAGCTCCATACCTCGAGCTTGGCCAGCCTGCATCTGAGTCGAGCAGGATGACTGGCCTCTGCTCCCACAGAAAAAGAAGCAGGACTGAAAGATGCTGCTGGACCTCTTCTATGGGGTGCAAGCTTTACAACAGTGCCACCTGCATTGCTGTCGCTCCTTGGTTTTGCCACCTCAGAGTCCATTTGAATGCAGACCTTTGGGGATGGACCCCAGCCATTCTGCAGGACTGTATGTGAGTAGAGCACGAACATTTGGCCTCTGCTCTCACAAAAAAAGAGCCAGGGCGGAAAGATGCTGCTGGGCCTGTTCAGCACACAGTAAGCTTTGCACCGGTGCCACCTGCATGGCTCTCGCTCCTTGCTTCCCACCTCAGAGTCCATTTGAGTGCAACATCTCCATGGCTTGACCTTGGCCAGCCTGCATAAGAGTCGAGCAGGTATAACTGGCCTCTGCCCCCACAGAAAAAGAAGCAGGACTGAAAGATGCTGCTGGACCTCTTCTATGGGGTGCAAGCTTTGCAACGGTGCCACCTACATTGCTCTCGCTCCTTGCTTTCCCACCTCAGACTCCATTTGAATGCAGACGTTAGGGGACGGATACCAGCCATTCTGCAGGACTGTATCTGAGCAGAGCACGAACGTTTGGCCTCTGCTCCCACAAAAAAAGAGCCAGGGCTGAAAGATGCTGCTGGGCCTGTTCGGCGCACAGTAAGCTTTGCACAGGTGCCACCTGCATGGCTCTCGCTCCTTGCTTCCCACCTCAGAGTCCATTTGAGTGCAGCATCTCCATGGCTGGACCTTGGCCAGCCTGCATAAGAGTCGAGCAGGTATAACTGGCCTCTGCTCCCACAGAAAAAGAGCCAGGGCTGAAAGATGCTGCTGGGCCTGTTCGGCACACAGTAAGCTTTGCACCGGTGCCACCTGCATTGCTCTCGCTCCTTGCTTCCCACCTCAGAGTCCATTTGAGTGCAACATCTCCATACCTTGACCTTGCCCAGTCTGCATCTGAGTTGAGCAGTATGATTGGCCTCTGCTCCCACAGAAAAAGAAGCAGGACTGAAAGATGCTGTTGGACCTCTTCTATGGAGTGCAAGCTTTGCAACGGTGCCACCTACATTGCTCTCGCTCCCTGCTTTCCCACCTCAGACTCCATTTGAATGCAGACGTTAGGGGACGGATCCCGGCCATTCTGCAGGACTGTATCCGAGTAGAGCACGAACGTTTGGCCTCTGCTCTCACAAAAAAAGAGCCAGGGCGGAAAGATGCTGCTGGGCCTGTTCGGCACACAGTAAGCTTTGCACCGGTGCCACCTGCATTGCTCTCGCTCATTGCTTCCCACCTCAGAGTCCATTTGAGTGCAACATCTCCATACCTTGACCTTAGCCAGCCTGCATCTAAGTCGAGCAGTATGATAGGCCTCTGCTCCCACAGAAAAAGAAGCAGGACTGAAAGAGGCTGCAGGACCTCTTCTATGGAGTGCAAGCTTTGCACCGGTGCCACCTGCATGGCTCTCGCTCCTTGCTTCCCACCTCAGAGTCCATTTGAGTGCAACATCTCCATGGCTTGACCTTGGCCAGCCTGCATAAGAGTCGAGCAGGTATAACTGGCCTCTGCTCCCACAGAAAAAGAAGCAGGACTGAAAGATGCTGCTGGACCTCTTCTATGGAGTGCAAGCTTTGCACCGGTGCCACCTGCATTGCTCTCGCTCCTTGCTTTCCCACCTCAGAGTCCATTTGAATGCAGACGTTAGGGGACGGATCCTGGCCATTCTGCAGGACTGTATCTGAGCAGAGCACAAACGTTTGGCCTCTGCTCTCACAAAAAAAGAGCCAGGGCTGAAAGATGCTGCTGGGCCTGTTCGGCACACAGTAAGCTTTGCACCGATGCCACCTGCATTGCTCTTGCTCATTGCTTCCCACCTCAGAGTCCATTTGAGTGCAACATCTCCATACCTTGACCTTAGCCAGCCTGCATCTAAGTCGAGCACCATGATAGGCCTCTGCTCCCACAGAAAAAGAAGCAGGACTGAAAGAGGCTGCAGGACCTCTTGTATGGAGTGCAAGCTTTGCACCGGTGCCACCTGCATGGCTCTTGCTCCTTGCTTCCCACCTCAGAGTCCATTTGAGTGCAACATCTCCATACCTTGACCTTAGCCAGCCTGCACCTAAGTCGAGCAGTATGATAGGCCTCTGCTCCCACAGAAAAAGAAGCAGGACTGAAAGAGGCTGCTGGACCTCTTCTATGGAGTGCAAGCTTTGCAACGGTGCCACCTACATTGCTCTCGCTCCTTGCTTTCCCACTCAGAGTCCATTTGAATGCAGACGTTAGGGGACAGAACTCAGCCATTCTGCAGGACTGTATCTGAGTAGAGCACGAATGTTTGGCCTCTGCTCCCACAGAAAAAGAGCCAGGGCTGAAAGATGCTGCTGGGCCTGTTCGGCGCACAGTAAGCTTTGCACCGGTGCCACCTGCATGGCTCTCGCTCCTTCCTTCCCACCTCAGAGTCCATTTGAGTGCAACATCTCCATGGCGTGACCTTAGCCAGCCTGCATCTGATTCGAGCATTATGATTGGCCTCTGCTCCCACAGAAAAAGACGCAGGACTGAAAGAGGCTGCTGGACCTCTTCTATGGGGTGCAAGCTTTACAACAGTGCCACCTGCATTGCTGTCGCTCCTTGGTTTTGCCACCTCAGAGTCCATTTGAATGCAGACCTTTGGGGATGGACCCCAGCCATTCTGCAGGACTGTATGTGAGTAGAGCACGAACATTTGGCCTCTGCTCTCACAAAAAAAGAGCCAGGGCGGAAAGATGCTGCTGGGCCTGTTCAGCACACAGTAAGCTTTGCACCGGTGCCACCTGCATGGCTCTCGCTCCTTGCTTCCCACCTCAGAGTCCATTTGAGTGCAGCATCTCCATGGCTGGACCTTGGCCAGCCTGCATAAGAGTCGAGCAGGTATAACTGGCCTCTGCTCCCACAGAAAAAGAGCCAGGGCGGAAAGATGCTGCTGGGCCTGTTCGGCACACAGTAAGCTTTGCACCGGTGCCACCTGCACTGCTCTCGCTCCTTGCTTCCCACCTCAGAGTCCATTTGAGTGCAACATCTCCATGGCTTGACCTTGCCCAGTCTGCATCTGAGTTGAGCAGTATGATTGGCCTCTGCTCCCACAGAAAAAGAAGCAGGACTGAAAGATGCTGCTGGACCTCTTCTATGGAGTGCAAGCTTTGCAACGGTGCCACCTACATTGCTGTCGCACCTTGCTTTCCCACCTCAGACTCCATTTGAATGCAGACGTTAGGGGACGGATCCCGGCCATTCTGCAGGACTGTATCCGAGTAGAGCACAAACGTTTGGCCTCTGCTCTCACAAAAAAAGAGCCAGGGCGGAAAGATGCTGCTGGGCCTGTTCGGCGCACAGTAAGCTTTGCACCGGTGCCACCTGCATTGCTCTCGCTCATTGCTTCCCACCTCAGAGTCCATTTGAGTGCAACATCTCCATACCTTGACCTTAGCCAGCCTGCATCTAAGTCGAGCACCATGATAGGCCTCTGCTCCCACAGAAAAAGAAGCAGGACTGAAAGAGGCTGCAGGACCTCTTCTATGGAGTGCAAGCTTTGCACCGGTGCCACCTGCATGGCTCTCGCTCCTTGCTTCCCACCTCAGAGTCCATTTGAGTGCAACATCTCCATACCTTGACCTTAGCCAGCCTGCATCTAAGTCGAGCAGTATGATAGGCCTCTGCTCCCACAGAAAAAGAAGCAGGACTGAAAGAGGCTGCAGGACCTCTTCTATGGAGTGCAAGCTTTGCAACGGTGCCACCTACATTGCTCTCGCTCCTTGCTTTCCCACTCAGAGTCCATTTGAATGCAGACGTTAGGGGACAGAACCCAGCCATTCTGCAGGACTGTATCTGAGTAGAGCACGAATGTTTGGCCTCTGCTCCCACAGAAAAAGAGCCAGGGCTGAAAAATGCTGCTGGGCCTGTTCGGCGCACAGTAAGCTTTGCACCGGTGCCACCTGCATGGCTCTCGCTGCTTGCTTCCTACCTCAGAGTCCATTTGAGTGCAACATCTCCATGGCTTGACCTTGGCCAGCCTGCATAAGAGTCGAGCAGGTATAACTGGCCTCTGCTCCCACAGAAAAAGAAGCAGGACTGAAAGATGCTGCTGGACCTCTTCTATGGAGTGCAAGCTTTGCACCGGTGCCACCTGCATGGCTCTCGCTCCTTGCTTCCCACCTCAGAGTCCATTTGAGTGCAACATCTCCATACCTTGACCTTAGCCAGCCTGCACCTAAGTCGAGCAGTATGATAGGCCTCTGCTCCCACAGAAAAAGAAACAGGGCTGAAAGAGGCTGCTGGACCTCTTCTATGGAGTGCAAGCTTTGCAACGGTGCCACCTACATTGCTCTCGCTCCTTGCTTTCCCACTCAGAGTCCATTTGAATGCAGACGTTAGGGGACGGATCCCAGCCATTCTGCAGGACTGTATCTGAGCAGAGCACAAACGTTTGGCCTCTGCTCTCACAAAAAAAGAGCCAGGGCGGAAAGATGCTGCTGGGCCTGTTCGGCACACAGTAAGCTTTGCACCGGTGCCACCTGCATTGCTCTCGCTCCTTGCTTCCCACCTCAGAGTCCATTTGAGTGCAACATCTCCATACCTTGACCTTGCCCAGTCTGCATCTGAGTTGAGCAGTATGATAGGCCTCTGCTCCCACAGAAAAAGAAGCAGGACTGAAAGAGGCTGCAGGACCTCTTCTATGGAGTGCAAGCTTTGCACCGGTGCCACCTGCATTGCTCTCGCTCCTTGCTTTCCCACCTCAGAGTCCATTTGAATGCAGACGTTAGGGGACGGATCCTGGCCATTCTGCAGGACTGTATCTGAGCAGAGCACAAACGTTTGGCCTCTGCTCTCACAAAAAAAGAGCCAGGGCTGAAAGATGCTGCTGGGCCTGTTCGGCACACAGTAAGCTTTGCACCGGTGCCACCTGCATTGCTCTCGCTCCTTGCTTCCCACCTCAGAGTCCATTTGAGTGCAACATCTCCATACCTTGACCTTAGCCAGCCTGCATCTAAGTCGAGCACCATGATAGGCCTCTGCTCCCACAGAAAAAGAAGCAGGACTGAAAGAGGCTGCAGGACCTCTTCTATGGAGTGCAAGCTTTGCACCGGTGCCACCTGCATGGCTCTTGCTCCTTGCTTCCCACCTCAGAGTCCATTTGAGTGCAACATCTCCATACATTGACCTTAGCCAGCCTGCACCTAAGTCGAGCAGTATGATAGGCCTCTGCTCCCACAGAAAAAGAAGCAGGACTGAAAGAGGCTGCTGGACCTCTTCTATGGAGTGCAAGCTTTGCAACGGTGCCACCTACATTGCTCTCGCTCCTTGCTTTCCCACTCAGAGTCCATTTGAATGCAGACGTTAGGGGACAGAACTCAGCCATTCTGCAGGACTGTATCTGAGTAGAGCACGAATGTTTGGCCTCTGCTCCCACAGAAAAAGAGCCAGGGCTGAAAGATGCTGCTGGGCCTGTTCGGCGCACAGTAAGCTTTGCACCGGTGCCACCTGCACTGCTCTCGCTCCTTCCTTCCCACCTCAGAGTCCATTTGAGTGCAACATCTCCATGGCGTGACCTTAGCCAGCCTGCATCTGATTCGAGCATTATGATTGGCCTCTGCTCCCACAGAAAAAGACGCAGGACTGAAAGAGGCTGCTGGACCTCTTCTATGGGGTGCAAGCTTTACAACAGTGCCACCTGCATTGCTGTCGCTCCTTGGTTTTGCCACCTCAGAGTCCATTTGAATGCAGACCTTTGGGGATGGACCCCAGCCATTCTGCAGGACTGTATGTGAGTAGAGCACGAACATTTGGCCTCTGCTCTCACAAAAAAAGAGCCAGGGCGGAAAGATGCTGCTGGGCCTGTTCAGCGCACAGTAAGCTTTGCACCGGTGCCACCTGCATGGCTCTCGCTCCTTGCTTCCTACCTCAGAGTCCATTTGAGTGCAACATCTCCATGGCTTGACCTTGGCCAGCCTGCATAAGAGTCGAGCAGGTATAACTGGCCTCTGCTCCCACAGAAAAAGAAGCAGGACTGAAAGATGCTGCTGGACCTCTTCTATGGAGTGCAAGCTTTGCAACGGTGCCACCTACATTGCTCTCGCTCCTTGCTTCCCACCTCAGAGTCCATTTGAGTGCAACATCTCCATACCTTGACCTTAGCCAGCCTGCACCTAAGTCGAGCAGTATGATAGGCCTCTGCTCCCACAGAAAAAGAAGCAGGGCTGAAAGAGGCTGCTGGACCTCTTCTATGGAGTGCAAGCTTTGCAACGGTGCCACCTACATTGCTCTCGCTCCTTGCTTTCCCACCTCAGACTCCATTTGAATGCAGTCGTTTCGGGGCGGATCAGGGCCATTCTGCAGGACTGTATGTGACTAGAGCACGAATGTTTGGCCTCTGCTCCCACAGAAAGCAGCCAGGGCTGAAAGATGCTCCTTTGCCTGTTCAGCGCACAGTAAGCCTTGCAACGGTGCCACCTACATTGCTCTCGCTCCTTGCTTTCCCACCTCAGACTCCATTTGAATGCAGACATTTGGGGTCGGATCCTGGCCATACTGCAGGACTGTATCCGAGTACAGCACAAACGTTTGGCCTCTGCTCCCACAAAAAAAGAGCCAGGGCGGAAAGATGCTGCTGGGCCAGTTCGGCGCACAGTAAGCTTTGCACCGGTGCCACCTGCATGGCTCTCGCTCCTTGCTTCCCACCTCAGAGTCCATTTGAGTGCAACATCTCCATGGCTTGACCTTGGCCAGCCTGCATAAGAGTCGAGCAGGTATAACTGGCCTCTGCTCCCACAGAAAAAGAAGCAGGACTGAAAGATGCTGCTGGACCTCTTCTATGGAGTGCAAGCTTTGCAACGGTGCCACCTACATTGCTCTCGCTCCTTGCTTCCCACCTCAGAGTCCATTTGAGTGCAACATCTCCATGGCGTGACCTTAGCCAGCCTGCATCTAAGTCCAGCAGTATGATAGGCCTCTGCTCCCACAGAAAAAGAAGCAGGACTGAAAGAGGCTGCTGGACCTCTTCTATGGAGTGCAAGCTTTGCACCGGTGCCACCTGCATTGCTCTCGCTACTTGCTTTCCCACCTCAGAGTCCATTTGAGTGCGACAGCTCCATACCTCGAGCTTGGCCAGCCTGCATCTGAGACGAGCAGGATGACTGGCCTCTGCTCCCACAGAAAAAGAAGCAGGACTGAAAGATGCTGCTGGACCTCTTCTATGGGGTGCAAGCTTTACAACAGTGCCACCTGCATTGCTGTCGCTCCTTAGTTTTGCCACCTCAGAGTCCATTTGAATGCAGACCTTTGGGGATGGACCCCAGCCATTCTGCAGGACTGTATGTAGTAGAGCACGAACATTTGGCCTCTGCTCACACAAAAAATGAGCCAGAGCTGAAAGATGCTGCTGGGCCTGTTCGGCGCACAGTAAGCTTTGCACCGGTGCCACCTGCACTGCTCTCGCTCCTTGCTTCCCACCTCAGAGTCCATTTGAGTGCAACATCTCCATGGCTTGACCTTGGCCAGCCTGCATAAGAGTCGAGCAGGTATAACTGGCCTCTGCCCCCACAGAAAAAGAAGCAGGACTGAAAGATGCTGTTGGACCTCTTCTATGGAGTGCAAGCTTTGCAACGGTGCCACCTACATTGCTCTCGCTCCTTGCTTTCCCACCTCAGACTCCATTTGAATGCAGACGTTAGGGGACGGATCCCAGCCATTCTGCAGGACTGTATCTGAGCAGAGCACAAACGTTTGGCCTCTGCTCCCACAAAAAAAGAGCCAGGGCTGAAAGATGCTGCTGGGCCTGTTCGGCGCACAGTAAGCTTTACACCGGTGCCACCTGCACTGCTCTCGCTCCTTGCTTCCCACCTCAGAGTCCATTTGAGTGCAACATCTCCATGGCTTGACCTTGCCCAGTCTGCATCTGAGTTGAGCAGTATGATTGGCCTCTGCTCCCACAGAAAAAGAAGCAGGACTGAAAGATGCTGCTGGACCTCTTCTATGGAGTGCAAGCTTTGCAACGGTGCCACCTACATTGCTGTCGCACCTTGCTTTCCCACCTCAGACTCCATTTGAATGCAGACGTTAGGGGACGGATCCCGGCCATTCTGCAGGACTGTATCCGAGTAGAGCACAAACGTTTGGCCTCTGCTCTCACAAAAAAAGAGCCAGGGCGGAAAGATGCTGCTGGGCCTGTTCGGCGCACAGTAAGCTTTGCACCGGTGCCACCTGCATTGCTCTCGCTCATTGCTTCCCACCTCAGAGTCCATTTGAGTGCAACATCTCCATACCTTGACCTTAGCCAGCCTGCATCTAAGTCGAGCACCATGATAGGCCTCTGCTCCCACAGAAAAAGAAGCAGGACTGAAAGAGGCTGCAGGACCTCTTCTATGGAGTGCAAGCTTTGCACCGGTGCCACCTGCATGGCTCTCGCTCCTTGCTTCCCACCTCAGAGTCCATTTGAGTGCAACATCTCCATACCTTGACCTTAGCCAGCCTGCATCTAAGTCGAGCAGTATGATAGGCCTCTGCTCCCACAGAAAAAGAAGCAGGACTGAAAGAGGCTGCAGGACCTCTTCTATGGAGTGCAAGCTTTGCACCGGTGCCACCTGCATGGCTCTCGCTACTTGCTTTCCCACTCAGAGTCCATTTGAATGCAGACGTTAGGGGACAGAACCCAGCCATTCTGCAGGACTGTATCTGAGTAGAGCACGAATGTTTGGCCTCTGCTCCCACAGAAAAAGAGCCAGGGCTGAAAGATGCTGCTGGGCCTGTTCGGCGCACAGTAAGCTTTGCACCGGTGCCACCTGCATGGCTCTCGCTGCTTGCTTCCTACCTCAGAGTCCATTTGAGTGCAACATCTCCATGGCTTGACCTTGGCCAGCCTGCATAAGAGTCGAGCAGGTATAACTGGCCTCTGCTCCCACAGAAAAAGAAGCAGGACTGAAAGATGCTGCTGGACCTCTTCTATGGAGTGCAAGCTTTGCACCGGTGCCACCTGCATGGCTCTCGCTCCTTGCTTCCCACCTCAGAGTCCATTTGAGTGCAACATCTCCATACCTTGACCTTAGCCAGCCTGCACCTAAGTCGAGCAGTATGATAGGCCTCTGCTCCCACAGAAAAAGAAACAGGGCTGAAAGAGGCTGCTGGACCTCTTCTATGGAGTGCAAGCTTTGCAACGGTGCCACCTGCATTGCTCTCGCTCCTTGCTTTCCCACTCAGAGTCCATTTGAATGCAGACGTTAGGGGACGGATCCCAGCCATTCTGCAGGACTGTATCTGAGCAGAGCACAAACGTTTGGCCTCTGCTCTCACAAAAAAAGAGCCAGGGCGGAAAGATGCTGCTGGGCCTGTTCAGCACACAGTAAGCTTTGCACTGGTGCCACCTGCATGGCTCTCGCTCCTTGCTTCCCACCTCAGAGTCCATTTGAGTGCAACATCTCCATGGCTTGACCTTGGCCAGCCTGCATAAGAGTCGAGCAGGTATAACTGGCCTCTGCCCCCACAGAAAAAGAAGCAGGACTGAAAGATGCTGTTGGACCTCTTCTATGGAGTGCAAGCTTTGCAGTGGTGCCACCTGCATTGCTCTCGCTCCTTGCTTTCCCACCTCAGAGTCCATTTGAATGCAGACGTTAGGGGACGGATACCAGCCATTCTGCAGGACTGTATCTGAGCAGAGCACAAACGTTTGGCCTCTGCTCTCACAAAAAAAGAGCCAGGGTTGAAAGATGCTGCTGGGGCAGTTCGGTGCACAGTAAGCTTTGCACAGGTGCCACCTGCATGGATGTTGCTCCTTGCTTCCCACCTCAGAGTCCATTTGAGTGCAACATCTCCATACCTTGACCTTAGATAGCCTGCATAAGAGTCGAGCAGGATGACTGGCCACTGCTCCCACAGAAAAAGAAGCAGGACTGAAAGATGCTGCTGGACCTCTTCTATGGAGTGCAAGCTTTGCACCGGTGCCACCTGCATTGCTCTCGCTCCTTGCTTTCCCACCTCAGAGTCCATTTGAATGCAGACGTTAGAGGACGGATCCCGGCCATTCTGCAGGACTGTATCTGAGTAGAGCACGAACGTTTGGCCTCTGCTCTCACAAAAAAAGAGCCAGAGCTGAAAGATGCTGCTGGGCATGTTCGGCGCACAGTATGCTTTGCACCGGTGCCACCTGCACTGCTCTCGCTCCTTGCTTCCCAACTCAGAGTCCATTTGAGTGCAACAACTCTATCGGTTGACCTTGGCCAGCTTGCATCTGAGTCGAGCAGGTATGATTGGACCACTCCCAGACCAAATTCTCCACTACCAGACCAAATTCTGCACTCACAGACCAAATTCCCCAATCAGGAATGAAGTTCTATAATCCAAGGCCCAATTCCCCTATCCCATGCCCAATTCCCCTATCAGGAATTAAGTTCTCCAATCCAAGACCAAATTCTCCAGTCACAGAACTGAAGCACGGAATCAGACTCTACTACTCAAGGAGAGTTATAAAGCCGGTATGTTCATTACGGCGCTGGGTGCAAGGGGGATCACTCCTCCTAACTTGCACACTGAGGGGTTAAGGAAGCGGATATTTATTACACTCAAACATGCATATTCATTAGGCTCCCGAGAGAGCGGAAGGGATATTACAATTAGTTTAGGCACTCATTATCAGAAGTCTCCTCCCTTTTGGCGCTTGCGCACTGCCCTCCGATGGTCGTGGGCAGGGGTCTTCAAGATGAAGTAAGCAGTCTTCCTCAGGGTGCACTTTCCACCTTTGGCACAGTTGGACGCCCCAGTAATCACTATTAGCTTAAACCAGCCGTATCTGCAAGTTTCTGAGGGCTGGCAAAGATTTAGAGCAGTGTGACCTTGGTCAGGACAGGATGGGCAAAAAAGGAGAATCCCAAGCTAGCAGATGTTCAGAAGTCACTGTCTCCAAACTAACTGATAAATTAGAAGGATGGTAAGAAATAATTCACTGTTGTTAGTAACACTGCTGAATTCTGTTGTCACACCACAGACTTCCAACACAAACCTTATTCTCTAACACCGAAGTTGAATAAAGAGTGTTTTAACCCTATGTTTTGCTGGCACTTGTTCTCCTTCTATCAGACGGAGTTCAACAAACCCAGACCGATTTCGCCAAACCCCGAACGAGTTCACCGAACACAGACCAAGTTCTCAATTCAAAGACCGAGGTCCCGCAGCACAGACCCGGTTCCCCCAGCACAGACCCGGTTCCCCCAGCACAGACCCGGTTCCCCCAGCACAGACCCGGTTCCCCCAGCACAGACCCGGTTCCCCCAGCACAGACCCGGTTCCCCCAGCACAGACCCGGTTCCCCCAGCACAGACCCGGTTCCCCCAGCACAGACCCAGTTCTCAATTCAAAGGCCCACGTCCCCCAGCACAGACCCAGGTCCCCCAGCACAGACCCAGGTCTCAATTCAAAAACCCAGGTCCCCCAGCAGAGACCCAGTTCTCAATTCAAAGACCCAGATCCCTCAGCACACACCCAGGTCTCAATTCAAAGGCCCACGTCCCCCAGCACAGACCCACTTCTGAATTCAAAGACCCAGGTCCCCCAGCACAGACCCAAATCCCCCCAGAACAGACCCAGGTCTCCCAGCACAGACCCAGTTCTCAATACAAAGACCCATGTCCCCAGCACACACCCAGGTCCCCCAGTACAGACCAAGTCCTCAATTCAAAGACCCAGGTCCCCCAGCACAGACCAAGTCCTCAATTCAAAGACCCAGGTCCCCCAGCACAGACCCAGTTCTCAATTCAAAGGCCCAGGTCCCCCAGCACAGAACCAGGTCCCCCAGCACAGACCAAGTTCTCCAGCACAGACCCAGTTCTCAATTCAAAGACCAAGTTCCCCCAGCACAGAACCAGGTCCCCCAGCACAGACCCAGGACTCAATTCAGAGACCCAGGTCCCCCAGCACAGACCCAGGTTCCCCAGCACAGACCCAGTTCTCCAACCAGAGACCAAGTTCTCCAAGCACACACCAAGTTCTCCAAGCACACACAAAGTTCTCCAAACATACAGCAAATTCTAAAAATCACAGAACAATTTCTCCAATCAGAGACCAAATTCTGCAATCACAGAACAAGTTCTCCAATCAGAGAACAATTTCTCCAATCACAGAACAAGTATTCCCATCAAAGACCAAATTTTCCAAAGAACAAATTCTCCAATCATAGGCCAAACTCTCCCATCACAGAACAAATTCTCCAAAGACTAAATTCTCCAATCATAGAACAAGATCTCCAAAGACCAATTTCCCAATCACACAACAAGTACTCCAATCATAGACCAAAGTATCCAATCAACAGAACAACTTCTCCAAAGACCAAATTCTCCAAAGACCAAATTCTCCAATCACAGAACAAATTCTCCAATCACAAAACAAACTCCCCATCACAGAACAGGTTCTATAATCAAAGAACAAATTCTCCAATCACGGAACAAGTTCTCCAATCAAAGTCCAAACTCTCCACCCACGGAACAAATTCTCCAGCCACGGAACAAATTCTCCAATCATAGACCAAATGCATCAATCACAGAACAAGTTCTCCAGTCATAGACAAAATGCTTCAATCACAGAGAAAGTTCTCCAATGACAAAACAATTTATCCCATCACAGAACAACTTCTCCAACCACGGAACAAATTCTCCCATCATAGACCAAATTCTCCAATCACAGAACATGTTCTCCACTCAAGGAAGAAATGATCCAATCACAGAACATGTTCTCCACTCAAGGAAGAAATTATCCAATCATAGAAAATCTTCTCCACTCAAGGAAGAAATGGCCCAATCACAGAAGAATTTCACCAATCAAAGACCAATTTCCCCAATCACAGGGCAAGTCTCCACGTCTAGACAAAATTTTCCAATCACAGAACAAGTTCTCCAAAGACCAAATTCTCCCATCACAGTACAAGTTCTCCAATCATAAAGCAAAGTCTCCATAAAAAGACCAAATTCCCCATAAAAAGACCAAAGTCCCCATAAAAAGACCAAAGTCCCCATAAAAAGACCAAAGTCCCCATAAAAAGACCAAAGTCCCCATAAAAAGACCAAAGTCCCCATAAAAAGACACCACCAGCAGCATTCTAAGGCAAATACAATTAACATTTCCCTTACATGAACTTTGGAAATTACTAACTACGTACATTTCACTTATATACACTTACACACATAAATGACATTGTTCGTAATGTACAAATCAACCTTTAAGATCCAACAACACTTTCCTACTTACCCAGGATGCTCTACAGGTAGCGTGCTTTCTCATGTAACGAACATCGTCCTACGTCCTTTTGCAAATGGCACCACACCGCCTTCTATTTGACACAGACCGCTTTCAGGCATCTATCTGAAATCTTCTCCATGCTCTGTATCGCCACTCAGAAACAGACAGAACTCCTCTCCGTTCTCCAGGGTCTCAACACACTGACCTGCGGACAAAACCACATTTCTATTAATATCATTACAATACAACCTTGAAACATCCTCACCTCTTTTTACTTTTGTCTGTGTCTGCAAAGCTCACTAGTTCCACCCAGCAGACAAAACTCACGGCACCTAAACGTACTTACCAAGGATTTAAGACCATAAATGACATAGCACCGGAAGAGCTGCCACACCAACACTCAGACTTCCTTTACTAATACAAGACAACACCCCCAGCCTGACTTGAGAACTCCTCAGGAGCTATATTCCGAGAAGCCCCAAAATTACCGGGCCGGAAAACCCTGCAGCAGCACCAACTGCCAATCAAACAGACCTCCAATGCCAGAACAACTTCCCCAATGCCAGAACAACTTCCCCAATGCCAGAACAACTTCCCCAATGCCAGAACAACGTCCCCAAACCCAGAACAACGTCCCCAAACCCAGAACAACGTCCCCAAACCCAGAACAACGTCCCCAAACCCAGAACAACGTCCCCAAACCCAGAACAACGTCCCCAAACCCAGAACAACGTCCCCAAACCCAGAACAACGTCCCCAAACCCAGAACAACGTCCCCAAACCCAGAACAACGTCCCCAAACCCAGAACAACGTCCCCAAACCCAGAACAACGTCCCCAAACCCAGAACAACGTCCCCAAACCCAGAACAACGTCCCCAAACCCAGAACAACGTCCCCAAACCCAGAACAACTTCTCCAACCAAAGAACAAATTCTCCAAATCACAGACATAATTCTTGAAACACAGAACAAGTCCCCCAATCAAAGACCAAATTCTCCAACCACAGAACAAGTTCTAAAAACCCACAACAAATTCTCCTATCCCAGAACAACTTCTCAAGGGTCATTACTTTTCCAGGCAGTTCTAAAGCAGAACTTTCTGGGGAGGAATCAAACCTGGACATTCGGAAAGCTTCCAAACCAGAACTCTCTGCAGAGGAGCCAACAGGACAAACAATACTTTCCTTTCCTGGGGTGGTTCACCAGGGACCGTTACCTATTGTCTCTGACACAACACCCCAGACCTAAGGCCCGAAAATCTCAGCTTTTCATCCTGGCATTTATCTCTGAGTCACGAGCTTCATGACAGCTCACCATTCCCTCCCAAGAACCTCCAAGTGCACACACAGCACTCGCCCAACGCGGCACAAAACCACCTTAGCTTCTCACAGCCCTCCTCAGGGTGCAGCTTCAGCTCTCCCAGGCAGCATGCGACATCGGAAAAAGACATGGAAACAGATGCATGTCGAGACAGGGCTCAAAGAGGCAGCCCGCCCTGTGCAATACCCATCTCCTGCTTCAGTACATTGGCTGCCCAGTGGCCAGGCCTCCCACATTTCTGCCAGCTGTATCTGGGCCTGTATGTTCATCAGGAAAGCACGCATAAATATTGCCTTCAGCTACTTGAAGCCTTTTCACCTGGAGCCGCTGCTGCAGCCACCTAGTCAGTTCTCACATTAATCAGCAAGATCGGCAGACACAGTCAGGTCTGTGAAAACGGACACAGACAACAGAGCTGCACAGGACACCTGGAGCCACGCCCCAAAAGACAACTGACCTGAAGACTCTGAGCCACAAGCCTCATCTACACTTGAACTTTAGCTCAGCACCACCAACAAATATAACACCTAAAAATAAAAAACAAACAAACAAAACAACCCCCAACACAAAGATACTTACTACTGTATGCACTAGTGAGTCTTGACTTGGCTTGAAGGTCTTAATTCAGATAAGACCATTTCAAAAAAACCCCCCCAAAAAAACCGCAGAAATAAACCACAAAGCTCTAACCCTACAAACCCCAAAACAACCACCACCAAACTCACCCTGATGAAAGCCAAGCACTGAAAGAGCTCCCTGCCGCATGGCTGTGCCTCATGTACCCAAGGACCCACCCACAACCCCCCCCTCAAAGCCCTGGCTCAGGGGTGGGGCAAGCCACCAGCGGCAACAGAAGTAACCTGATATGCCACAGCCTGGTCTTTTCCCTCTCTGACTCTGGCTCTCTCTGCCTTCAACTTCTGGGCTCCCGTTCTCTGGTTCAGACTCACAATCAAAACTCAAAAACCGCAATGCCAAAAAAAAGTTTTATCGGCCTCTAACTCTCAGGCCACACTTACACCAAGACACAGATTGAAAAGCACACACAAACCGACAGCCAGACACTCTGAAGCCAGACACTCTGACTCTGACATTGACTCCAGATAAACTACTACACCCATTCCCAAGCTGACTCTCTGGGCTGGACCCATTAAAAGCAAGCTTATTCCCAGAGCTCTTCTGTCCCTGACCCATTAAGTGCACGCTTAGCCCCAAAGCTCTTCTGTCCATTTGTGCAGCTCATCAAGAGTAAACAGCTACACTGGGATTCTAAAAGCCCAGCACACCTGTTCCAGAGTTCCAGGATTCCAGGTGAGAGAAAAACAGAGACAAATACAGGATTCTCCACTGGTTTATTCATGTAGGAAACTCTAGAGAGAGTAAAGGATACAGCAAAGGACGCTTCTGACGCTTGCTTATTTTACCAACCCCAAGGACCCTGCAAAGACCTTCAGGAAACCAGCTCTGAGAATCCTCACAGCAGCACGAGGTGGCAGGCTCAATGTTAACCCATTTTAAGCCATTTTGGCTTTTTTTAAAATACATCTTTTCGATTTCTAACCCAGTTGAATCCATCTTTTGGCTGTTTCTAAGCTACTGATGGCTATTTCTAGACGATTTTTTCCCATACCTTACCAGGTTTAAGCCATTTTTGCCTATTTCTAATCCATTTTCACATTCCTAACCCCTTTTAAGCTTTTTTTTGGCCTATTTCTAAACTGGTTTTGGCTATTTCTAAACAATTTCAAACTATTTCAAACCCAAAACAACTTCTCTAAACCCAGAAGAACTTCTCTGATCATACACAAAATTCTCAAAACACAGTCCACTTGATTGCAGATGTTTGGGTACGGATCCCGGCCATTCTGCAGGACTGTATGTGAGTAGAGCACAAACGTTTGGTTTCTGCTCCCACAAAAAAAGAGCCAGGGCTGAAAGATGCTGCTGGGCCTGTTCGACGCACAGTAAGCTTTGCACCGGTGCCACCTGCATGGCTCTCGCTCCTTGCTTCCCACCTCAGAGTCCATTTGAGTGCGACATCTCCATGGCTTGGCCTTAGCCAGCCTGCATCTGAGTCGAGCAGTATGATTGGCCTCTGCTCCCACAGAAAAAGAAGCAGGACTGAAAGATGCTGCTGGACCTCTTCTATGGAGTGCAAGCTTTGCAACGGTGCCACCTGCATTGCTCTCGCTCCTTGCTTTCCCACCTCAGAGTCCATTTGAATGCAGACTTTTGGGGACGGATCCCGGCCATCCTGCAGGACTGTATGTGAGTAAAGCACGGACATTTGGAATCTGCTCCCACAAAGAAAGAGCCAGGGCTGAAAGATACTGCTGTGTGTGTTCGGCGCACAGTAAGCTTTGCACCGGTGCCACCTGCATTGCTCTCGCACCTTCGTTTCCCACTTTGGAGTCCACTTGATTGCAGATGTTTGGGGACGGATCCTGGCCATTCTGCAGGACTGTATGTGAGTAGAGCACGAACGTTTGGTTTCTGCTCCCACAGAAAAAGAGCCAGGGCTGAAAGATGCTGCTGGGCCTGTTCGGCGTACAATAAGCTTTACAACGATGCCACCTGCACTGCTGTCGCTCCTTGTTTCCCACCTCAGACTCCATTTGAGTGCAACATCTTCATGGCTTGACCTCAGCCAGCCTGCATCTGAGTCGGGCAGTATGACTGGCCTCTGCTCCCACAAAAAAAGAAGCAGGACTGAAAGATGCTGCTGGACCTCTTCTATGGAGTGCAAGCTTTGCACCGGTGCCACCTGCATTGCTCTCGCTCCTTGCTTTCCCACCTCAGAGTCCATTTGAATGCAGACATTTGGGGATGGATCCCAGCCATTCTGCAGGACTGTATGTGAGTAGAGGACGAACGTTTGGTTTCTGCTCCCACAAATAAAGAGCCAGGGCTGAAAGATGCTCCTGGGCCTGCTCAACGCACAGTAAGCTTTGCACCGGTGCCACCTGCATTGCTCTCGCTCCTTGCTTCCCACCTCAGAGTCCATTTGAGTGCAACATCTCTATCGCTTGACCTTGGCCAGCTTGCATCTGAGTCGAGCAGGTATGATTGGACCACTCCCAGACCAAATTCTCCACTCCCAGACCAAATTCCCCAATCAGGAATTAAGTTCTCCAATCCAAGGCCCAACTCCCCTATCCAAGGCCGAATTCCCCTATCCAAGGCCAAATTCCCCTATCCAAGGCCCAATTCCCCTATCCAAGGCCCAATTCCCCTATCAGGAATTATGTTCTCCTATCCAAGACCAAATTCTCCAGTCTCAGAACTGAAGCACGGAATCAGACTCTACTACTCAAGGAGAGTTATAAAACAGGTATGTTCATTACGGCACTGGGTGCAAGGGGGATCACTCCTCCTAACTTGCACACCAAGGGGTTAAGGAAGCGGATATTTATTACACTCAAACATGCATATTCATTAGGCTCCTGAGAGAGCGGAAGGGATATTACAATTAGTTTAGGCACTCATTACCAGAAGCCTCCTCCCTTTTGGCGCTTGCGCACTGCCCTCCGATGGTCGTGGGCAGGGGTCTTCAAGATGAAGTAAGCAGTCTTCCTCAGGGTGCACTTTCCACCTTTGGCACACTTGGATGCCCCAGTAATCACTATTAGCTTAAACCAGCCGTATCTGCAAGTTTCTGAGGGCTGGCAAAGATTTAGAGCAGTGCGACCTTGGTCAGGACAGGATGGGCAGACAAGGAGTATCCCAAGCTAGCAGATGTTTGGGAGCCACGGTCTCCAAACTAACTGATAAATAAGAAGGATGGAGGAAAGAATTCACTCATTAGAAGGATGGGAAGAAATAATTCACTGTTGTTAGTAACACTGCTGAATTCTGTTATCACACCACAGACTTCCAACACAAACCTTATTCTCTGAGACCTAAGTTAAATTAAGAGTGTTTTAAACCTATATTTTGCTGGGACTTGTTCTCCTTCTGTCAGACAGAGTTTGCCAAACCCAGACCGAGTTCGTCAAACCCAGACCGAGTTCCCCCAGCACAAACCAAGGTCTCAATTCAAAGACTGAGTTCCCCCAGCACAGAAAGGTTCCCCCAGCACAGACCCAGTTCTCAATTCAAAGGCCCAGGTCCCCCAGAACAGACCCAGGTCCCCCAGCACAGGCCCAGTTCTCAATTCAAAGGCCCACGTCCCCCAGCACAGGCCCAGTTCTCAATTCAAAGGCCCACGTCCCCCATCACTGGCCAACGACCACCAGCACAGGCCCAGTTCTCAATTCAAAGGCCCACGCCCCCCATCACTGGCCAACGACCACCAGCACAGGCCCAGTTCTCATTTCAAAGGCCCACGTCCCCCAGCACAGGCCCAGTTCTCAATTCAAAGGCCCACGTCCCCCAGCACAGGCCCAGTTCTCAATTCAAAGGCCCACGTCCCCTAGCACAGGCCCACGTCCACCAGCACAGGCCCAGTTCTCAATTCAAAGGCCCACGTCCACCAGCACAGGCCCAGTTCTCAATTCAAAGGCCCACGTCCACCAGCACAGGCCCAGTTCTCAATTCAAAGGCCCACGTCCCCCAGCACTGGCCAACGACCACCAGCACAGGCCCAGTTCTTAATTCAAAGGCCCACGTCCCCCAGAACAGGCCCAGTTCTCATTTCAAAGGCCCACGTCCCCCAGCACAGGCCCACGTCCCCCAGCAGAGGCCCAGTTCCCAATTCAAAGGCCCACGTCCCCCAGGCACAGGCCCAGTTCTCAGTGCAAAGGCCCACGTCCCCCAGCACAGGCCCAGTTCTCAATTCAAAGGCCCACGTCCCCCAGCACAGGAGCAGTTCTCATTTCAAAGGCCCACGTCCCACCAGCACAGGCCCAGTTCTCAATTCAAAGGCCCACGTCCCCCAGCACAGGCCCAGTTCTCAATTCGAAGGCCCACGTCCCCCAGCACAGGCCCAGTTCTCAATTCAAAGGCCCACGTCCCCCAGCACAGGCCCAGTTCTCAATTCAAAGGCCCACGTCCCCCAGCACAGGCCCAGTTCTCAATTCAAAGGCCCACGTCCCCCAGCACAGGCCCACGTCCACCAGCACAGGCCCAGTTCTCAATTCAAAGGCCCACGTCCACCAGCACAGGCCCAGTTCTCAATTCAAAGACCCACGTCCCCCATCACTGGCCAACGACCACCAGCACAGGCCCAGTTCTCATTTCAAAGGCCCAGGTCCCCCAGCACAGGCCCAGTTCTCATTTCAAAGGCCCACGTCCCCCAGCACAGGCCCACGTCCACCAGCACAGGCCCAGTTCTCAATTCAAAGGCCCACGTCCCCCAGCACAGGCCCAGTTCTCAATTCAAAGGCCCACGTCCCCCAGCACAGGCCCAGTTCTCAATTCAAAGGCCCACGTCCCCCAGCACAGACCCAGGTATCACTTCAAAGGCCCACGTCCCCCAGCACAGGCCCAGTTCTCAATTCAAAGGCCCACGTCCCCCAGCACAGGCCCAGTTCTCAATTCAAAGGCCCACGTCCCCCAGCACAGGCCCAGTTCTCAATTCAAAGGCCCACGTCCCCCAGCACAGGCCCAGTTCTCAATTCAAAGGCCCACGTCCCCCATCACTGGCCAACGACCACCAGCACAGGCCCAGTTCTCATTTCAAAGGCCCACGTCCCCCAGCACAGGCCCAGTTCTCATTTCAAAGGCCCAGGTCCCCCAGCACAGGCCCACGTCCACCAGCACAGGCCCAGTTCTCAATTCAAAGGCCCACGTCCACCAGCACAGGCCCAGTTCTCAATTCAAAGGCCCACGTCCACCAGCACAGGCCCAGTTCTCAATTCAAAGGCCCACGTCCCCCAGCACAGGCCCAGTTCTCACTTCAAAGGCCCACGTCCCCCAGCACAGGCCCAGTTCTCAATTCAAAGGCCCACGTCCCCCAGCACAGGCCCAGTTCTCAATTCAAAGGCCCACGTCCACCAGCACAGGCCCAGTTCTCAATTCAAAGGCCCACGTCCCCCAGCACAGGCCCAGTTCTCATTTCAAAGGCCCACGTCCCCCAGCACAGGCCCAGTTCTCAATTCAAAGGCCCACGTCCCCCAGCACAGGTCCAGTTCTCAATTCAAAGGCCCACGTCCCCCAGCACAGGCCCAGTTCTCAATTCAAAGGCCCACATCCACCAGCACAGGCCCAGTTCTCAATTCAAAGGCCCACGTCCCCCAGCACAGGCCCAGTTCTCATTTCAAAGGCCCACGTCCCCCAGCACAGGCCCAGTTCTCAATTCAAAGGCCCAGGTCCCCCAGCACAGGCCCAGTTCTCAATTCAAAGGCCCACGTCCCACCAGCACAGGCCCAGTTCTCAATTCAAAGGCTCACGTCCCCCAGCACAGGCCCAGTTCTCAATTCAAAGGCCCACGCCCCCTAGCACAGGCCCACGTCCCCCAGCACAGGCCCAGTTCTCAATTCAAAGGCCCACGTCCCCCAGCACAGGCCCAGTTCTCAATTCAAAGGCCCACGTCCCCCAGCACAGACCCAGGTCTCAATTCAAAGACCCAGGTCCCCCAGCACAGACCCAGCTCCCCCAGCACAGACCCAGGTCTCAATTCAAAGACCCACGTCCCCCAGCACAGACCCAGTTCTCAATTCAAAGACCCAGGTCCCCCAGCACATACCCAGGTCTCAATTCAAAGACCCAGGTCCCCCAGCACAGGCCCAGTTCTCAATTCAAAGGCCCACGTCCCCCAGCACAGACCCAGTTCTCAATTCAAAGGCCCACGTCCCCCAGCACAGACCCAAGTCCCCCAGCACAGACCCAGCTCCCCCAGCACAGACCCAGCTCCCCCAGCACAGACCCAGCTCCCCCAGCACAGACCCAGCTCCCCCAGCACAGACCCAGCTCCCCCAGCACAGACCCAGCTCCCCCAGCACAGACCCAGCTCCCCCAGCACAGACCCAGCTCCCCCAGCACAGACCCAGCTCCCCCAGCACAGACCCAGCTCCCCCAGCACAGACCCAGCTCCCCCAGCACAGACCCAGCTCCCCCAGCACAGACCCAGGTCTCAATTCAAAGACCCAGGTCCCCCAGCACAGACCCAGGTCTCAATTCAAAGACCCAGGTCCCCCAGCACAGACCCAGGTCTCAATTCAAAGACCCAGGTCCCCCAGCACAGACCCAGGTCTCAATTCAAAGACCCAGGTCCCCCAGCACACATCCAGTTCTCAAATCAAAGACCAAGGTCCCCCACCACACATCCAGTTCTCAATGTACAGACCCAAGTCCCCCAGCACAGACCAAGTTCTCCAGCGCAGACCCAGTTCTCAATTCAAAGACCGAGTTCCCCCAGCACAGAACCAGGTCCCCCAGCACAGATCCAGTTCTCTAAGCACACGCCAAGTTCTCCAAGCTCACATCAAGTTCTCCAAACATACAGCAAATTCTATAAATCACAGAACAATTTCTCCAATCAGAGACCAAATTCTCCAATCACAGAACAAATTTTCCTGTCATAGAACAAATTCTTCAATCACAGAACAAGTTCTCCAATCAGAGAACAATTTCTCCAATCACAGAACAAGTATTCCCATCAAAGACCAAATTTTCCAAAGACCAAATTTTCCAAAGAACAAATTCTCCAATCATAGGCCAAACTCTCCCATCACAGAACAAATTCTCCAAAGACTAAATTCTCCAATCATAGAACAAGATCTCCAAAGACCAATTTCCCAATCACACAACAAGTACTCCAATCATAGACCAAAGTATCCAATCAACAGAAGAACTTCTCCAAAGACCAAATTCTCCAGACAAAGACCAAATTCTCCAGACAAAGACCAAATTCTCCAGACAAAGACCAAATTCTCCAGACAAAGACCAAATTCTCCAGACAAAGACCAAATTCTCCAGACAAAGACCAAATTCTCCAGACAAAGACCAAATTCTCCAATCACAGAACAGGTTCTATAATCAAAGAACAAATTCTCCAATCACGGAACAAGTTCTCCAATCAAAGTCCAAACTCTCCACCCACGGAACAAATTCTCCAGCCACGGAACAAATTCTCCAATCATAGACCAAATGCATCAATCACAGAACAAGTTCTCCAGTCATAGACAAAATGCTTCAATCACAGAGAAAGTTCTCCAGTGACAAAACAATTTATCCGATCACAGAACAACTTCTCCAACCACGGAACAAATTCTCCCATCATAGACCAAATTCTCCAATCACAGAACATGTTCTCCGCTCAAGGAAGAAATGATCCAATCACAGAACATGTTCTCCACTCAAGGAAGAAATGATCCAATCACAGAACATGTTCTCCACTCAAGGAAGAAATTGCCCAATCACAGAAGAATTTCACCAATCAAAGACCAATTTCCCCAATCACAGGGCAAGTCTCCACGTCTAGACAAAATTTTCCAATCACAGAACAAGTTCTCCAAAGACCAAATTCTCCCATCACAGTACAAGTTCTCCAATCATAAAGCAAAGTCTCCAATCATAAAGCAAAGTCTCCAATCATAAAGCAAAGTCCCCAATCATAAAGCAAAGTCTCCAATCATAAAGCAAAGTCCCCATAAAAAGACACCACCAGCAGCGTTCTAAGGCAAATACCATTAACATTCCCCTTACACGAACTTTGGAAATTACTAACTACGTACATTTCACTTATATACACTTACACACATAAATGACATTGTTCGTAATTTACAAATCAACCTTTAAGATCCAACAACACTTTCCTACTTACCCAGGATGCTCTACAGGTAGCGTGCTTTCTCATGTAACGAACATCGTCCTACGTCCTTTTGCAAATGGCACCACACCGCCTTCTATTTGACACAGACCGCTTTCAGGCATCTATCTGAAATCTTCTCCGTGGTCTGTATCGCCACTCAGAAACAGACAGAACTCCTCTCCGTTCTCCAGGGTCTCAACACACTGACCTGCGGACAAAACCACATTTCTATTAATATCATTACAATACAACCTTGAAACATCCTCACCTCTTTTTACTTTTGTCTGTGTCTGCAAAGCTCACTAGTTCCACCCAGCAGACAAAACTCACAGCACCTAAACGTACTTACCAAGGATTTAAGACCATAAATGACATAGCACCGGAAGAGCTGCCACACCAACACTCAGACTTCCTTTACTAATACAAGACAACACCCCCAGCCTGACTTGAGAACTCCTCAGGAGCTATATTCCGAGAAGCCCCAAAATTACTGGGCCGGAAAACCCTGCAGCAGCACCAACTGCCAATCAAACAGACCTCCAATGCCAGAACAACTTCCCCAAACCCAGAACAACTTCCCCAAACCCAGAACAACGTCCCCAAACCCAGAACAACGTCCCCAAACCCAGAACAACGTCCCCAAACCCAGAACAACGTCCCCAAACCCAGAACAACGTCCCCAAACCCAGAACAACGTCCCCAAACCCAGAACAACGTCCCCAAACCCAGAACAACGTCCCCAAACCCAGAACAACATCCCCAAACCCAGAACAACGTCCCCAAACCCAGAACAACTTCCCCAACCCAGAACAACGTCCCCAAACCCAGAACAACTTCCCCAAACCCAGAACAACGTCCCCAAACCCAGAACAACGTCCCCAAACCCAGAACAACGTCCCCAAACCCAGAACAACTTCCCCAAACCCAGAACAACTTCCCCAAACCCAGAACAACTTCCCCAAACCCAGAACAAGGTCCCCAAACCGAGAACAATGTCCCCAATCCCAGAACAAGGTCCCCAATCCCAGAACAAGGTCCCCAATCCCAGAACAACTCCTCCAAACCCAGAACAACTTCTCCAACCAAAGAACAAATTCTCCAAATCACAGACATAATTCTTGAAACACAGAACAAGTCCCCCAATCAAAGACCAAATTCTCCAACCACAGAACAAGTTCTAAAAACCCACAACAAATTCTCCTATCCCAGAACAACTTCTCAAGGGTCATTACTTTTCCAGGCAGTTCTAAAGCAGAACTTTCTGGGGAGGAATCAAACCTGGACATTCGGAAAGCTTCCAAACCAGAACTCTCTGCAGAGGAGCCAACAGGACAAACAATACTTTCCTTTCCTGGGGTGGTTCACCAGGGACCGTTACCTATTGTCTCTGACACAACACCCCAGACCTAAGGCCCGAAAATCTCAGCTTTTCATCCTGGCATTTATCTCTGAGTCACGAGCTTCATGACAGCTCACCATTCCCTCCCAAGAACCTCCAAGTGCACACACAGCACTCGCCCAACGCGGCACAAAACCACCTTAGCTTCTCACAGCCCTCCTCAGGGTGCAGCTTCAGCTCTCCCAGGCAGCATGCGACATCGGAAAAAGACATGGAAACAGATGCATGTCGAGACAGGGCTCAAAGAGGCAGCCCGCCCTGTGCAATACCCATCTCCTGCTTCAGTACATTGGCTGCCCAGTGGCCAGGCCTCCCACATTTCTGCCAGCTGTATCTGGGCCTGTATGTTCATCAGGAAAGCACACATAAATATTGCCTTCAGCTACTTGAAGCCTTTTCACCTGGAGCCGCTGCTGCAGCCACCTAGTCAGTTCTCACATTAATCAGCAAGATCGGCAGACACAGTCAGGTCTGTGAAAACGGACACAGACAACAGAGCTGCACAGGACACCTGGAGCCACGCCCCAAAAGACAACTGACCTGAAGACTCTGAGCCACAAGCCTCATCTACACTTGAACTTTAGCTCAGCACCACCAACAAATATAACACCTAAAAATAAAAAACAAACAAACAAAACAACCCCCAACACAAAGATACTTACTACTGTATGCACTAGTGAGTCTTGACTTGGCTTGAAGGTCTTAATTCAGATAAGACCATTTCAAAAAAACCCCCCCAAAAAAACCGCAGAAATAAACCACAAAGCTCTAACCCTACAAACCCCAAAACAACCACCACCAAACTCACCCTGATGAAAGCCAAGCACTGAAAGAGCTCCCTGCCGCATGGCTGTGCCTCATGTACCCAAGGACCCACCCACAACCCCCCCCTCAAAGCCCTGGCTCAGGGGTGGGGCAAGCCACCAGCGGCAACAGAAGTAACCTGATATGCCACAGCCTGGTCTTTTCCCTCTCTGACTCTGGCTCTCTCTGCCTTCAACTTCTGGGCTCCCGTTCTCTGGTTCAGACTCACAATCAAAACTCAAAAACCACAATGCCAAAAAAAAGTTTTATCGGCCTCTAACTCTCAGGCCACACTTACACCAAGACACAGATTGAAAAGCACACACAAACCGACAGCCAGACACTCTGAAGCCAGACACTCTGACTCTGACATTGACTCCAGATAAACTACTACACCCATTCCCAAGCTGACTCTCTGGGCTGGACCCATTAAAAGCAAGCTTATTCCCAGAGCTCTTCTGTCCCTGACCCATTAAGTGCACGCTTAGCCCCAAAGCTCTTCTGTCCATTTGTGCAGCTCATCAAGAGTAAACAGCTACACTGGGATTCTAAAAGCCCAGCACACCTGTTCCAGAGTTCCAGGATTCCAGGTGAGAGAAAAACAGAGACAAATACAGGATTCTCCACTGGTTTATTCATGTAGGAAACTAGAGAGAGTAAAGGATACAGCAAAGGACGCTTCTGACGCTTGCTTATCTTACCAACCCCAAGGACCCTGCAAAGACCTTCAGGAAACCAGCTCTGAGAATCCTCACAGCAGCACGAGGTGGCAGGCTCAATGTTAACCCATTTTAAGCCATTTTGGCTTTTTTTAAAATACATCTTTTCGATTTCTAACCCAGTTGAATCCATCTTTTGGCTGTTTCTAAGCTACTGATGGCTATTTCTAGACGATTTTTTCCCATACCTTACCAGGTTTAAGCCATTTTTGCCTATTTCTAATCCATTTTCACATTCCTAACCCCTTTTAAGCTTTTTTTTGGCCTATTTCTAAACTGGTTTTGGCTATTTCTAAACAATTTCAAACTATTTCAAACCCAAAACAACTTCTCTAAACCCAGAAGAACTTCTCTGATCATACACAAAATTCTCAAAACACAGTCCACTTGATTGCAGATGTTTGGGTACGGATCCCGGCCATTCTGCAGGACTGTATGTGAGTAGAGCACAAACGTTTGGTTTCTGCTCCCACAAAAAAAGAGCCAGGGCTGAAAGATGCTGCTGGGCCTGTTCGACGCACAGTAAGCTTTGCACCGGTGCCACCTGCATGGCTCTCGCTCCTTGCTTCCCACCTCAGAGTCCATTTGAGTGCGACATCTCCATGGCTTGGCCTTAGCCAGCCTGCATCTGAGTCGAGCAGTATGATTGGCCTCTGCTCCCACAGAAAAAGAAGCAGGACTGAAAGATGCTGCTGGACCTCTTCTATGGAGTGCAAGCTTTGCAACGGTGCCACCTGCATTGCTCTCGCTCCTTGCTTTCCCACCTCAGAGTCCATTTGAATGCAGACTTTTGGGGACGGATCCCGGCCATCCTGCAGGACTGTATGTGAGTAAAGCACGGACATTTGGAATCTGCTCCCACAAAGAAAGAGCCAGGGCTGAAAGATACTGCTGTGTGTGTTCGGCGCACAGTAAGCTTTGCACCGGTGCCACCTGCATTGCTCTCGCACCTTCGTTTCCCACTTTGGAGTCCACTTGATTGCAGATGTTTGGGGACGGATCCTGGCCATTCTGCAGGACTGTATGTGAGTAGAGCACGAACGTTTGGTTTCTGCTCCCACAGAAAAAGAGCCAGGGCTGAAAGATGCTGCTGGGCCTGTTCGGCGTACAATAAGCTTTACAACGATGCCACCTGCACTGCTGTCGCTCCTTGTTTCCCACCTCAGACTCCATTTGAGTGCAACATCTTCATGGCTTGACCTCAGCCAGCCTGCATCTGAGTCGGGCAGTATGACTGGCCTCTGCTCCCACAAAAAAAGAAGCAGGACTGAAAGATGCTGCTGGACCTCTTCTATGGAGTGCAAGCTTTGCACCGGTGCCACCTGCATTGCTCTCGCTCCTTGCTTTCCCACCTCAGAGTCCATTTGAATGCAGACATTTGGGGATGGATCCCAGCCATTCTGCAGGACTGTATGTGAGTAGAGGACGAACGTTTGGTTTCTGCTCCCACAAATAAAGAGCCAGGGCTGAAAGATGCTCCTGGGCCTGCTCAACGCACAGTAAGCTTTGCACCGGTGCCACCTGCATTGCTCTCGCTCCTTGCTTCCCACCTCAGAGTCCATTTGAGTGCAACATCTCTATCGCTTGACCTTGGCCAGCTTGCATCTGAGTCGAGCAGGTATGATTGGACCACTCCCAGACCAAATTCTCCACTCCCAGACCAAATTCCCCAATCAGGAATTAAGTTCTCCAATCCAAGGCCCAACTCCCCTATCCAAGGCCGAATTCCCCTATCCAAGGCCAAATTCCCCTATCCAAGGCCCAATTCCCCTATCCAAGGCCCAATTCCCCTATCAGGAATTATGTTCTCCTATCCAAGACCAAATTCTCCAGTCTCAGAACTGAAGCACGGAATCAGACTCTACTACTCAAGGAGAGTTATAAAACAGGTATGTTCATTACGGCACTGGGTGCAAGGGGGATCACTCCTCCTAACTTGCACACCAAGGGGTTAAGGAAGCGGATATTTATTACACTCAAACATGCATATTCATTAGGCTCCTGAGAGAGCGGAAGGGATATTACAATTAGTTTAGGCACTCATTACCAGAAGCCTCCTCCCTTTTGGCGCTTGCGCACTGCCCTCCGATGGTCGTGGGCAGGGGTCTTCAAGATGAAGTAAGCAGTCTTCCTCAGGGTGCACTTTCCACCTTTGGCACACTTGGATGCCCCAGTAATCACTATTAGCTTAAACCAGCCGTATCTGCAAGTTTCTGAGGGCTGGCAAAGATTTAGAGCAGTGCGACCTTGGTCAGGACAGGATGGGCAGACAAGGAGTATCCCAAGCTAGCAGATGTTTGGGAGCCACGGTCTCCAAACTAACTGATAAATAAGAAGGATGGAGGAAAGAATTCACTCATTAGAAGGATGGGAAGAAATAATTCACTGTTGTTAGTAACACTGCTGAATTCTGTTATCACACCACAGACTTCCAACACAAACCTTATTCTCTGAGACCTAAGTTAAATTAAGAGTGTTTTAAACCTATATTTTGCTGGGACTTGTTCTCCTTCTGTCAGACAGAGTTTGCCAAACCCAGACCGAGTTCGTCAAACCCAGACCGAGTTCCCCCAGCACAAACCAAGGTCTCAATTCAAAGACTGAGTTCCCCCAGCACAGAAAGGTTCCCCCAGCACAGACCCAGTTCTCAATTCAAAGGCCCAGGTCCCCCAGAACAGACCCAGGTCCCCCAGCACAGGCCCAGTTCTCAATTCAAAGGCCCACGTCCCCCAGCACAGGCCCAGTTCTCAATTCAAAGGCCCACGTCCCCCATCACTGGCCAACGACCACCAGCACAGGCCCAGTTCTCAATTCAAAGGCCCACGCCCCCCATCACTGGCCAACGACCACCAGCACAGGCCCAGTTCTCATTTCAAAGGCCCACGTCCCCCAGCACAGGCCCAGTTCTCAATTCAAAGGCCCACGTCCCCCAGCACAGGCCCAGTTCTCAATTCAAAGGCCCACGTCCCCTAGCACAGGCCCACGTCCACCAGCACAGGCCCAGTTCTCAATTCAAAGGCCCACGTCCACCAGCACAGGCCCAGTTCTCAATTCAAAGGCCCACGTCCCCCAGCACAGGCCCAGTTCTCAATTCAAAGGCCCACGTCCCCCAGCACTGGCCAACGACCACCAGCACAGGCCCAGTTCTTAATTCAAAGGCCCACGTCCCCCAGAACAGGCCCAGTTCTCATTTCAAAGGCCCACGTCCCCCAGCACAGGCCCACGTCCCCCAGCAGAGGCCCAGTTCCCAATTCAAAGGCCCACGCCCCCCAGGCACAGGCCCAGTTCTCAGTGCAAAGGCCCACGTCCCCCAGCACAGGCCCAGTTCTCAATTCAAAGGCCCACGTCCCCCAGCACAGGAGCAGTTCTCATTTCAAAGGCCCACGTCCCACCAGCACAGGCCCAGTTCTCAATTCAAAGGCCCACGTCCCCCAGCACAGGCCCAGTTCTCAATTCGAAGGCCCACGTCCCCCAGCACAGGCCCAGTTCTCAATTCAAAGGCCCACGTCCCCCAGCACAGGCCCAGTTCTCAATTCAAAGGCCCACGTCCCCCAGCACAGGCCCAGTTCTCAATTCAAAGGCCCACGTCCCCCAGCACAGGCCCACGTCCACCAGCACAGGCCCAGTTCTCAATTCAAAGGCCCACGTCCACCAGCACAGGCCCAGTTCTCAATTCAAAGACCCACGTCCCCCATCACTGGCCAACGACCACCAGCACAGGCCCAGTTCTCATTTCAAAGGCCCAGGTCCCCCAGCACAGGCCCAGTTCTCATTTCAAAGGCCCACGTCCCCCAGCACAGGCCCACGTCCACCAGCACAGGCCCAGTTCTCAATTCAAAGGCCCACGTCCCCCAGCACAGGCCCAGTTCTCAATTCAAAGGCCCACGTCCCCCAGCACAGGCCCAGTTCTCAATTCAAAGGCCCACGTCCCCCAGCACAGACCCAGGTATCACTTCAAAGGCCCACGTCCCCCAGCACAGGCCCAGTTCTCAATTCAAAGGCCCACGTCCCCCAGCACAGGCCCAGTTCTCAATTCAAAGGCCCACGTCCCCCAGCACAGGCCCAGTTCTCAATTCAAAGGCCCACGTCCCCCAGCACAGGCCCAGTTCTCAATTCAAAGGCCCACGTCCCCCATCACTGGCCAACGACCACCAGCACAGGCCCAGTTCTCATTTCAAAGGCCCACGTCCCCCAGCACAGGCCCAGTTCTCATTTCAAAGGCCCAGGTCCCCCAGCACAGGCCCACGTCCACCAGCACAGGCCCAGTTCTCAATTCAAAGGCCCACGTCCACCAGCACAGGCCCAGTTCTCAATTCAAAGGCCCACGTCCACCAGCACAGGCCCAGTTCTCAATTCAAAGGCCCACGTCCCCCAGCACAGGCCCAGTTCTCACTTCAAAGGCCCACGTCCCCCAGCACAGGCCCAGTTCTCAATTCAAAGGCCCACGTCCACCAGCACAGGCCCAGTTCTCAATTCAAAGGCCCACGTCCCCCAGCACAGGCCCAGTTCTCATTTCAAAGGCCCACGTCCCCCAGCACAGGCCCAGTTCTCAATTCAAAGGCCCACGTCCCCCAGCACAGGTCCAGTTCTCAATTCAAAGGCCCACGTCCCCCAGCACAGGCCCAGTTCTCAATTCAAAGGCCCACATCCACCAGCACAGGCCCAGTTCTCAATTCAAAGGCCCACGTCCCCCAGCACAGGCCCAGTTCTCATTTCAAAGGCCCACGTCCCCCAGCACAGGCCCAGTTCTCAATTCAAAGGCCCAGGTCCCCCAGCACAGGCCCAGTTCTCATTTCAAAGGCCCACGTCCCACCAGCACAGGCCCAGTTCTCAATTCAAAGGCTCACGTCCCCCAGCACAGGCCCAGTTCTCAATTCAAAGGCCCACGCCCCCTAGCACAGGCCCACGTCCCCCAGCACAGGCCCAGTTCTCAATTCAAAGGCCCACGTCCCCCAGCACAGGCCCAGTTCTCAATTCAAAGGCCCACGTCCCCCAGCACAGACCCAGGTCTCAATTCAAAGACCCAGGTCCCCCAGCACAGACCCAGCTCCCCCAGCACAGACCCAGGTCTCAATTCAAAGACCCACGTCCCCCAGCACAGACCCAGTTCTCAATTCAAAGACCCAGGTCCCCCAGCACATACCCAGGTCTCAATTCAAAGACCCAGGTCCCCCAGCACAGGCCCAGTTCTCAATTCAAAGGCCCACGTCCCCCAGCACAGACCCAGTTCTCAATTCAAAGGCCCACGTCCCCCAGCACAGACCCAAGTCCCCCAGCACAGACCCAGCTCCCCCAGCACAGACCCAGCTCCCCCAGCACAGACCCAGCTCCCCCAGCACAGACCCAGCTCCCCCAGCACAGACCCAGCTCCCCCAGCACAGACCCAGCTCCCCCAGCACAGACCCAGCTCCCCCAGCACAGACCCAGCTCCCCCAGCACAGACCCAGCTCCCCCAGCACAGACCCAGGTCCCCCAGCACAGACCCAGGTCTCAATTCAAAGACCCAGGTCCCCCAGCACAGACCCAGGTCTCAATTCAAAGACCCAGGTCCCCCAGCACAGACCCAGGTCTCAATTCAAAGACCCAGGTCCCCCACCACACATCCAGTTCTCAATGTACAGACCCAAGTCCCCCAGCACAGACCAAGTTCTCCAGCGCAGACCCAGTTCTCAATTCAAAGACCGAGTTCCCCCAGCACAGAACCAGGTCCCCCAGCACAGATCCAGTTCTCTAAGCACACGCCAAGTTCTCCAAGCTCACATCAAGTTCTCCAAACATACAGCAAATTCTATAAATCACAGAACAATTTCTCCAATCAGAGACCAAATTCTCCAATCACAGAACAAATTTTCCTGTCATAGAACAAATTCTTCAATCACAGAACAAGTTCTCCAATCAGAGAACAATTTCTCCAATCACAGAACAAGTATTCCCATCAAAGACCAAATTTTCCAAAGACCAAATTTTCCAAAGAACAAATTCTCCAATCATAGGCCAAACTCTCCCATCACAGAACAAATTCTCCAAAGACTAAATTCTCCAATCATAGAACAAGATCTCCAAAGACCAATTTCCCAATCACACAACAAGTACTCCAATCATAGACCAAAGTATCCAATCAACAGAAGAACTTCTCCAAAGACCAAATTCTCCAGACAAAGACCAAATTCTCCAGACAAAGACCAAATTCTCCAGACAAAGACCAAATTCTCCAGACAAAGACCAAATTCTCCAGACAAAGACCAAATTCTCCAGACAAAGACCAAATTCTCCAATCACAGAACAGGTTCTATAATCAAAGAACAAATTCTCCAATCACGGAACAAGTTCTCCAATCAAAGTCCAAACTCTCCACCCACGGAACAAATTCTCCAGCCACGGAACAAATTCTCCAATCATAGACCAAATGCATCAATCACAGAACAAGTTCTCCAGTCATAGACAAAATGCTTCAATCACAGAGAAAGTTCTCCAGTGACAAAACAATTTATCCGATCACAGAACAACTTCTCCAACCACGGAACAAATTCTCCCATCATAGACCAAATTCTCCAATCACAGAACATGTTCTCCGCTCAAGGAAGAAATGATCCAATCACAGAACATGTTCTCCACTCAAGGAAGAAATGATCCAATCACAGAACATGTTCTCCACTCAAGGAAGAAATTGCCCAATCACAGAAGAATTTCACCAATCAAAGACCAATTTCCCCAATCACAGGGCAAGTCTCCACGTCTAGACAAAATTTTCCAATCACAGAACAAGTTCTCCAAAGACCAAATTCTCCCATCACAGTACAAGTTCTCCAATCATAAAGCAAAGTCTCCAATCATAAAGCAAAGTCTCCAATCATAAAGCAAAGTCCCCAATCATAAAGCAAAGTCTCCAATCATAAAGCAAAGTCCCCATAAAAAGACACCACCAGCAGCGTTCTAAGGCAAATACCATTAACATTCCCCTTACACGAACTTTGGAAATTACTAACTACGTACATTTCACTTATATACACTTACACACATAAATGACATTGTTCGTAATTTACAAATCAACCTTTAAGATCCAACAACACTTTCCTACTTACCCAGGATGCTCTACAGGTAGCGTGCTTTCTCATGTAACGAACATCGTCCTACGTCCTTTTGCAAATGGCACCACACCGCCTTCTATTTGACACAGACCGCTTTCATGCATCTATCTGAAATCTTCTCCGTGGTCTGTATCGCCACTCAGAAACAGACAGAACTCCTCTCCGTTCTCCAGGGTCTCAACACACTGACCTGCGGACAAAACCACATTTCTATTAATATCATTACAATACAACCTTGAAACATCCTCACCTCTTTTTACTTTTGTCTGTGTCTGCAAAGCTCACTAGTTCCACCCAGCAGACAAAACTCACAGCACCTAAACGTACTTACCAAGGATTTAAGACCATAAATGACATAGCACCGGAAGAGCTGCCACACCAACACTCAGACTTCCTTTACTAATACAAGACAACACCCCCAGCCTGACTTGAGAACTCCTCAGGAGCTATATTCCGAGAAGCCCCAAAATTACTGGGCCGGAAAACCCTGCAGCAGCACCAACTGCCAATCAAACAGACCTCCAATGCCAGAACAACTTCCCCAAACCCAGAACAACGTCCCCAAACCCAGAACAACGTCCCCAAACCCAGAACAACGTCCCCAAACCCAGAACAACGTCCCCAAACCCAGAACAACGTCCCCAAACCCAGAACAACGTCCCCAAACCCAGAACAACGTCCCCAAACCCAGAACAACATCCCCAAACCCAGAACAACGTCCCCAAACCCAGAACAACTTCCCCAACCCAGAACAACGTCCCCAAACCCAGAACAACTTCCCCAAACCCAGAACAACTTCCCCAAACCCAGAACAACGTCCCCAAACCCAGAACAACTTCCCCAAACCCAGAACAACTTCCCCAAACCCAGAACAACTTCCCCAAACCCAGAACAACTTCCCCAAACCCAGAACAAGGTCCCCAAACCGAGAACAATGTCCCCAATCCCAGAACAAGGTCCCCAATCCCAGAACAAGGTCCCCAATCCCAGAACAACTCCTCCAAACCCAGAACAACTTCTCCAACCAAAGAACAAATTCTCCAAATCACAGACATAATTCTTGAAACACAGAACAAGTCCCCCAATCAAAGACCAAATTCTCCAACCACAGAACAAGTTCTAAAAACCCACAACAAATTCTCCTATCCCAGAACAACTTCTCAAGGGTCATTACTTTTCCAGGCAGTTCTAAAGCAGAACTTTCTGGGGAGGAATCAAACCTGGACATTCGGAAAGCTTCCAAACCAGAACTCTCTGCAGAGGAGCCAACAGGACAAACAATACTTTCCTTTCCTGGGGTGGTTCACCAGGGACCGTTACCTATTGTCTCTGACACAACACCCCAGACCTAAGGCCCGAAAATCTCAGCTTTTCATCCTGGCATTTATCTCTGAGTCACGAGCTTCATGACAGCTCACCATTCCCTCCCAGGAACCTCCAAGTGCACACACAGCACTCGCCCAACGCGGCACAAAACCACCTTAGCTTCTCACAGCCCTCCTCAGGGTGCAGCTTCAGCTCTCCCAGGTAGCATGCGACATCGGAAAAAGACATGGAAACAGATGCATGTCGAGACAGGGCTCAAAGAGGCAGCCCGCCCTGTGCAATACCCATCTCCTGCTTCAGTACATTGGCTGCCCAGTGGCCAGGCCTCCCACATTTCTGCCAGCTGTATCTGGGCCTGTATGTTCATCAGGAAAGCACACATAAATATTGCCTTCAGCTACTTGAAGCCTTTTCACCTGGAGCCGCTGCTGCAGCCACCTAGTCAGTTCTCACATTAATCAGCAAGATCGGCAGACACAGTCAGGTCTGTGAAAACGGACACAGACAACAGAGCTGCACAGGACACCTGGAGCCACGCCCCAAAAGACAACTGACCTGAAGACTCTGAGCCACAAGCCTCATCTACACTTGAACTTTAGCTCAGCACCACCAACAAATATAACACCTAAAAATAAAAAACAAACAAACAAAACAACCCCCAACACAAAGATACTTACTACTGTATGCACTAGTGAGTCTTGACTTGGCTTGAAGGTCTTAATTCAGATAAGACCATTTCAAAAAAACCCCCCCAAAAAAACCGCAGAAATAAACCACAAAGCTCTAACCCTACAAACCCCAAAACAACCACCACCAAACTCACCCTGATGAAAGCCAAGCACTGAAAGAGCTCCCTGCCGCATGGCTGTGCCTCATGTACCCAAGGACCCACCCACAACCCCCCCCTCAAAGCCCTGGCTCAGGGGTGGGGCAAGCCACCAGCGGCAACAGAAGTAACCTGATATGCCACAGCCTGGTCTTTTCCCTCTCTGACTCTGGCTCTCTCTCTGCCTTCAACTTCTGGGCTCCCATTCTCTGGTTCAGACTCACAATCAAAACTCAAAAACCACAATGCCAAAAAAAAGTTTTATCGGCCTCTAACTCTCAGGCCACACTTACACCAAGACACAGATTGAAAAGCACACACAAACCGACAGCCAGACACTCTGAAGCCAGACACTCTGACGCTGACATTGACTCCAGATAAACTACTACACCCATTCCCAAGCTGACTCTCTGGGCTGGACCCATTAAAAGCAAGCTTATTCCCAGAGCTCTTCTGTCCCTGACCCATTAAGTGCACGCTTAGCCCCAAAGCTCTTCTGTCCATTTGTGCAGCTCATCAAGAGTAAACAGCTACACTGGGATTCTAAAAGCCCAGCACACCTGTTCCAGAGTTCCAGGATTCCAGGTGAGAGAAAAACAGAGACAAATACAGGATTCTCCACTGGTTTATTCATGTAGGAAACTAGAGAGAGTAAAGGATACAGCAAAGGACGCTTCTGACGCTTGCTTATCTTACCAACCCCAAGGACCCTGCAAAGACCTTCAGGAAACCAGCTCTGAGAATCCTCACAGCAGCACGAGGTGGCAGGCTCAATGTTAACCCATTTTAAGCCATTTTGGCTTTTTTTAAAATACATCTTTTCGATTTCTAACCCAGTTGAATCCATCTTTTGGCTGTTTCTAAGCTACTGATGGCTATTTCTAGACGATTTTTTCCCATACCTTACCAGGTTTAAGCCATTTTTGCCTATTTCTAATCCATTTTCACATTCCTAACCCCTTTTAAGCTTTTTTTTGGCCTATTTCTAAACTGGTTTTGGCTATTTCTAAACAATTTCAAACTATTTCAAACCCAAAACAACTTCTCTAAACCCAGAAGAACTTCTCTGATCATACACAAAATTCTCAAAACACAGTCCACTTGATTGCAGATGTTTGGGTACGGATCCCGGCCATTCTGCAGGACTGTATGTGAGTAGAGCACAAACGTTTGGTTTCTGCTCCCACAAAAAAAGAGCCAGGGCTGAAAGATGCTGCTGGGCCTGTTCGACGCACAGTAAGCTTTGCACCGGTGCCACCTGCATGGCTCTCGCTCCTTGCTTCCCACCTCAGAGTCCATTTGAGTGCGACATCTCCATGGCTTGGCCTTAGCCAGCCTGCATCTGAGTCGAGCAGTATGATTGGCCTCTGCTCCCACAGAAAAAGAAGCAGGACTGAAAGATGCTGCTGGACCTCTTCTATGGAGTGCAAGCTTTGCAACGGTGCCACCTGCATTGCTCTCGCTCCTTGCTTTCCCACCTCAGAGTCCATTTGAATGCAGACTTTTGGGGACGGATCCCGGCCATCCTGCAGGACTGTATGTGAGTAAAGCACGGACATTTGGAATCTGCTCCCACAAAGAAAGAGCCAGGGCTGAAAGATACTGCTGTGTGTGTTCGGCGCACAGTAAGCTTTGCACCGGTGCCACCTGCATTGCTCTCGCACCTTCGTTTCCCACTTTGGAGTCCACTTGATTGCAGATGTTTGGGGACGGATCCTGGCCATTCTGCAGGACTGTATGTGAGTAGAGCACGAACGTTTGGTTTCTGCTCCCACAGAAAAAGAGCCAGGGCTGAAAGATGCTGCTGGGCCTGTTCGGCGTACAATAAGCTTTACAACGATGCCACCTGCACTGCTGTCGCTCCTTGTTTCCCACCTCAGACTCCATTTGAGTGCAACATCTTCATGGCTTGACCTCAGCCAGCCTGCATCTGAGTCGGGCAGTATGACTGGCCTCTGCTCCCACAAAAAAAGAAGCAGGACTGAAAGATGCTGCTGGACCTCTTCTATGGAGTGCAAGCTTTGCACCGGTGCCACCTGCATTGCTCTCGCTCCTTGCTTTCCCACCTCAGAGTCCATTTGAATGCAGACATTTGGGGATGGATCCCAGCCATTCTGCAGGACTGTATGTGAGTAGAGGACGAACGTTTGGTTTCTGCTCCCACAAATAAAGAGCCAGGGCTGAAAGATGCTCCTGGGCCTGCTCAACGCACAGTAAGCTTTGCACCGGTGCCACCTGCATTGCTCTCGCTCCTTGCTTCCCACCTCAGAGTCCATTTGAGTGCAACATCTCTATCGCTTGACCTTGGCCAGCTTGCATCTGAGTCGAGCAGGTATGATTGGACCACTCCCAGACCAAATTCTCCACTCCCAGACCAAATTCCCCAATCAGGAATTAAGTTCTCCAATCCAAGGCCCAACTCCCCTATCCAAGGCCGAATTCCCCTATCCAAGGCCAAATTCCCCTATCCAAGGCCCAATTCCCCTATCCAAGGCCCAATTCCCCTATCAGGAATTATGTTCTCCTATCCAAGACCAAATTCTCCAGTCTCAGAACTGAAGCACGGAATCAGACTCTACTACTCAAGGAGAGTTATAAAACAGGTATGTTCATTACGGCACTGGGTGCAAGGGGGATCACTCCTCCTAACTTGCACACCAAGGGGTTAAGGAAGCGGATATTTATTACACTCAAACATGCATATTCATTAGGCTCCTGAGAGAGCGGAAGGGATATTACAATTAGTTTAGGCACTCATTACCAGAAGCCTCCTCCCTTTTGGCGCTTGCGCACTGCCCTCCGATGGTCGTGGGCAGGGGTCTTCAAGATGAAGTAAGCAGTCTTCCTCAGGGTGCACTTTCCACCTTTGGCACACTTGGATGCCCCAGTAATCACTATTAGCTTAAACCAGCCGTATCTGCAAGTTTCTGAGGGCTGGCAAAGATTTAGAGCAGTGCGACCTTGGTCAGGACAGGATGGGCAGACAAGGAGTATCCCAAGCTAGCAGATGTTTGGGAGCCACGGTCTCCAAACTAACTGATAAATAAGAAGGATGGAGGAAAGAATTCACTCATTAGAAGGATGGGAAGAAATAATTCACTGTTGTTAGTAACACTGCTGAATTCTGTTATCACACCACAGACTTCCAACACAAACCTTATTCTCTGAGACCTAAGTTAAATTAAGAGTGTTTTAAACCTATATTTTGCTGGGACTTGTTCTCCTTCTGTCAGACAGAGTTTGCCAAACCCAGACCGAGTTCGTCAAACCCAGACCGAGTTCCCCCAGCACAAACCAAGGTCTCAATTCAAAGACTGAGTTCCCCCAGCACAGAAATGTTCCCCCAGCACAGACCCAGTTCTCAATTCAAAGGCCCAGGTCCCCCAGAACAGACCCAGGTCCCCCAGCACAGACCCAGATCTCAATTCAAAGACCCAGGTCCCCCAGCACACACCCAGGTCCCCCAGCACTGACCCCGTTCTCAATTCAAAGACCCAGGTCCCCCAGCACTGACCCAGGTCTCAATTCAAAGACCCAGGTCCCCCAGCACAGACCCAGGTCCCCCAGCACACACCCAGGTCCCCCGGCACAGACCCCGTTCTCAATTCAAAGACCCAGGTCCCCCAGCACACATCCAGTTCTCAGTGCACAGACCCAGGTCCCCCAGCACAGACCCAGGTCCCCCAGCACAGACCAAGTTCTCCAGCACAGACCCAGTTCTCAATTCAAAGCCCGAGTTCCCCCAGCACAGAACCACGTCCCCCAGCACAGATCCAGTTCTCCAACCAGAGACCATGTTCTCTAAGCTTACACCAAGTTCTCCAAGCACACGCCAAGTTCTCCAAACATACAGCAAATTCTAAAAATCACAGAAAAAATTCTCCAATCATAGACCAAATTCTCCAGTCACAGAACAAATTTTCCTGTCATAGAACAATTTCTCCAATCACAGAACAAGTATTCCCATCAAAGACCAAATTTTCCAAAGAACAAATTCTCCAATCATAGGCCAAATTCTCCAATCATAGAACAAGATCTCCAAAGACCAATTTCCCCAATCACACAACAAGTACTCCAATCATAGACCAAAGTATCCAATCAACAGAACAACTTCTCCAAAGACCAAATTCTCCAGACAAAGACCAAATTCTCCAATCACAGAACAAGTTCAAAAAACCCAGAACAACTTCCCCAAACACCGAAAAAATTCACTAATCCCAGAAGAAATTTTCCAATCCCAGAACTACTTCCCCAATCCCAGAAATGCTTCTCCAGCCAAAAATCAAACTTAGTCACAACAGAGGCGCGATAGGGCTGCGACAGTCACAATGGCGGCGCGATAGGGCTGCGATAGTCACAATGGCGGCGCGATAGGGCTGCGATAGTCACAACGGAGGCGCGATAGGGCTGCGACAGTCACAATGGCGGCGCGATAGGGCTGCGATAGTCCCGATAGAGGCGCGGTAGCCACGACAGAGATGCGCGCGCACCGGAGCCCCACCTCGTCGCGGGTGGCCGCCAGCAGCAGCCGCAGCCGCTCCAGGCTCCGGTTCATCCGCTCGCGACGGCGCTCCTCGAGCAGCGGCTTTAGGAGCTGCGGGGGGGGGGGGGGTAGGAGCGGGAACTGGGGATGAACCGGGATGAACCGGGATGAACCGGGATGAACCGGGACGAACTGGGATGAACTGGGATGAACCGGGACGAACCGGGAGCAGGCCCGGTCATGGCCGGTCCCAATGGGGGCTTCCGGGGGGGGGGGGTCGTTACCTGCCGCGGTCGGGGCTCGCTCACTGCTCATGGCGCGGAGCCGGGGCTGAGCCGGGGAGGGCGGGGGGAGGCCCCCGCGGGGCCTTTAATGGAACCTGGGGGACCCGCCCCAGGGGAGGGGCCAGAGGGGAAGGGGCACTGGGATCAATGGGGGGCGATGGGAGCAATGGGGGGCGATGGGAGCAATGGGGGGCAATGGGAGCAATGGGGGGGAATGGGAGCAATGGGGGGGATGGGAGCACTGGGGGGGTAATGGGAGCAATGGGGGGGATGGGAGCACTGGGGGGGCAATGGGAGCAATGGGGGGGCAATGGGAGCAATGGGGGCGATGGGGGCGATGGGAGCACTGGGGGGTAATGGGAGCAATGGGGGGGTAATGGGAGCAATTGGGGGGGCAATGGGAGCACTGGGGGGGAATGGGAGCACTGGGGGGGCAATGGGGGGGCAATGGGAGCAATTGGGGTTAATGGGAGCACTGGGGGGGAATGGGAGCAATGGGGGGAATGGGAGCACTGGGGGGGCAATGGGAGTACTGGGGGGGTAATGGGAGCAATGGGGGGGTAATGGGAGCAATGGGGGGGCAATGGGAGCAATGGGGGGCACTGGGAGCAGTGCGGGGGGCAATGGGAGCATTGGGTGGGTAATTGGAGCAATGGGGGCACTAAGGGGGCACTGGAGGGCAATGGGAGCACTGGGGGGGCAATGGGAGCAATGGGGGGGCAATGGGAGCAATGGGGGCACTGTGAGCAGTGCGGGGGGCAGTGGGGGCACTGGGGGGCAATAGAAGGGTACTGGGGTATCACGGTGGGGGCAATGGGAGCACTGGGAACACTGGGGGGGCACTGGGATCAATGAGGGGGGCGCTGTGCGGCACGAGACCCCCCCCCACTTCCCGGGCACTCTCTTTGATCCGCCGCGGGGGGGGGGGGGGGGGGGGCGTGGGAACCGGTGAGCAGGGACTTTCCCACCCCACCCCCCGACACCTTTTGGGCTCATTCCAATGGGATTTGGTGCTGGGGGGGAGGGGGGGGGTCCCACGTGCGCCCAACCCAGCCCCGCACCCCCCATTGACTCCTCACCCGCCCCAGTTTGGCTGCACCCAGAGCTTTATTCTAGGCCCCGCCCCCTCAACATCCTCGGCTTCTGATTGGTCGAGGGGGAGATGGGGTGGCTCTCATTGGTCAGTGCTGGGGATGGGGGGAGCCGCGGGGCAGGTCCACGCGCGGGTCTCTCGATGGGGCAGGGGCCCGCTCAGTGCTCGCCGTGGGGCCAGCGCAGGCTCCACTCGCAGGCGTTCTGGAACATGCGGAGCCAGGGGCCCTCCTGCCCCACAGAGCCCGCGGGGCGGCCCCAGGCCGGGGGCCACCACGGCCACTGCCAGGCGCGGACGCCGCGCTCCGGGTGCGGCATCAGCCCGAGGTGGCGGCCGCAGGGGGAGCAGAGCGCGGCCGCGGCGCCGCCGGAGCCGTTGGGGTTCATGGGGTAGCGGCTCGTGGGGCGCCCCCCGTCGTCCACGTAGCGCAGCGGCAGCAGCCCCGCGCCCAGCGCGGCCGCCAGCGCGCCCGGCTCGCGGAACTGGAACCGGCCTGCGGGGGGCGGCGGGGAGGCAGCAGTGAGAGACCCCCCCCGGGCCCACAGTGACCCCAGTAACCACCCAGTAACCACCCAGTAACCACCCAGTAACCACCCAGTGCCGCAGTGCCCCCAGTGCTTCCCAGTCACCTCCCACTGCTCAGTCACCACCCACTGCTCAGTCACCTCCCACTGCTCAGTCACCTCCCACTGCTCAGTCACCACCCACTGCTCAGTCACCACCCACTGCTCAGTCACCTCCCACTGCTCAGTCACCTCCCACTGCTCAGTCACCTCCCACTGCTCAGTCACCTCCCACTGCTCAGTCACCTCCCACTGCTCAGTCACCTCCCACTGCTCAGTCACCTCCCGCTGCCCCCAGCCACCCCCCGCTCCCCGGTGCCCGCACGCACCCTCCCCGTGCGCCACCCAGACCCCGAGCCGGGACCCCTCCATCCCGCGCAGCATCAGCGCCGGCCCCGGCTCCACCCGCACGGTCACGAACCGGGACTCGAAGCGCCGGGAGGCGTTGGGGCAGAGCGCGACAGCAGGGGGCGCCCCCTCCTCTGCGTCACCGCGTGACGTCACCGCGGGGGTACCCCCCTTTAGGGGAGTCCCCCACCCCAGGGGCCATATCCATATATGGGATACCCCCACCCAGAACCCCCATATATGGGATACCCCAACCCAGGACTGCCATATAGGGGATACCCCAACCCAGGGACCCCATATGGGATACCCCAACCCATGGACCCCCCATATATAGGATACCCGACCCATGAACCCCCCCCAAACATGGGATACCCCAACCCATGGACCCCCCCCAAACATGGGATACCCCAACCCATAGACCCCCCATACATGGGATACCCCAACCCATGGACCCCCCCATACATGGGATACCTGACCCATAGACCCCCCCCATACATGGAATACCCTGACCCAGGACCCCCCCATACATGGGATACCCTGACCAATAGATCCCCCCATACATGGGATACCCCTACCCATGGAACCCCCATACATGGGATACCCCGACCCAGCACCCCCCCATACATGGGATACCCCGACCCATGGACCCCCATACATGGGATACCCCAACCCAGGACCCCCATACATGGGATACCCCAACCCAGGACCCCCATACATGGGACACCCCAACCCAGGACCCCCACCCACGGGTGCCCCCCACCTTGGGGGGGCCCGATCCAGCCCAGCAGCGCCAGCAGTTGGCAGCCGTTGCAGACACCGAGGCTGAAGGTGTTCGGGCGCCGCCGGAACCGCTCCAGCGCCTCCCGCGCCCGCGGGTGGAAACGCACCGCGGCCGCCCAGCCTGGGACCGGGTCCGGGCCGGGTCAGGGCCGGGTCAGGGACCCCAAGGGGATGGATCAGGGACCCCAATGGGATGGATCAGGGACCCCAATGGGACCAGCTCAGGACCGGGTCAGGGACCCCAATGGGATGGATCAGGGACCCCGATGGGACCAGGTCAGGACCGGGTCAGGGACCCCAATGGGATGGATCAGGGACCCCAATGGGATGGATCAGGGACCCCAACGGGACCAGGTCAGGACCAGGTCAGGGACCCCAATGGGATGGATCAGGGACCCCAACGGGACCAGGTCAGGACCGGGTCAGGGACCCCAATGGGATGGATCAGGGACCCCAATGGGACCAGCTCAGGACCGGGTCAGGGACCCCCAATGGGATGGATCAGGGACCCCAATGGGACCAGGTCAGGACCGGGTCAGGGACCCCAATGGGATGGATCAGGGACCCCGATGGGACCAGCTCAGGACCGGGTCAGGGACCCCAAGGGGACCAGGTCAGGACCGGGTCAGGGACCCCAATGGGATGGATCAGGACCCCCAATGGGACCCCCACCAATGACTGCCCCATGCAGGCGTGCACCAACCCAGGGACACCCCAAAACCAACGGTGCCCCCCCCTCAACCCCTCGGAGTCCCCCCAATCCCACCCCATCGTCAGCAATGGGGTGTCCGGGGGGGGGGGGGCGCCCCCCAATTCTCACCCTTGGCCGAGCCCAGGACATCCCCGTAGCTGAACCCCCCCACGAAGACGAGGCCTCGGAAGCCATCGAGAGTGGCGGAGCCCGAGCACAGGTCCTGGGTGGTCACATCCCACACCTGGGGGCACCCGGACATGGGGCACCCCAATAGGGACCCGGGGGGGGGGGGACACATGGGCCCCCCCATGCTCACCTGGAACCCGGCCATCAGGAACGCCGCCGCCATCTCCCGGTCCCCGTTGCTGCCCTCCTCCCGCAGCACGGCCACACGGGGCCCCGGCAGCTCTGGGGACGGCGGCGTCACCCCTGGGTCTCCATGGGGTGCCATAGAGCCCCATAGAGCCCCATAGGGTCCCATAGAGCCCCATAGAGCCCCATAGAGCCCCACAGGATGCCACAGAGCCCCACAGGGTCCCATAGAGCCCCATAGAGCCCCACAGGATGCCATAGGGCCCCATAGAGCCCCACAGGATGCCATAGGGCCCCATAGAGCCCCACAGGATGCCATAGAGCCCCATAGGGTGCCATAGAGCCCCATAGAGCCTCACAGGATGCCACAGGGCCCCATAGGGTGCCATAGAGCCCCATAGAGCCCCACACGATACCACAGAGCCCCATAGGGTGCCATAGAGCCCCATAGAGCCTCACACGATGCCATAGAGCCCCACAGGATCCCGTAGAGCCTCATAGACTCACGTAGACCCACAGAATCCCACAGACACCCCCATAGCCCCCATAGCTCCCCATAATCCCATTGCCCCCATGACCCCATAGACTCCCCATGATCCCATTGCCCCCCATGACCCCATTGCCCCCCATGATCCCATAGCCCCATAGCTCCCATAGCCCCATAGACTCCCCATGACCCCATTGCCCTCCATGACCCCATAGCCCCATAGCTCCCATAGCCCCATAGACTCCCCATGACCCCATTGCCCTCCATGACCCCATAGTCCCATAGCTCCCATAGCCCCATAGCCTCCCCATGACCCCATTGCCCTCCATGACCCCATAGCCCCATAGCTCCCATAGCCCCATAGACTCCCCATGACCCCATTGCCCTCCATGACCCCATAGTCCCATAGCTCCCATAGCCCCACAGCCTCCCCATGACCCCATTGCCCTCCATGACCCCATAGCCCCATAGCTCCCATAGCCCCATAGACACCCCATGACCCCATTACCCTCCATGACCCCATAGCCCCATAGCTCCCATAGCCCCATAGACTCCCCATGACCCCATTGCCCTCCATGACCCCATAGTCCCGTAGCTCCCATAGCCCCATAGCCTCCCCATGACCCCATTGCCCCCCAGCCCCACGGGCTCACCCATGTGCTGCAGCAGGGGGGGCTCCTGCCGGGGGTCGAAGGTGAGGCTGTAGCTTGGCCCCCGCCGCCGCCGCGTCTCCTCCTCCTCCTGCTCCACGCACTCGGGCGCCGCCTGCTCCCGCTCCAGCCGGAAGCTCGTCTGCTCCCAGAGCGCCCGCAGGGAGCCCACGGGCGCCCGCAGCACCTCCAGGGCCCCCACCTGCACCCGCACCTGCAGGGGAGGGGGGGACCCAGAGCTGCGTGGGTGTGGGGTATGGGTATGGGATATGGGGTATGGGGTATGGGGTATGGGGTATGGGATATGGGGTATGGGGTATGGGGTATGGGGTATGGGGTATGGGATATGGGATATGGGGTATGGGGTATGGGGTATGGGGTATGGGGTATGGGGTATGGGGTATGGGATATGGGGTATGGGGTATGGGGTATGGGGTATGGGGTATGGGGTATGGGGTATGGGGTATGGGATATGGGGTATGGGGTATGGGGTATGGGGTATGGGGTATGGGGTATGGGGTATGGGATATGGGGTATGGGATATGGGGTATGGGGTATGGGGTATGGGATATGGGGTATGGGGTATGGGGTATGGGGTATGGGGTATCGGGTATGGGATATGGGGTATGGGATATGGGATATGGGGTATGGGGTATGGGGTATGGGGTATGGGATATGGGGTATGGGTATGGGATATGGGGTATGGGGTATGGGGTATGGGGTATGGGGTATGGGATATGGGGTATGGGGTATGGAGGACCCCAGCCCTGCTCCTCCTGTCTCCCGAGGCCACCCTGGGGTCTCCTCAGCCCCTCCATGTCCCCGCTGTCCCCCCATGACCTCACCTCAGCATCGGGCCCATAGGGGCCGCTGTGGCCGATGGGGATGCAGCTCAGGCCCTGCTCCCGGTACCGGCGGCAGACGCGGGGCAGGGACCCCATGGGGACCTCAAGCACCAACCCCGGCTCCTCCGCAAAGAGCACGGCCAGAGCTGGGGGGATATGGGGTATAGGATATGGGGTATAGGATATGGGGTATGGGGTATGGGATAGGGGGTATGGGATATGGGGTATGGGATATGGGGTATGGGGTATGGGGTATGGGGTATGGGATATGGGGTATGGGGTATGGGATATGGGATATGGGGTATGGGGTATGGGGTATGGGATATGGGGTATGGGATATGGGATATGGGGTATGGGGTATGGGGTATGGGGTATGGGATATGGGGTATGGGATATGGGATATGGGGTATGGGATATGGGGTATAGGATATGGGGTATGGGATATGGGGTATGGGATATGGGGTAGGGGGTATGGGGTATGGGATATGGGGTATGGGATATGGCATATGGGGTATGGGGTATGGGATATGGGGTATGGGATATGGGGTATGGGATATGGGGTATGGGATATGGGATATAGGATATGGGGTGTGGGATATGGGATATGGGGTATGGGATATGGGGTATGGGGTATGGGAACGGGGCCACAGGGTCCTGACAGGTCCCGCACTCACGGGGGGCTCCGGGCTCCTCAGGGCTCAGCTCCACCTGGAGGCCGCAGTTCCCGGCGAACCCCATCTCCAGCAGGCAGGTGAGGAGCCCCCCATCGCTGACGTCGTGGCCCGCGCTCAGTGCCCGCTCTGCCCGGAGAGACCCAGAGCACCCATAGAGCCCCATAGCACCCCCCATAGCACCCCATGGAACCCACAGCACCCCATAGCACCCCCCATAGCACCCCATAGAGCCCCAGAGCGCCCCATGGAACCCATAGCACTCCCCACAGCACTCCATAGGACCCACAGAACCCATAGCACTCCCCATAGCACTCCATAGGACCCACAGAACCCATAGCACCCCCCATAGCACCACATGGAACCCACAGCACCCCATGGAACCCCCCATAGCACCCCATAGAGCACCAGAGCGCCCCATGGAACCCATAGCACTCCCCATAGCACTCCATAGGACCCATGGAACCCACAGCACTCCCCATAGCATCCCCATAGCACCCCAGATCCGCCCATTCCCCCATCCTCATCACCCCCCCAGCACCCACCTTGGAGGAGGCTCTGGGTGACCCTGAAGGCCCCCTCGAGGTTTTTGGGGTCCTCAAGGTCGGGGCAGGCGTCCCCCAGCTGGGAGAAGACCTGGGCCAGGGCAGAGCCCCCCAGGCGGTGCCGGCCCGGAGACAGCGGCACCCACAGCAGCGCCCCTGCAGGCAACACAGGGTCACTGCACCCAGGGGGAGCCCCTTGCATTAGCAGGGCTCCCCCTGCAGGCAACACAGGGTCACTGCACCCATGGGGCTCCCCCTGCACCCATGGGGCTCCCCCTGCGGCCAGCACAGGGTCACTGCACCCATGGGGCTCCCCCTGCACCCATGGGGCTCCCCCTGCAGGCAACACAGGGTCACTGCACCCATGGGGCTCCCCCTGCACCCATGGGGCTCCCCCTGCAGCCAGCACAGGGTCACTGCACCCATGGGGCTCCCCCTGCACCCATGGGGCTCCCCCTGCAGGCAACACAGGGTCACTGCACCCATGGGGCTCCCCCTGCAGCCAGCACAGGGTCACTGCACCCATGGGGCTCCCCCTGCAGGCATGGGGCTCCCCCTGCAGGCAACACAGGGTCACTGCACCCATGGGGCTCCCCCTGCACCCATGGGGCTCCCCCTGCAGGCAACACAGGGTCACTGCACCCATGGGGCTCCCCCTGCAGGCATGGGGCTCCCCCTGCAGGCAACACAGGGTCACTGCACCCATGGGGCTCCCCCTGCACCCATGGGGCTCCCCCTGCAGGCAACACAGGGTCACTGCACCCATGGGGCTCCCCCTGCAGGCATGGGGCTCCCCCTGCAGGCAACACAGGGTCACTGCACCCATGGGGCTCCCCCTGCACCCATGGGGCTCCCCCTGCAGGCAACACAGGGTCACTGCACCCATGGGGCTCCCCCTGCAGCCAGCACAGGGTCACTGCACCCATGGGGCTCCCCCTGCACACATGGGGCTTCCCCTGCAGGCAACACAGGGTCACTGCACCCATGGGGCTCCCCCTGCACCCACAGCATCGCCCCTGCAGCCAGCACAGGGTCACTGCACCCATGGGGCTCCCCCTGCAGCCAGCACAGGGTCACTGCACCCATGGGGCTCCCCCTGCACCCACAGCATCGCCCCTGCAGCCAGCACAGGGTCACTGCACCCATGGGGCTCCCCCTGCAGGGAACACAGGGTCATTGCACCCATGGGGCTCCCCCTGCAGGCATGGGGCTCCCCCTGCAGGCAACACAGGGTCACTGCACCCAGGGGGCTCCCCCTGCACACATGGGGCTCCCCCTGCAGGCAACACAGGGTCACTGCACCCATGGGGCTCCCCCTGCAGGCAACACAGGGTCACTGCACCCATGGGGCTCCCCCTGCAGCCAGCACAGGGTCACTGCACCCATGGGGCTCCTGCACCCACAGGACCCCCCTGCACCCACAGGGCACCCATAAGGCCCCCTCTGCACCCACAGGACCCCCCTGCACCCATAGGGCACCCATAGCGCCCCCTCTGCACCCACAGGACCCCCCTGCACCCACAGGGCACCCATAGGGCCCCCTCTGCACCCACAGGACCCCCCTGCACCCATAGGGCCCCCGCTGCACCCACAGGACCCCCCTGCACCCATAGGGCACCCATAGGGCCCCCTCTGCACCCACAGGACCCCCCTGCACCCATAGGGCACCCATAGGGCCCCCTCTGCACCCACAGGACCCCCCTGCACCCATAGGGCACCCATAGCGCCCCCTCTGCACCCACAGGACCCCCCTGCACCCATAGGGCACCCATAGCGCCCCCTCTGCACCCACAGGACCCCCTGCACCCATAGCGCCCCCGCTGCACCCACCTTTCCCTTCGGGACACTTGAGGTCCGGGGTGACGGTGGCCGTGATGTCGGGACACACGGCATAGGCCGAGACCACCAGGGTGCCTGCAGGGTCAAATGTCATGGAGGGGTCACAGCGGGGCACCCATGGGTGCCTCACCACAGGGGGGGCATCACCCCCAGGGGCCTCCCCATGGTAATGCCCCCATGGGCCCCATATCTCCCATAGCCCCCATAACCCCCATAGCCCCCATAGCCCCCATAGCCCCCATAACCCCCATATCCCCCATATCCCCCATATCCCCCATAGCCCCCACAGCCCCCATAGCCCCCATAACCCCCATATCCCCCATATCCCCCATAGCCCCCATAACCCCCATAGCCCCCATAACCCCCATAGCCCCCATAACCCCCATATCTCCCATAGCCCCCATAGCCCCCATAACCCCCATATCCCCCATAGCCCCCATAGCCCCCATAGCCCCATAGCCCCCATGGCCTCACCAGGCGCCAGGACGGTCTCAGTGCCCACACGTGCAGCCATGCTCAGCGAGTCCTTGCCCCCATCGATGGCCACCCCCAGGCGGTGCAGGAGCCCCACCAGCCCCTCGCAGGCCGCCACCAGGGCCCCCCCCTCAGCGCCGGTCTTGGCACCCCACATCCAGTTCCCAGAGCACTTGACATCCTGAAGGCGATGGGGGGCAATGGGGGAATGGGGACAATGGGGACAATGGGGACAATGGGGGCAATGGGGGCAATGGGGGCAATGGGGACAATGGGGACAATGGGGACAATGGGGGCAATGGGGGCAATGGGGGCAATGGGGGAATGGGGACAATGGGGACAATGGGGACAATGGGGGCAATGGGGGCAATGGCGACAATGGGGGCAATGGGGGCAATGGGGGCAATGGGGGCAATGAGGACAATGGGGACAATGGGGGCAATGGGGGCAATGGGGACAATGGGGACAATGGGGGCAATGGGGACAATGGGGGCAATGGGGGCAGTGGGGGCAGTGGGGGCAATGGGGACAATGGGGACAATGGGGTCAATGGGGGCAATGGGGACAATGGGGGCAATGGGGGAATGGGGACAATGGGGGCAATGGGGACAATGGGGGCAATGGGGGCAATGGGGGCAGTGGGGGCAATGGGGACAATGGGGGCAATGGGGACAATGGGGGCAATGGGGGCAATGGGGGCAATGGGGACAATGGGGGCAATGGGGACAATGGGGGCAATGGGGGCAATGGGGGCAATGGGGGCAATGGGGTCAATGGGGGCAATGGGGGCAATGGGGACAATGGGGGCAATGGGGGCAATGGGGGCAATGGGGACAATGGGGGCAATGGGGGCAATGGGGGCAATGGGGGCAATGGGGACAATGGGGACAATGGGGACAATGGGGGCAATGGGGGCAATGGGGATGGGGCACCCCTTGCTCCCCATCACCTCCGGCCATCACCCCCAATGGCCATGGGGTGGCCGTGGCCTTGGTGAGAAGAGCACAGCCCCCTTCTCATAGGGATGTGGTTGCGGTGGCACCACGGCACATGGGTGCCAACGACCCGGTGGCCACGGTGGCACCACGGCACCGTTGCCGGGCTCCCGCTGGCCACGCGCCGGTGGCGGCGGCGGTGGCACCTCCCCCTCCCCGTCCCCCCCGTCCCCACTCACGCGCAGGTCGGTGACGCGGGCGAACACGAGGTTGGTGAGGGCCTCGGCGAGCGCCAGGCGGGCGCCGGCGCCGGGCTCCAGCAGCCCCTTGACCGGCTGCTCCCCCAGCGCCGTGGCGGCGCCCACCGTGTCCCAGTGCGACAGCGCCACCACAGCCACGTCGGCCAGCGGCGTGTGCAGCGGCCCCACGCACTGCTGCTGCGCCACCAGCCCCGTCACCGAGCGGTCCACCTGCGGCACGGCACGGCACGGCACGGGGGGGTCGGCGCGGCGGCGGCGGGGGGTGGGGACGGGCGGGGGGGGAGGGGGGGGAGGCCTGGCGGTACCTTGGTGGTGAGGTAGCGCTTGCTGCCCACCGCGGGCAGGCGCAGCACCCGCTCCAGCGCCGCCAGCACCGACAGCCCCGGGGGCAGCTCCAGCGGGCGCAGGGGGGGGGCGCAGCCGCTGCAGCACGAACTCCTGCGGGGGGGCCATCAGGGGTCCCATTGGCGTGGGGACCCCATCGCCACTGGGTGCCCCCATCACCATGGTGACCCCATTGCCATTGGGTGCCCCCATCACCATGGTGACCCCATTGCCATTGGGTGCCCCCATCACCATTGGGTGTCCCCATCCCCATGGTGATCCCCATCCCTATTGGGTGTCCCCATCCCCATGGTGATCCCCATCCCTATTGGGTGTCCCCATCACCATGGTGACCCCATCCCTATTGGGTGTCCCCATCACCATGGTGATCCCCATCCCTATTGGGTGTCCCCATCCCCATGGTGATCCCCATCCCTATTGGGTGTCCCCATCACCATGGTGACCCCATCCCTATTGGGTGTCCCCATCCCCATGGTGATCCCCATCCCTATTGGGTGTCCCCATCACCATGGTGACCCCATCCCTATTGGGTGTCTCCATCCCCATGGTGACCCCATCGCCATTGGGTGTCCCCATCACCATGGTGATCCCCATCCCCACCGGGTGCCCCCACACCCAATGGGGGATCCCTGCCACCACAGGGGTGTCCCCAAGGTGCCAGCCCATGGGGTGCCCCCAGGGGGTGCCCCACGCTCCCCCACAGCCCCCCCCACGTCCCTTGGGTCCCCCCACCTTCTGCGGCATCTTGCCCAGCACCCACTCCAGCTCGAGGTTCACGGGGGTGGGGAGCCCCTCATGGGACCCCCCCTCGGGCACTGGCGCCTCCAGGTCATCGACGAGCACGATCTGGTGGGGGGGCGAGGGCTGCATGGGGCGCGAGTCCCCGTACCCCCCACCCCATATCCCATATCCCATACCCCATACCCCATACCCCATACCCCGTACCCCATACCCCATACCCCATACCCCATATCCCATACCCCATACCCCATACCCCATGTCCCACCCCCCCCCCACGTCCCCCTCCTCACCCTGCCGTCCCCGGTGATGCTCCCCACCACGCAGAGGGGGCACCGCTCCCTCCGGGCCAGGCTCCGCAGCCGCTCCAGGCCCCGCGGCCGCACCAGCACCGCGTTGGACTCCTGGTACTCGGCCCCCCACAGCTCCAGCACGCTCAGGGTCGGGTCCCCGCGCTGCCGGCACCCGCGTCACCGCACGGGGGCGCTGCGGGCCCACGGACCGCGGAGGGGACGGGGCCAAGGGGGCGCTATGGGGTGCTATGGGGTGCTATGGGGTGCTATGGGGTGCTATGGGGGTGCTATGGGGTGCTATGGGGTGCTATGGGGGTGCTATGGGGTGCTATGGGGTGCTATGGGGTGCTATGGGGGGGCTATGGGGGTGCTATGGGGTGCGATGGGGGTGCGATGGGGGTGCTATGGGGTGCTATGGGGTGTTATGGGGTGCTATGGGGGGGCTATGGGGTGCGATAGGGATGCCATGGGGTGCTATGGGGGCGCTATGGGGGTGCTATGGCGTGCTATGGGGGGGCTATGGGGGTGCCATGGGGTGTTATGGGGGTGCTATGGGGATGCCATGGGGTGCTATGGGGTGCTATGGGGGGGCTATGGGGTGCTATGGGGGTGCTATGGGGTGTTATGGGGTGCTATGGGGTGTTATGGGGGGGCTATGGGGGTGGTATGGGGTGCGATGGGGGTGCGATGGGGGTGCTATGGGGTGTTATGGTGGTGCTATGGGGGTGCTATGGGGTGCTATGGGGTGCTATGGGGTGGTACGGGGGTGGTATGGGGGTGGTATGGGGGTGCTATGGGGTGCGATGGGGGTGCTATGGGGTGTTATGGGAGTGGTATGGGGGTGCTATGGGGTGCTATGGGGTGTTATGGGGGTGGTATGGGGGTCCTACGGGGATGCTATGGGGTGCTATGGGGGTGCCCTGGGGTGCTATGGGGGTGCTATGGGGTGCTATGGGGGTGCTCTGGGGTGCTCTGGGGGTGCTATGGGGTGCCATGGGGTGCTCTGGGGTGCTATGGGGGTGCTATGGGGTGCGATGGGGGTGCGATGGGGGTGCTATGGGGTGTTATGGTGGTGCTACTGGGGTGCTATGGGGTGCTCTAGGGTGCTCTGGGGTGCTATGGGGTGCCAGGGGGTGCTATGGGGTGCTATGGGGTGCTATAGGGCGCTATGGGGGTGCCATGGGGTGCTATGGGGGGCGCCGGTACCTCGAAGCGGCTGGCGTAGATGACGGCTCCCGCTGGCTCGCTGATCTCCTTGAGGACATTCCCTGGGCAGCGGTGATGGGGGCACCCCTCATATCCCATGCACCCCATGCACCCCATGTACCCATGTACCCCATGCACCCCATGTACCCCATGTACCCCATGTACCCCATGGATCCCATGTACCCCATGGATCCCATGTACCCCATGCACCCCATGTACCCCATGTACCCCATGTACCCCATGGATCCCATGCACCCCATGCACCCCATGTACCCCATGTACCCCATGTACCCCATGTACCCCATGTACCCCCTGTACCCCATGTACCCCATGTACCCCATCATGTACCCCATGCACCCCATATACCCCATGTACCCCATGCATCCCATATACCCCATGTACCCCATGTACCCCATGTACCCCATGCATCCCATATACCCCATGTACCCATGCACCCCATGCACCCCATGTACCCCATGTACCCCATATACCCCATGTACCCATGTACCCCATGCACTCCATGCATCCCATGTACCCCCTGTACCCCATCATGTACCCCCTGTATCCCCTGTATCCCATGACCCATCCCGTGTCGCATCCCGCGCATCCCAGCTCCCGCTACCGTTGCCGCCGGCGCCCTGGTCGTGGATGCTGCTGATGGGGTTCCCCCCCCCGCTCTCGAGGCACCCCCTCAGCACCCGGTTCAGCTTCTGCTCCATCTCGGGGTCCCCCCTCTGCACCGCGCTCGCGTCCCGCTCCTCCGAGTTGTCCCCCTGCACCTGGGGGGGCACAATGGGGACCATGGGGAAGGTCCCCATGGCGCCCCCATCCCACCCATAGGGACCCCCCCATCCCACCCATGGGGACCCCCCCATTACCTGAATAGAGGAGGCTGCGCCCCCCCCCGACGCCGATGCGGTAAACGGGGCCTCCCACTTTCACCACCAGCATCCCTGGGGGGGGAGGGCAGGGGTGAGACCCCCAACCCCCCCATAGGGTCTGGGGGTACGGGGGGGGGTTTGGGGGTGCAGGGGGGGCCGCACCGGGCTCGGGGGGCTCCTTGCGCAGGTGCTCGTCCTCGATGGCGCCGATGCCCCCACTGAACATAATGGGCTTGATCCACTCGCGCCGCTGCCCCCCCGGCAGCACCTGCCCGAAGGAGCGGGCGAAGCCTGGGGGGGGGCAGCGTCAGCACGAGGGGGCCCCCCCATGGGGCTCAATGGGGGGGGGAGGGCCCATGGAGCTCAATGGCGGGGGGAGGGCCCATGGAGCTCAATGGGGGGGGAGGGCCCATGGAGCTCAATGGGGGGGGAGTGCCCATGGAGCCCCATGGGGGGGCCCCACTCACCGGCCACCAGGGGCTCCCCAAACTTGTTGCCGTAGTCGCTGGCTCCATCGCTGGCCCCGATGGCCACTTCCAGGGGGCGGGCGAAGGACGTGGGGTACGGGAGGGCCGGGTCCTCCCAGGGCAGCTCATAGCCTGGGGGGGGGGGAAAGGGGGCGATTGGGGGGGGCAGAGGGGGTTTGGGGGGCCTGGAGCTGGGTTTGGGGGTCCCAGTGTCTGTATGGGGATCCCTGCTCTGTATTGGGGTCTGTGGGTCTCTATTGGGGTCCCTATTGTGGTACCTATTGGGGTCTCTGCCCTCTATAGGGATCCCCATGCTCCTATTAGGACTCCTATGTCTCTACTGGGGTCCCCATGTCCCTATTGGGGTCCCTGTGTCCCCATTGGGGTCTCTGCTCTCTATAGGGGTCCCCGTGTCCCTATTGGGGTCCCTGTGTCCCCATTGGGGTCTCTGTGTCCCCATTGGGGTCCCCGCTCCCCACTGGGCTCCCCACTGGCCCCCCCTGCCCCCGCACTCACCGGGCAGCAGGAGGCTCCCGAAGCTGTACCCCGCGGTGCCGGCGATCACGTGGGCCCCGCGCCCGGTGCTCTGCACGTCCCGGATGCGGCCCCCGGCGCCGGTGGCGGCGCCGCTGAACGGGGCCACGGCTGCGGGGGGGGGCGGGGTCAGCGCTGGGGGCGGGGCCGGATGAAGCCACGCCCCCCTCCTCGGCTCCGCCTCTTCATCGCCCCTAATTGGTCATGCCCTCTGCTTGACCCCGCCCCCTCCATGGCTCCTCCCCCTCTAATTGACCCCACTCCTCCAAGTCGTTGCCCCCTCCTTGGCCCCGCCTCCCTCCTTGGCCCCACCCATCCTTGCCCCGCCTCCCTCCTTGGCCCCGCCTCACCCCTTGCCCCCACCCCTCCTTGCCCTGCCTCCCTCCTTGGCCCCGCCTCCCTCCTTGGCCCCGCCTCACCCCTTGCCCCCACCCATCCTTGCCCCCGCCTCCCCCCTTGGCCCTGTCTCCCTCCTTGCCCCCACCTCCCTCCTTGCCCCCACCCCTCCTTGGCCCTGCCTCCCTCGCCCCCACCCCTCCTTCGCCCCGCCTCCCTCCTTGCCCCCACCCTTCCTTGGCCCCACCTCCCTCCTTGGCCCCACCTCCCTCCTTGCCCCCACCCCTCCTTGCCCCCACCCCTCCTTGGCCCCGCCTCCCCCCTTGGCCCCGCCCCCCACCCGTGGGGAAGTTGTGTGTCTCGGCGGTGAAGGTCACGTGACGGATGGAGGTTCTGATCTCGTAGGGGCTGGGCCCGGCCGGGTCCCGCGGCCACAGAGAGGAGACGGCGGTGCCACGGATGGCGCTGGGGGCACGGGACCATAGGGAGCAATGGGGAGACACGGGGACCCACAGGGACCCACAGGGACCCATAGGGACCCACAGGGACCCAGAGGGACCCATAGGGACCCATAGGGACCCAGAGGGACCCATAGAGAGCCATAGAGACCCATAGAGACCCAGAGGGACCCAGAGGGACCCAGAGGGACCCATAGAGCCCATAGACCCCCATAGACCCCCTGGACCCTCATAGAGCCCCATAGAGCCAACAGAGCCCCACAGCGCCCCCGGCCCCCCGGCGCCACCTGCTGTTGTCGCAGAACTTGATGACGTTGTTGCCGTTGCTGGAGCTCTGGGTGCCCATCAGGCGCTGGAAGAGCGACTGCGGCTCCGCGCGCCCCTCCAGCACCAGGCGGCCCTTGAAGAACCAGTGCCGGCTGTGCTCGCTGCGGGCAATGGGCACGGTCAGGGGAGAGTGGGCATGGGGCAATGGGGGCAATGGGCATGGGGCAATGGGCATGGGGCAATGGGCATGGGGCAATGGGCATGGGGGGCAATGGGCATGGGGGGCAATGGGCATGGGGCAATGGGCATGGGGCAATGGGCATGGGGGCAATGGGGGCAATGGGCATGGGGCAATGGGGGCAATGGGCACAGGGGGCAATGGGCATGGGGGCAATGGGCACGGGGCAATGGGCACGGTCAGGGGGCAGAGCAGGGCTGAGGGTGCGGGGGGCGGGGGCCATGGGGTCACCTGTTGGACTGCGCCAGGTCGAAGCACTCCACGGTGGTGGGGTTGCGCCCAGCGGCGAGGAAGAGGCGGGTGTAGAACTGCAGGTCCCACGCGTCGAAGGCCAGGCCTGGGAGAGCCCCGGACCCGTTGCCCCATGGCCACTGCCCCATCCCATCACCCCCATCCCATCGCCCCCATCCCCATCGCCCCATCCCCATCGCCCCCATCCCCACTGCCCCATCCCCATTGCCCCATCCCATCACCCCCATCCCATCACCCCCATCCCATCGCCCCCATCCCCATTGCCCCATCCCCATCGCCCCCATCCCCACTGCCCCATCCCCATTGCCCCATCCCATCGCCCCCATCCCCATTGCCCCATCCCATCTCCCCCATCCCCATCGCCCCATCCCCATTGCCCCATCCCCACTGCCCCATCCCCATTGCCCCCATCCACATCGCCCCCATCCCCATTGCCCCATCCCATTGCCCCTCATCCCCATTGCCCCATCCCATCGCCCCCATCCCCATTGCCCCCATCCCATCGCCCCCATCCCCATTGCCCCATCCCCATCGCCCCCATCCCCATTGCCCCATCCCCATCGCCCCCATCCCCATTGCCCCGTCCCCATTGCCCCATCCCCATCGCCCCCATCCCCATTGCCCCATCCCCATTGCCCCATCCCCATTGCCCCCATCCCCATTGCCCCATCCCATTGCCCCTCATCCCCATTGCCCCATCCCCATTGCCCCATCCCCATCGCCCCCATCCCCATTGCCCCATCCCATTGCCCCTCATCCCCATTGCCCCATCCCCATTGCCCCCATCCCCATTGCCCCATCCCATTGCCCCTCATCCCCATTGCCCCATCCCCATTGCCCCATCCCCATTGCCCCATCCCCATTGCCCCATCCCATCGCCCCCATCCCCATTGCCCCATCCCATTGCCCCTCATCCCCATTGCCCCATCCCATCGCCCCCATCCCCATTGCCCCATCCCATCGCCCCCCATCCCCATTGCCCCATCCCATCGCCCCCATCCCCATTGCCCCCATCCCATCACCCCCCATCCCCATTGCCCCATCCCATCGCCCCCATCCCCATTGCCCCATCCCCATTGCCCCCATCCCCATCACCCCATCCCCATCGCCCCTCCCATCGCCGCTGCCCTCACCCAGCTCCGTGTCCGCCTCCTCCAGCGCCCGCTGCCCCCTGCCCATGACGTCGATGGTGCCCACGGGCAGGGCCCGCGCCGGCAGCTCCAGGCTCCGCAGCGGCTCCGGGTAAAGCTGCTCCGTCACACCACGGGTCCCGCAGCGCCCAGCCCAGGCGGCTCCGGGCCTCTGCCGAGGGGGGGGCCGAGAACTGCCACAGGGACAGGGGGGTCACCGTGGCCCGATTCCCATACCCCGCACCCCATACCCCATATTCCACACCCCACATCCCATACCCCATACCCCATATCCCATACCCCGCACCCCCTATCCCATACCCCGTACCCCCTATCCCATACCCCGTACCCCCTATCCCATACCCCCGCACCCCCTATCCCATACCCCGTACCCCCCTATCCCATACCCCGTACCCCCTATCCCCATCCCAGGCCCCACCTGCAGCAGCAGCCTCCGCGATCTCTCCACTCTCTGCACTGGTTCCAGTCCCGCCGCCCGGCACAGGGAGACGGCATTGGTGGACTCGGCGGTGCAGACCCCGAGCCTGGGACACCGGAACCCATGGGACCCCATGGCACCCATGGGACCTCATGGCACCCATGGGACCCCATAGCACCCATGGGACCCCCATGACACCCACGGGACCTCCATGGCACCCATAGGACCCCCATGGCACCCATAGGACCCCATAGAACTCATAGGACCCCATAGCACCCATGGGACCCCATGGCACCCACAGGACCCCATAGCACCCATGGGACCCCATAGCACTCCACGGGTGCTCCATACCTGGGCCCGATCTCCAGCAGCACGTGGGGGCCGTGGGGCTGCAGGAAGCTCTCGGGGGCCACCTCATCCTCACCCCCCAGGGGGGAGCCCAGGATCCAGCGCAGGATCTGGCCCTGCTCCGCATCCGGGGGGGCCTCACCTGTGGGAACCAAGGCTGGGACCCCCCCAGCGACACCAAACCCCCCCTATTGCCCCATTGCCCCCATTGCTTCCCATTGCCCCATTGGCCCCCACTGCCCCATTGCTTCCCATTGCCGCATTGCTTCCCATTGCCCCATTGCTTCCCATTGCCCCATTGGCCCCCACTGCCCCATTGCTTCCCATTGCCCCATTGGCCCCCACTGCCCCATTGCTTCCCATTGCCCCATTGGCCCCCACTGCCCCATTGCTTCCCATTGCCCCATTGCCCCCCATTGCCCCATTGCTTCCCATTGGCCCATTTTCCCCCATTGCCCCCCATAGCCCCATTGCCCCATAGCCCCCCATTGCCCCATAGCCCCCCATTGCCCCATAGCCCCCCATTGCCCCATAGCCCCCCATTGCCCGCACCGCTCCAAGCCAGGTAGTAGCAGGTCTCGCAGGTGACGCTGGTGACCGAGGGCTCCACGGCCCGGGCCCGCTTCAGGGGGGACCCCAAACCCAGCCCCAGTGCTGGGGGGGGCCCCTCGGACCCCCCCACGCGCTCGGGGGGGCCGGGCCGCACATAGAACCGCAGCAACTGCATCTGGGGGGGGCACGGGGAACTGAGGGAGACCCCCAATAGGGACCCCCCCATGGACCCCACATTGGGACCCCCCCCATGGACCCCACATTGGGACCCCCCCCATGGACCCCACATTGGGAGCCCACCACGGACCCCCAAACACGGCCCCCCCCACATGGAGCCCCCAACACTGCCTCCCCCCAACTCCTTACGCCATTAAAGCGGGGATTCCCCTTTAAGGGCACCACCACGTGCACCCCCCCCCCAACCCAAGCCATAAATGGAACTCGGGGCTCCCCCCTCTCTACGTCACGCCACGTGACGTCACGCGTGCCCCCCCCTCATTACCTCGCGGCTCTCCCGCAGCCTCTGAGCCCGCGGCTCCCGCGCGCTGCACCTTAGGGGAGGGGGAGGGGCTTGAGTGGGGGGTGGGGCCGTGACCCCCCCGTGACCCCTTCTCCATCCCCATTCATTCATTCATTGGAGGGGGCGCGGGGCAGCCCCTCCCCCGCCCAATCACGTGACCTCCCCTTACCCTCACCCCCCCAAGGCCAGACCGGACCACGTGACCCCCACGAGGTGGGGAAAGGGGGGCGGGGGGGCAGGAAGAGGTCCAAAGGGGCGGCGGGGGGGTGGGGAAGGTCACGGGTGACGTCATGGGTGACATCACCGGTGACATCAGGTGGCCTTGGAGGTGGATGGTGACACCCCCCATAGGGGCCCCATGGGGCACGGTGCCCCTTGACCCCACAGCGGGGTCCCCATTGCCCCCCATGCCCCCCCTTACCCATCCTATTGGCGCTTATGGAGGGTCCCGGTGCTCCCAGTGGGGGTCTCAGCACCCCAATATGGGACCCAGCACCCCAATAAGACCCAGGACCCTCAATAGTGGACACAGCCCCACCCAAAGGGGACTCAGCACCCCCAATATGGACCCAGACCCCAAATACGACCCACGATCCCCCCTTGCACCCCAATAGGGACCCGGACCCCAAATAGGGCACGCAGGACCCCCCCTGCACCCCCAATATGGGCCCAGACCCCAAACAGGGCATCCAGGACCCCCCCTGCATCCCAATATGGACCCAGACCCCAAATAGGGCACCCAGGATCCCCCCTACACCCCAATATGGACCCAGACCCCAAATAGGGCACCCAGGACCCCCCTGCACCCCAATATGGACCCAGACCCCAAATAGGGCACCCAGGAGCCCTCCTGCACCCCAATATGGACCCAGACCCCAAATAGGGCACCCAGGACCCCCCCTGCACCCCAATATGGACCCAGAACCCAAAACAGGGCATCCAGGACCCCCCCCGCACCCCAATATGGACCCAGACCCCCCCAAACGGGACCCAGCCCCCCCAATCTCCTCCACGCTGTCCTCACGTGACTCCCGCCCCGCTCGGCCTCGCCCATTCCCACCTCAGCCAATGGGGCAGCAGCGGCCACGCCCACTTCCGGAAGGGGAGGGGAGAGGCGGGGTTGTGCCGTCGTCACTTCCGGCTGCGGCACTTCCGGGTGCGATGGATCCCGATTTCGACGACGCCGTCGCCGTGGAGGACCTGGTGGTGAGGCCCCGCCCCGCGCCACGTGACCGCGCGGCAGAGCCGCCACGTGACGCCCCCCCCACCAACAGCCCCAATTGAGCCCTTCCCCCTCCCCCCACTCCTCTCCCTTCGGCCCCTCCCCGCCCCCCCCCGCCACCGCCTCAGGCCACGCCCCCTCCCAGCCACGCCCATATATGGATTGGCCCCCGACCATATTTGGTGCAAGCCGCGGTCCCCCGCCTCAGGCCACGCCCCCCTCGCGCGGCTCACGGCGCAGCCCTGCCCACACGTGGATTGGCATTTCCCATATATGGCTTGGCCCCCGCCCATATTTGGTGTAAGCCGCGGTCCCCCGACTCAAACCACGCCCCCCGGCAGAGGCCACGCCCCCTCGCGGGGGTTCGCCCCGTAGTCTCACCCATATATGGCTTGGCCGCGCCCATATATGGGGTGGACTCTCCCATATTTGGTGTAAGACACTGCCCTGCGCCTCAGACCACGCCCCGTTGGGGGCGTCGCGGCATGGCCCCTCCCATGTATGACTGGGCCTCGCCCATATATGGCTTGGCCCCGCCCGTCTTTGGTGCAAGCCACGCCCCCTGAGCCCCCCCCCCCCCATTGCTGCCCCGCGGGCTCCCCCTGCAGGAGCTGGAGCGGCGCTACGCGGAGCAGCGGCGGGGGGGGGCCGTGTCCCGCGGCTGCCAGTTCGAGTACGCCTGGGGGCTCGTGCGGAGCCCCTATGGGGCGGACGTGAGGAAGGGGGTGGCCCTGCTGCAAGGTGGGTGCACGGGGGGGGGGGGCAGTGGGGGGGGGGCTATGGGGGGGGGGCAATGGGGATGGGGGCAATGGGGATGGGGGCAATGGGGATGGGGGCAGTGGGGGGGGCAATGGGGATGGGGGCAATGGGGATGGGGGCAATGGGGATGGGGGCAATGGGGATGGGGGCAGTGGGGGGGGCACGGAGCAGGGCGTGGCCACGGTCCCTTCCCTGCCCGCAGAGCTGCTGCCGAAGGGGACGAGGGAGGAGCAGCGCGATTGCATCTTCTACCTGGCCCTGGGCAACTACAGACTGAAGGTGGGAGGGGCAGGGGGGGTTGGGGGTGTGGGGTACAAGATATGGGGTATGGGGTATGGGATATGGGATATGGGGTATGGGATATGGGGTATGGGGTATGGGGTATGGGATATGGGGTATGGGGTATGGGATATGGGATATGGGGTATGGGGTATGGGGTATGGGGTATGGGATATGGGGTATGGGGTATGGGGTATGGGGTATGGGGTATGGGGTACAGGATATGGGGTACAGGATATGGGGTACAGGATATGGGATCCCTCCCTCTCGCTGCAGGAGTACGAGCGCGCTCTGGAGCACGTGGAGCGGTTGCTGGGGGCTGAGCCCCAGAACACGCAGGGGCTGCGGCTGCGGCGCCGCATCCGGGACAGCATGAAGAGGGGTGAGCCCCATAGAGCCCCATAGAGCCCCATAGAGCCCTGTAGAGACCATAGAGCCCATAGAGCCCCATGGAGACCATAGAGCCCCATAGAGCCCCATAGAGCCCCATGGAGACCATAGAGCCCCATGGAGACCATAGAGCCCCATAGAGCCCCATGGAGACCATAGAGCCCCATGGAGACCATAGAGCCCCATAGAGCCCCATGGAGACCATAGAGCCCCATAGAGCCCCATAGAGCGCCATGGAGACCATAGAGCCCCATAGAGCCCCATAGAGCCCCATGGAGACCACAGAGCCCTGTAGAGACCCATGGAGACCATAGAGCCCCATAGAGCTCCATAGAGCCCCATAGAGCCCCATGGAGCCCCATGGAGACGATAGAGCCCCATAGAGACCATAGAGCCCCATAGAGCCCCATGGAGACCATAGAGCCCCATAGAGCCCCATAGAGCCCCATAGAGCCCTGTAGAGACCCCATAGAGCCCCATAGAGCCCCATGGAGACCATAGAGCCCCATAGAGCCCCATAGAGCCCATAGAGCCCCATAGAGCCCCATGGAGACCATAGAGCCCCATAGAGCCCCATAGAGCCCTGTAGAGACCCCATAGAGCCA
>CM077906.1:86483-147414 GCA_039720435.1 Amazona ochrocephala
TAGCCCCAACTACAGCCCCACCAGCCCCAACTACACCCCGACCTCGCCCAGCTACAGCCCCACTTCTCCCAGCTACAGCCCCACCAGCCCCAATTACACCCCGACCTCCCCAACTACAGCCCCACCTCGCCCAGCTACAGCCCCACCTCGCCCAGCTACAGCCCCACGTCCCCCAGCTACAGCCCCTCCAGCCCCCGCTACACCCCGCAGTCGCCCACCTACACCCCCAGCAGCCCCAGCTACAGCCCCAGCAGCCCCAGCTACAGCCCCACCTCCCCCAAGTACACCCCGACCAGCCCCAGCTACAGCCCCAGCTCCCCGGAGTACACCCCGACCAGCCCCAAGTACAGCCCCACCTCGCCCAAGTACAGCCCCACCAGCCCCAAGTACAGCCCCACCTCGCCCACCTACAGCCCCACCACCCCCAAGTACAGCCCCACGTCCCCCACCTACAGCCCCACCAGCCCCGTCTACACCCCGACCAGCCCCAAGTACAGCCCCACCTCACCCACCTACAGCCCCACCAGCCCCAAGTACAGCCCCACGTCCCCCACCTACAGCCCCACCAGCCCCAAGGGGTCCACCTACAGCCCCACGTCCCCCGGCTACAGCCCCACGTCCCCCACCTACAGCCTCACCAGCCCGGCCATCAGCCCCGACGACAGCGACGAGGACAACTGAGCCCGGGTGGGGGGACCCCCCCCAGGCTATGGGGCTGACCCATAAGTTGCTGTCACCCCCCCCAAGCGGGGCGGTTGACATTAAGGGGGGGGGGGCAACGGGGTAGGGGGCACTTTGGGTTGTAGGGAAGCTTCAATGGGGAGGGGGGGGGGATGACCCCGAGGTTGGGGGGTGACCCCCATATTGGGCATGGGGAGGGTGAAAAGTGGGGGGGGTCCCCATGTTGGGGTGTTGGGGACACCCAATGCCTCCAGATGGGGGTAATTCATAGGGGGGTTCGGTAATAGGGGGGGTACAACGCAAAGGGGGGTAATCGAGGGGTTCAATGGGGGGGGGTGTGCTTGCCCCTCCCCCCACCTTTATATGGCGGTTCAATGGGGGGGAGGGAGAATGGGACATTTTGGGCTGGAAATAAAGGTTTTAGTGATTTTGAGCAGCGGCTCCGTGTGTGGGGGAGGGGAAATGGGGGGGAGGGGGTAAAGGAGGGGGACCCCTCCCCCCTCTCCCCCCCCAATGATGAATCCGCGTTGGCAGCGCCGGGATTTGAACCCCCGGTCCCATAGGGACTGAGGTGAAAGCGCCAGCAGGGGGGCACAGGGGCACAGAGACCCCCCCGATGTCCCCATACCCCATATCCCATACCCCATATCCCATACCCCATACCCCATATCCCATACCCCGTACCCATATCCCATACCCCATATCCCATACCCCATATCCCATACCCCATACCCCATATCCCATACCCATATCCCACATCCACCTCCCTCACCCCATCCCCCACCCATGGGTGCCTCCCCCCTCTCCCCTCCCCCCTCTTTAAGCCGATTACACCCATGGGTGCGGGGGGGGGGGATGATGATGGGGGGGGATTAGGGCCCCCCCCCCCCCCCCGTGGCCGCACTCAGGCGCTGGCGGCTCCCTGGGGGCAGGCACCGCACAGGGACCCCCCCGCACCCCCCCCAGGGGGGGGCCCAGCACCAGGTAAGGGACCCCCCCCTGCACCCAATGATGGGATGGTCCCTATGGGGGTGATGGGGGGCTCCTATGGGGTCCTCTATGGGGGTATTGGGGCCCTATGGGGGTGATGGGGGCTCCTATGGGGTCCTCTATGGGGTATTGGGCCCTATGGGGGTGATGGGGGCTCCTATGGGGTCCTCTATGGGGTATTGGGGCCCTATGGGGGTGATGGGGCTCCTATGGGGTTCTCTATGGGGTGATGGGGGCTCCTATGGGGTCCTCTATGGGGGTATTGGGGCCTATGGGGGTGATGGGGGCTCCTATGGGGTCCTCTATGGGGGTACTGGGCCCTATGGGGGTGATGGGGGCTCCTATGGGGTCCTCTATGGGGGTACTGGGGCCCTATGGGTTATTGGGGTCCCCTATGGGGTTATTATTGTCCCCTATGGGGTTATTGGGGTCCCCTATGGGTTATTGTTGTCCCCTATGGGGTTATTGGGGTCCCCTATGGGTTATTGGGGTCCCCTATGGGTTATTGTTGTCCCCTATGGGGTTATTGGGGTCCCCTATGGGCTATTAGGGTCCCTATGGGGTTATTGGGGTCCCCTATGGGTTATTGGGGTCCCCCATGGTGGTATTGGGGTCCCTTATGTGCCATCACATACATGTGCACGTGTGAGCCCGTACGTGTGTGGGCTGATACATGCATGTACATACATGACACGTGTGTGTCCCCTATACGTGCATGTACATACAACACGTGTCCCTGTACATGTATGTCCATACATGACACGTGTGTGTCCCCTATACGTGCATGTACATACAACACGTGTCCCTGTACATGTATGTCCATACATGACACGTGTGTGTCCCCTATACGTGCATGTACATACAACACGTGTCCCTGTACATGTATGTCCATACATGACACATGTGTGTCCCCCTATACGTGCATGTACATACAACACGTGTCCCTGTACATGTATGTCCATACATGACACATGTGTGTCCCTGTACATGCATGTACATACAACACGTGTCCCTGTACATGTATGTACACACATGACACGTGCAGGGGATGATGGGCCCAGAAATAACCCGGGGGGGTGCAATGGGTACCAATGGGTACCAATGGGTGCCAATGGGGGCAATGGGTACCAATGGGTGTCAATGGGTGTCAATGGGTACCAATGGGTGTCAATGGGTGTCAATAGGGGGCAATGGGTGTCAATGGGTGCCAATGGGTGTCAATGGGTGTCAATGGGTGCCAATGGGTGCCAATGGGTGTCAATAGGGGGCAATGGGTGTCAATGGGTGTCAATAGGGGGCAATGGGTGCCAATGGGTGCCAATGGGTGTCAATGGGTGCCAATGGGTGTCAATGGGTGTCAATAGGGGGCAATGGGTGTCAATGGGTGTCAATAGGGGGCAATGGGTGCCAATGGGTACCAATGGGTGTCAATGGGTGTCAATAGGGGGCAATGGGTGCCAATGGGTGCTCATGAGGGCAATGGGAAGCAATGGAGGGGGGGTTCACTCTCTGTCGTCCCCCCCCCGCATCTCCTCACGTGGTATCGCCCGGGGGGGGGGGGGGGGGGGGATAATCCGGGTTTTACTCCCTCTTCCCCCCCCTCCCCGTGGGATTAATGGGGCCGCGGGGGGATGATGGGAGTGGGAGGGGGGGGGAGGTGTGACCTCCCCTTATGGGTCATGGAGAGCTCCGGGACCCCATAGACCCCTCCATAGCCCCCATAGACCCCCATTACCCCCCTATGGGCCCCCATAGCCCCCCATAGACCCCCATAACCCCCCGATAGCCCCCCCATTACCCCCCCTATAGACCCCAATAACCCCCCCATAACCCCCCTTAGGACCCCCCCATGCCCCCTCAATGCCCCCCCCCGTCACCCCCCCTCTCCCCCCGCAGGTGGTAGCGCCCCCCCCCCGGCCATGGTGACCTCGCTGGACCCATGGGGACCCCCCCGAGCCCCCCCCGCGCGGCCCCCCGGGCCTGAGGAGCCCCCAGAGAATGAGGGGAGGCGGAGCCATGGCCCCTGCAGGCAGCGATGGGGGGCACCAATGGGGGCTTCAATGGGGGCACCAATGGGGGCACCAATGGGGGCATCAATGGGGGCTTCAATGGGGGTTTCAATGGGGACATCAATGGGGGCATCAATGGGGACATCAATGGGGGCATCAATGGGGACTTCAATGGGGGCATCAATGGGGACTTCAATGGGGGCATCAATGGGGACTTCAATGGGGGCATCAATGGGGGCATCAATGGGGACTTCAATGGGGACACCATCACCAATGGGGACATCTCCAATGAAGACCTTGTCCATGGTGGCATCTCCAATGGGAGCATCAATGGGGACATCTCCAATGGGGGCATCTCCAATGGGGACATCAATGGGGACATCTCCAATGGGGGCATCTCCAATGGGGACATCAATGGGGACATCTCCAATGGGGGCATCTCCAATGGGGACATCAATGGGGACATCTCCAATGGGGGCATCTCCAATGGGGACATCAATGGGGACATCTCCAATGGGGGCATCTCCAATGAAGACCTTGTCTATGGTGGCATCTCCAATGGGAGCATCAATGGGTGCATCATCTCCAATGGGGGCATCTTCAATGGTGGGGGCATCAACGACGGCATCGCCAATGAAGACCTCGTCCATGGTGGCTTCAGCCACAGTGACATTGCCAACGGTGGCATCTCCAGTGGGGACATCTCCAATGGTGGCAGCTCCAATGGTGGCACCTTCCATAGTGACATCTCCTACAGTGGCATCTCCAATGGCATCGCCTCCAACAACAGCATCTCCAATGGGAGCATCTCCCATGATGGCAGCTCCAATGGTGGCATCTTCCACAGTGACATCTCCTACAATGGCATCTCCAATGGCGGCACCTCCAATGGCATCATCTCCAATGGCGTCATCTCCAATGGTGGCGGCATCTCCACCAATGTCATCTCCAATGATGTCATCTCCAAAGGCTGCATCTCCAACAGCAGCGTCTCCACTGGTGGTGGCATCTCCAAGGGTTGCACCTCCAATGGTTGCGTCTCCAATGGCATCACCTCCAATGGTGGTGGCATCTCCAATGGTGTCATATCCAATGGTGTCATCTCCAATGGCATCACCTCCAACGATGGTGGCATCTCCAATGGCGTCACTTCCAATGGTTGCACCTCCAACGATGTCATCTCCAATGGTGGTGGCATCTCCAATGGTTGCATCTCCAATGGTGGCATCTCCAATGGTGGCATCTCCAATGGATGCATCTCCAATGGTGGCATCTCCAATGGATGCATCTCCAACGACGTCATCTCCAATGGCATCACCTCCAACGATGGTGGCATCTCCAATGGTTGCACCTCCAACGATGGTGGCATCTCCAATGGATGCATCTCCAACGACGTCATCTCCAATGGCATCACCTCCAACGATGGTGGCATCTCCAATGGCATCACCTCCAACGATGTCATCTCCAACGATGTCATCTCCAATGGCATCACCAATGGTGGTGGCATCTCCAATGGTTGCATCTCCAATGACGTCATCTCCAATGGCATCACCTCCAACGATGGTGGCACCTCCAATGGCATCACCAATGGTGGTGGCATCTCCAATGGCTGCACCTCCAACGATGGTGACACCTCCAACGCCCCCCCCCTCCCCCCCTCTTCCTCCTCCACCTCTCCCACCACCCCCGGGTGGCCCCTCCTCCTCCCCCCCTCCTCCTCCCCCTCCCCCTCCTCCTCCTCCTCCCCCTCCTCCTCCCTCCCCCCCCCCACCCACGCCGCCACCTTCAAGGTGGGGGTCATGGGCCCCTGGGCCTGCGACCCCCTCCTGGCCCGCGCCCACTTCCGGCCTTGGCCTCGCGCTTGGCCGCCGCCCGCCTCAACGGCGACCCCCGCTTCAACCGGGCCCATTGGTGGGACCCCGTGGTCCTCCCCGAGGCCTGCGACCCCCCCCAGGCCGCCGCGGGGGTCCTCCACGTCGACCGCTACGCCTCGGCCTTGGTGGGGCCCCGTCCACCCCGGCGCCTGCGGGGCGGCCGCGCTGCTGATGGCCGCTTGGAACAAGCCCATGGTGGCCTGGAGCTGCCCGGCTCCGACGGGGACGTCGGTGCCGGCGGCGCCGGCGGCGGCCTCGGTGCTGGGCCCGGTGCTGAGGTTCTTCCGCTGGGCGCACAGTGGCCGTGGTGGCCGCCCCTGCGGGGCTGTGGCGGGAGGTGGCCCAAGGGGCGGCCCAGGAGCTGAGGGCCGCGGGGCTGCCCGTGAGCGTGGTGGCCGTGGCCGGGGAGGAGGAGGAGGAGGCGGAGGAGGCGCTGAGGAAGGTGAAGAGGGCGGATGGAGTGAGAGGTGAGGGGGGGTGGGGGGGGGGGAAGGGAGGGAGGGGGAGGGGTGATGGGGGATGGGGATGGGGATGATGATGGATGATGGATGATGATGGATGGTGATGATGGATGATGATGGATGATGATGATGGATGAGATGATGATGGATGATGGATGATGATGGATGGTGATGATGGATGATGATGGATGATGGATGGATGATGATGATGGATGATGATGATGATGGATGATGGATGATGATGGATGATGATGGATGGATGATGATGATGGATGATGATGATGGATGATGATGATGATGGATGTTGGATGATGGTGGAGGATGGATGGAGATGGGAGCGGAAGGATGGGTGGAGATGGAGAACATGGAGGGAGAACATAGATGATGGATGATGATGATGATGATGATGGATGATGGTGATGATGGACAATGATGATGATGGAGATGGGATGGGAAGGATGGGTGGAGATGGAGAATATGGAGGGAGGGATGACGGATGATGATGATGGTGATGACGACGAGGCTGATGATGATGATGGATGATATTGATGATGATGATGATGATGGTTGATGATGATGATGATGATGTTGATGCTGCTGCTGATGATGATGATGGGTGATGATGATGATGGATGATGATGATGATGATGATGGATGATGATGATGATGACGATGATGATGAAGATGATGATGATGGATGCTGATGCTGATGATGATGGATGATGATGATGATGATGCTGATGCTGCTGCTGCCGCTGATGCCGCCGCTGTCCCCGCAGTGGTGCTCATGTGCTCGCACTCGGCGCTGCTCGGCGGCGCGGAGCAGAGGGTCCTCCTGGAGAAGGCCGCGGACATGGGCATGGCCGACGGCGCCTTCGTCTTCATCCCCTTCGACGCCCTCGCCTTCCCGCTGCCCTACCAGGGCGTGGCCTACCCCGCCCTGGCCAACAGCTCCCGCCTGCGCCGCGCCCACGACGCCGTCCTCACCGTCACCATGGAGTGCGCGGGGGGGTCCCTGCACCAGGCCCTGCGCCGCGCCCAGGAGGCCGGGGAGCTGCCCGCGCACATCGACCCCGTGCAGGTGGGGGGCAGCGCTATGGGGTGTGGGGATCATCTATGGGGTGTGGGGACCACCTATGGGATGTGGAGCAGGGCTATGGGGTGTGGGGCAGGGCTATGGGGTGTGGGGACTGCCTATGGGGTGTGGGGATCATCTATGGGGTGTGGGGCAGGGCTATGGGGTGTGGGGATCATCTATGGGATGTGGGGATCAGCTATGGGGTGTGGGGCAGGGCTATGGGGTGTGGGGACCGCCTATGGGGTGTGGGGATCATCTATGGGGTGTGGGGACCGCCTGCGGGGTCTGGGGATCATCTATGGGGTGTGGGGCAGGGCTATGGGGTGTGGGGACTGCCTATGGGGTGTGGGGATCATCTATGGGGTGTGGGGCAGGGCTATGGGGTGTGGGGACTGCCTATGGGGTGTGGGGATCATCTATGGGGTGTGGGGCAGGGCTATGGGGTGTGGGGACTGCCTATGGGGTGTGGGGATCATCTATGGGGTGTGGGGACTGCCTATGGGGTGTGAGGATCATCTGTGGGGTGTGGGGATCATCTGTGGGGTGTGGGGATCATCTATGGGGTGTGGGGCAGGGCTATGGGTGTGGGGACCGCCTGTGGGGTGTGGGGCAGGGCTATGGGGGGTGGGGACTGCCTATGGGGTGTGGGGATCATCTGTGGGGTGTGGGGCAGGGCTATGGGGTGTGGGGACTGCCTATGGAGTGTGGGGATCATCTATGGGGTGTGGGGCAGGGCTATGGGGTGTGGGGCAGGGCTATAAGGTGTAGGGAAGGTCTATGGGTAACATCTCCATGGGGTGATGGACATCTCTATGGGGTGAGGGACACATCTATGGGGTGAGGGACACATCTATGGGGTGGGAAAGGGTTCCCCAGAGGAGGGTTATGGGTTGGCCATAGCATGGGGCCGTTGGTAGAGAACGTGGCCAATGGGACTCAGGTGGAGATGACCATGGCCAATGTCATTGAGTGGAGATGACCATGGTCAACGTCATTGAGTGGAGATGACCATGGCCAACGTCATTGAGTGGAGATGACCATGGTCAATGTCATTGAGTGGAGATGACCATGGCCAACGTCATTGAGTGGAGATGACCATGGCCAACGTCATTGAGTGGAGATGACCATGGCCAACGTCATTGAGTGGAGATGACCATGGCCAACGTCATTGAGTGGAGATGACCATGGCCAATGTCATTGAGTGGAGATGACCATGGTCAATGTCATTGAGTGGAGATGACCATGGCCAACGTCATTGAGTGGAGATGACCATGGTCAATGTCATTGAGTGGAGGTGACCATGGCCAACGTCATTGAGTGGAGATGACCATGGCCAATGTCATTGAGTGGAGATGACCATGGTCAACGTCATTGAATGGAGATGACCATGGCCAACGTCATTGAGTGGAGATGACCATGGCCAATGTCATTGGGTAGAGGTGACCATGGCCAACGTCATTGGGTAGAGATGACCATGGCCAACGTCATTGAGTGGAGATGACCATGGCCAATGTCATTGAATGGAGATGACCATGGCCAACGTCATTGAGTGGAGATGACCATGGCCAACGTCATTGAGTGGAGATGACCATGGTCAATGTCATTGAGTGGAGATGACCATGGCCAACGTCATTGAGTGGAGATGACCATGGCCAACATCACTGTATGGAGATGACCATGGCCAACGTCATTGAGTGGAGATGACCATGGCCAACATCACTGTATGGAGATGACCATGGCCACCACCACTGACCCCCATCCCCCCCAACCCCCCCCATTCCCACACCCCCCACCTCCACCTCCCGCTGACCCCTCACCCCATTGCCCCCCCCCCCCCCATCTTCTCCCCCCATAGGTCCACCCTCTCTTCGCCACCATCTACAACTCCATCCACATCCTGGCGGCGGCGGTGGAGGCCGCGCGCCGCGCGGGCCGATGGGTGATGGGCACCAGCGTGGCGCAGAGCTTCCACGACCTCCACGTCGATGGCTTCTGCCAAAGCTTCTCCGTTGACCAGGATGGGACCCTCCGCGTCCCCTACGTGGTGCTGGACACCGATGGCCAAGGGGATCGGTTGCTGCCGGTCTATGGGTTGGAGCCGGGGACCCGCGGCCTGAGCCAACGGGCGCACGTCCCCCATTGGCCGCGCGGCTCCAGCCCCGGCACCGACGCCGCGTGTTGGTTCGAGACGGGCTCCATCTGTAATGGGGGTGAGGGGGGGGCTTGGGTCCAGCAGTGTCAGACACCTCCATCCATCATCCATCATCCATCATCATCCATCCATCATCCATCCATCATCCATCCATCATCCATCCATCATCATATATCATCATGCATCATCATCCATCCATCATCATCCATCCATCATCATCCATCATCCATCCATCATCATCCATCATCCATCCATCCATCCATCATCCATCCATCATCCATCATCATCCATCATCCATCATCCATCATCCATCATCATCCATCATCCATCATCCATCATCCATCATCATCCATCCATCATCATCCATCCATCATCCATCATCATCCATCCATCATCCATCATCCATCCATCATCCATCATCATCATCCATCATCCATCCATCATCCATCCATCATCATCCATCATCACCCCTCATCCATCACAGCCCACCACAGGAGGACCATAGGTGGCCGTGGATGATCATAGGTGCCCATGGGTGTCCGTGGCTATCGGTGGTCATAGGTGGCCACGGTTGACCATAGGTGGCCATAGCTGCCCATAGATGCCCATGGGTGTCCATGGTACCACACGCACTCATAGATGCCCATAGCTGACCATAGGTAGCCATAGGTGACCACAGGTGGCCACAGATGACCACAAGCACCCATAGGTGCCCATGATGAAGGCCCCTCACCCCCTTTCTCTCCCATAGGCTTGGACACCACCATCGTCCTCCTCATGTTGGTCCTCATCTGTGCCCTGACCGCTGCCGGCGCTGCCCTCGCCTGCTTCATCAGGTGGGTGCCACCCCCCCGATGGGTGCTATGGGGCCCCAATGGGTGCTATGGGGCTCCAATGGGTGCTATGGGGCCCCAATGGGTGCTATGGGCTCCCTATGGAGGCATCTCAGCAGCTTCCGTGTCCCGTCCGCTGCAGGCGCCGCATCCACCAGGCGCAGCTGATGAAGGGCCCCAATAAGATCATCCTCACCATGGACGACCTCACCTTCATCAACACCCACAGCTGCAAGCAGGTGGCATAGGGGCGGCCATGGGGCGGCCATAGGGGGATATGGGGGGAATGGGGGTCCAATGGGGCTGTGGTGGTCAATGTGGGGCTGGGAAGGAGATGCTGATGGTTGAAGGCTGCACCAAGGGTTGAGCGTGGGGGGAGAGCCATGGGTTTAGTGGGACCCTATGGGTGATGTGTACCATACCCCATACCCCATACCCCATACCCCATACCCCATACCCCATACCCCATATCCCATATCCCATATCCCATACCCCATACCCCATACCCCATACCCCATACCCCATACCCCATACCCCATACCCCATATCCCATACCCCATATCCCATACCCCATATCCCATACCCCATACCCCATACCCCATACCCCATACCCCATACCCCATACCCCATACCCCATATCCCATACCCCATATCCCATACCCCATACCCCATACCCCATACCCCATACCCCATATCCCATATCCCATATCCCATATCCCATACCCCATATCCCATACCCCATATCCCATACCCCATACCCCATACCCCATACCCCATACCCCATACCCCATACCCCATACCCCATACCCCATATCCCATATCCCATATCCCATACCCCATATCCCATACCCCATATCCCATACCCCATACCCCATACCCCATACCCCATACCCCATACCCCATATCCCATATCCCATATCCCATACCCCATATCCCATACCCCATATCCCATACCCCATATCCCATACCCCATACCCCATACCCCATACCCCATACCCCATACCCCATATCCCATACCCCATATCCCATATCCCATACCCCATATCCCATACCCCATATCCCATACCCCATACCCCATACCCCATACCCCATACCCCATATCCCATACCCCATATCCCATACCCCATACCCCATATCCCATATCCCATACCCCATATCCCACACCCCATACCCCATACCCCACACCCCACACCCCATACCCCATATCCCATACCCCATACCCCATACCCCACACCCCACACCCCACACCCCATATCCCACACCCCACACCCCATACCCCATACCCCACACCCCATACCCCATACCCATACCCATACCCATGCAGGTCGATGGCAGCCGCACCAGCCTTGCCGGCCACAGCACCGGTGACACCAAGAGCACCAAGAGCGCCGCCGCCACCCCGGACACCACCAACGTGGCCATTGCTGAGGTGGGCGCCCCCCTCATCCCCTTCCCCTTTGTGTCCCCCCCCCCCTTTATCCCCATTGTCCCCATTGTCCCCATCACCCCAACCCCACCTCCCCATTGCCACCACCGGGGGCGACAAGGCAAGGCCACCTCCATAGGTCCTCCATAGGAGCGATGGGGATGCCGCCACCTCCATCCCGCTTGAGGGTTGGTGGCCATAGGGGACCCATAGGGGACCACGGTGGCCACGTTGGGCCACGGGTGACCATTGCCCTTTCCCGCAGGGAGATGACACTCTGAGGGCCCACAACCACCTCCCCTTGCTCCTCCTTTTGTTTAACCAGCAGGGCCTTGTCGCCTCCGTGCAGGTAAGAGGCGCCATTGACCCCCCCACCCCCCCCCCCCCCCCCCAACGTGGTCCTTCTGCTCCATCCCAAACCCTGGATCCACCACCCAGTGTCATCCCTTGGCCATGAGTGGGGAGAGAATGAAGGGGGTTGAGTTGAGGTCATTGAGTTGGGTTGAGTTGGATTGAGTTGAGGTCATTGAGTTGGGTTGAGTTGGATTGAGTTGAGGTCATTGGGTTGGGTTGAGTTGGATTGAGTTGAGGTCATTGAGTTGGGTTGAGTTGGATTGAGTTGAGGTCGTTGAGTTGGGGTCATTGAGTTGGATTGAGTTGAGGTCATTGAGTTGGGTTGAATTGAGTTCATTGGGTAGAGTTGAGTTCATTGGGTTGAGTTGGGTTGGATGGGGTTGAGTTGGATTGAGTTGAGGTCATTGAGTTGGGGTCATTGAGTTGGGTTGAGTTGAGGTCGTTGAGTTGTGTTGAGTTGGATTGAGTTGACGTCATTGGGTTGAATTGAGTTCTTTGAGTTGAGTTGAGTTCATTGGGTTGAGTTGGGTTGAGCCGGGTTGGGTTGAGTTGGGTTGAGCTGGGTTGGGTTGAGTTGAGTTCGTAGAGTTGGGTTGAGTTGAATTGAGTTGGGTTGCATTCACTGAGTTGAGTTTAATTGGGTTGAGTTGGGTTGAGTTGAGTTGAATTGAGTTCATTGAGTTGAGTTGAGTTCAATTGGGTTGAGTTGAGTTGGGTTGGGTTGGGTTGAGTTGAGTTGAGTTCAGTTGGGTTGGATTGAATTGGATTGGGTTGGGTTGAGTTGGGTTGAGTTGTGTTGAGTTGGGTTGAGTTGAGTTGGGTTGAGTTGGGTTGGGTTTGAGTGGAGATCATTGAGTTGAGTTGAGCTGAATTGGACTGAATTGGATGGGGTTGGGTTGGGTTGAGTTGAGTTGGGTTGAGTTGGGTTGGGTTGGGTTCAGTTGGGTTGGGTTGAGTTGGGTTGAGTTGGGTTGGGTTGAGTTGAGTTGGGTTGGGTTGAGTTCAGTTGGGTTGGGTTGAGTTGGGTTGAGTTGAGTTGAGTTGGGTTGGGTTGGGTTGGGTTGAGTTGAGTTGGGTTGGATTGAGTTGGGTTGGGTTGAGTTGAGTTGGGTTGGGTTGGATTGAGTTGGGTTGGGTTGAGTTGGGTTGGATTGAGTTGGGTTGAATTGGGTTGAGTTGAGTTGAGTTGAGTTGGGTTGAGTTGAGTTGGGTTGAGTTGGGTTGAGTTGAGTTGGGTTGAGTTGGGTTGGGTTGGGTTGAGTTGGGTTGAGTTGAGTTGGGTTGAGTTGGGTTGAGTTGAGTTGGGTTGAGTTGGGTTGGGTTGGGTTGAGTTGGGTTGGGTTGAGTTGGGTTGGGTTCAGTTGGGTTGGGTTGAGTTGGGTTGGGTTGGGTTGAGTTGAGTTGGGTTGAGTTGGGTTGAGTTGAGTTGGGTTGGGTTGAGTTGGGTTGGGTTGAGTTGAGTTGGGTTGGGTTGGGTTGCGTTGACCTTGGGACACCCCCATGGTGTCCCCAGGAGCTCGGGGTGGGGCAGGTCCCAGGGGGGCTCAGTCCTCACCCCCTTTGCCCCTCAGGGTGACTGGGTCTGGCTGAAGAGGTTCCCTGGGGACCAGCACAGGGAGGTGAAACCGGCCACCAAGCTGGCCTTCTGCAAGGTGAGGGGCCATGGGGGGCAACCATGGGCCATGGGGCATTGATAGGCCATGGGGCAACCATGGGCCATGGGGGGCAACCATGGGCCATGGGGCATTGATAGGCCATGGGGCATCAATGGGCCATGGGGGGCAACCATGGGCCATGGGGCATTGATAGGCCATGGGGCATCAATGGGCCATGGGGCATCAATGGGCCATGGGGCATCAATGGGCCATGGGGGCATTGATGGGCCATGGAGGCATCGATGGGCCTTGGGGGACATCAATGGGTCATGGGGACATCACTGCACCATGGGGGACAACGTTGGGTCATGGAGGACATCAGTGGGTCATAGAGGACATCAATGGGTCATGGAGGACATCAGTGGGTCATAGAGGACATCAATGGGTCATAGAGGACATCAATGGGTCATAGAGGACATCAATGGGTCATAGAGGACATCAATGGGTCATAGAGGACATCAATGGGTCATAGAGGACATCAATGGGTCATAGAGGACATCAGTGGGTCATGGAGGACATCAATGGGTCATAGAGGACATCAATGGGTCATAGAGGACATCAATGGGTCATAGAGGACATCAACGGCTCATTAAGGCCAATACTGGGTCACGGCGCCATCATTGGTCCACGGGGGCCCCACGCGGGTCCATAGGAAGCCATGGGGGGGGGGGCCACCCGCCGCCCCGTGGCCCCGTGGTGGCCCCCGTGGCACGTGCCCTGTGGGCCGCTGCAGCTGCGGGACCTGCGCCATGAGAACGTCAACCTCCTGCTGGGCTTCTTCCACGACTGCGGCGTCTTCGCCCTGGTCTCGGAGCACTGCTCGCGGGGCAGCCTCGAGGACCTCCTGCGCAACGAGGACGTGAAGCTCGATTGGATGTTCAAGTCCTCCCTCCTCATCGACCTCATCAAGGTGCCCGCCCCACGGCCACCCCCTTGGTCATTGGCCACCCCGTTGGCCATCCCATTGGTCATCGACCATCCCATTGGCCATCCCATTGGCCATTGGCCATTGACCATCCCATTGCCCACTGACCATCCCACTGACCATTGACCATCCCATTGGCCATCCCATTGGTCATTGACCATCCCATTGGCCATTGACCATCCCATTGATCATCCCATTGCCCACCCCATTGGCCATTGACCACCCCATTGCTCATCCCATTGGTCATTGGCCATCCCATTGCCCATTGACCATCCCATTGCCCATTGACCATCCCATTGCCCATTGACCATCCCATTGCCCATTGACCATCCCATTGACCATTGACCATCCCATTGACCATTGACCATCCCATTGGCCATTGACCATCCCATTGCCCATCCCATTGGTCATTGACCATCCCATTGCTCATCCCATTGGTCATTGACCATCCCATTGCTCATCCCATTGGTCATTGACCATCCCATTGACCATTGGCCATCCCATTGGCCATCCCATTGACCATTGACCATCGCATTGGCCATTGACCATCCCATTACCCACCCCATTGGCCATTGCCCATCCCATTGGCCATTGCCCATCCCATTGCCCATCCCATTGCCCACCCCATCGCCCATCCCATTGCCCATTGCCCCCATTGCCCACCCCATTGCCCACCCCATTGCCCACCCCATTGCCACCCTCCCCTCCCGCAGGGCGTCCGCTACCTCCACCACCGCGACGTGGTCCACGGGCGCCTCAAGTCCCGCAACTGTGTGGTGGACGGGCGCTTCGTCCTCAAGGTCACCGACCACGGCTACAACGAGCTCCTGGAGGCCCAGCGGGTGACGGCGCCTCCCCTCCAACCGCAGGGTGAGGGGGGGCCCCAGGGCTCCATCGCCACCCAATGGGCTCCTCCAGGGGTCCTCCATCACCCAATGGGATCCTTGAGGGGTCTTCCACCACCCGATGGGGTCCATCGCCACCCAATGGGGTCCTCAAGGGGTCTTCCACCACCCAATGGGGTCCTCCACCACCCAATGGGGTCTTCCACCACTCAGTGGGGTCCATCACCACCCAATGAGCTCCTCGACGGGTCTTCCATCACCCAATGGGGTCCTCCAGGGGTCTTCCATCACCCAATGGGGTCTTCCATCACCCAATGGGGTCCTCCAGGGGTCCTCCATCACCTAATGGGGTCCTAAAGGGGTCTTCCATCACCCAATGGGGTCCTCCAGGGGTCTTCCATCACCCAATGGGGTCTTCCACCACCCAATGGGGTCCTCCAGGGGTCTTCCATCACCCAATGGGGTCCTCCATCACCCAATGGGGTCTTCCACCACCCAATGGGGTCCTCAAGGGTCTTCCATCACCCAATGGGGTCTTCCACCACCCAATGGGGTCCTCGAAGGGTCCTCCATCACCCAATGGGGTCTTCCACCACCCAATGGGGTCCTCGAAGGGTCCTCCACCACCCAATGGGGTCCTCAAGGGTCTTCCATCACCCAATGGGGTCTTCCACCCCCCAACGGTGTCCATCAACCCCCAATGGGGTCCTCAAGGTCTCTCCCCCCCCCCCCCCACCCCATAGAGCGCCTCTGGACGGCGCCGGAGCTGCTGCGGGACGCGGCCCTGGAGCGGCGCGGCTCCTTCCGGGGGGACGTCTACGGCCTGGGGATCATCATGCAGGAGGTCATCTGCCGCACGGGGCCCTACTGCATGCTGGGGCTGCCCCCCGAAGGTACCGCCCCCCGCAGGCACCCCGCGGGCAGCCCTGAGCCCCGATGGGACCAATGGGGGGGGGAGGCCAAGGGAGCCGCAAGGACCCGAGCACCTCAAGGACCCCATAACCACCTCCAGGACCCCATAACCACCTCAATGACCCCATAACCACCCCCAGAACCCCATAACCACCTCCAGGACCCCATAACCACCTCCAGGACCCCATAACCACCTCAAGGACCCCCATAACCACCTCCAGAACCCCATAACCACCTCAATGACCCCCATAACCACCTCAAGGACCCCATAACCACCTCCAGGACCCCATAACCACCTCCAGGACCCCATAACCACCTCAATGACCCCATAACCACCTCAATGACCCCATAACCACCTCCAGGACCCCATAACCACCTCAATGACCCCATAACCACCTCAATGACCCCATAACCACCTCAATGACCCCATAACCACCTCAATGACCCCATAACCACCTCAATGACCCCATAACCACCTCCAGGACCCCATAACCACCTCAATGACCCCATAACCACCTCAATGACCCCATAACCACCTCAATGACCCCATAACCACCTCCAGGACCCCATAACCACCTCAATGACCCCATAACCACCTCCAGAACCCCATAACCACCTCCAGGACCCCATAACCACCTCAAGGACCCCCATAACCACCTCCAGAACCCCATAACCACCTCAATGACCCCCATAACCACCTCAAGGACCCCATAACCACCTCCAGGACCCCATAACCACCTCCAGGACCCCATAACCACCCCCAGAACCCCATAACCCCCCCCCAGGCCCCATTGGGGGTCTCAGCGCCCCATTGCTGTCCCAGAGATCATCGCCAAGGTGCGGGCGCCGCCCCCCCTGTGCCGCCCCACGGTGACCCCCGACCAGGCCCCATTGGAGTGCATCCATCTGATGAAGCAGTGCTGGAGCGAGCAGCCCGAGCGCCGGCCCCACATCGATCAGGTGTTCGAGCAGGTGGGGAGATGGGGGGCGATGGGGGGGGGCTATGGGGTGGGGGGGAGGAGTTGTGGGGCTATGGGACCAATATGGGGTTCAATGGGACCAATAGGGGGTGATGGAGCAGTTATGGGGCTATGGGGCTTGTATGGGGTGGTGGGACCTATATGGGGTTATTTGGACCAGTTATGGGGCTATGGGAGCAGTTATGGGGCGATGGGACCAATGGAGGGGTGGGATCAATATGGGGTTCAATGGGACCAATAGGGGGTGATGGAGCAGTTATGGGGCTATGGGGGTTGTTATGGGGCTATGGGACCACTATGGGGTTGGATGGGACCAGTATGGGGTTGGATGGGACCAATATGGGGTGATGGAGCAGTTATGGGGCTATAGGACCACTATGGGGCTATGGGACCACTATGGGGTGATTGGAGCTATATGGGGTGATGGGAGCTGTCATGGGGCTATGGGATCAATATGGGTTGATGGAGCAGTTATGGGGCTATGGGAGCAGTTATGGGGCTATGGGAGCAATATGGGGTGATGGAGCAGTTATGGGGCTATGGGGGTCGTTATGGGGCTATGGGACCAGTATGGGGTTGGATGGGACCAGTATGGGGTGATGGAGCAGTTATGGGGCTATAGGACCAATATGGGGTTGGATGGGACCAACATGGGGTGATGGAGCAGTTATGGGGCTATGGGAGCAGTTATGGGGCTATGGGAGCAGTTATGGGGCTATAGGACCAGTATGGGGCTATGGGACCACTATGGGGTGGTTGGACCTATATGGGGCTATGGGAGCAGTTACGGGGCTATGGGACCAATGGGGGGGTGGGATCAATATGGGGTTGGATGGGACCAATATGGGGTGATGGAGCAGCTATGGGGTTATGGGACCACTATGGGACTATGGGGCCACTATGGGGCTATGGGGCCACTATGGGGCTATGGGACCTCTATGGGGCTATGGGGCCACTATCGGGCTATGGGACCTCTATGGGGCTCAATGGGACCTCTATGGGGCTCAATGGAACCTCTATGGGGCTATGGGACCTCTATGGGGTTATGGGACCTCTATGGGGCTATGGGACCACTATGGGGCTATGGGACCACTATGGAGCTATGGGACCACTATGGAGCTATGGGACCACTATGGGGCTACGGGACCACTATGGGGCTATGGGACCACTATGGAGCTATGGGACCTCTATGGGGCTCAATGGAACCTCTATGGGGCTATGGGACCTCTATGGGGTTATGGGACCTCTATGGGGCTATGGGACCACTATGGGGCTATGGGACCACTATGGAGCTATGGGACCACTATGGAGCTATGGGACCACTATGGAGCTATGGGGCCACTATGGGGCTATGGGACCTCTATGGGGCTCAATGGGACCTCTATGGGGCTATGGGACCTCTATGGCGCTCAATGGCACCTCTATGGCACTCAATGGCACCTCTATGGCTCTCAATGGCACCCCTACAGACCCGCACGCTCCCCGCACGCTCCCCTCTGCCCCAACCCCCCCATAACCCTCCCCTCCCCACCCCACCCCTATGGGGCTGCCCCCTAACCTCTCCCCCGACCAACGGGAGGCGCCGTTGTCGCCGCCGCCCCAGTTCAAGAGCATCAACAAGGGCCGCAAGACGAACATCATCGACTCCATGCTGCGGATGCTGGAGCAGTATTCCAGCAACCTGGAGGACCTCATCCGCGAGCGCACCGAGGAGCTCGAGCTCGAGAAGCAGAAGACGGACAAGCTCCTGACCCAGATGCTGCCGCCGTGGGTCGAAGCGGGGCGCTATGGGGGTGCTATGGGGCTGGGGGGGGGGGGTTATAGGGATGGAGGGAGGTGGGGGGGGTCCATAGGGATATATGGGGGGGAGGGGAGCCCCATTGAATCCCGTTAACTCCTATTGACCTCCATTGCCTCCCATTGCCTTCCATTGACCCCCATTGACCCCATTGAACCCATTGACTCCATTGACTCCATTGCCTCCCATTGCCCCCCATTGCCCCCATTGACCCCATTGAACCCCATTGAACCCATTGACCCCATTGCCCCCCATTGCCCCCATTGAACCCATTGAACCCATTGACCCCATTGAACCCATTGCCCCCCATTGCCCCCCATTGACCCCATTGAACCCATTGACCCCATTGCCTCCCATTGCCCCCCATTGAACCCATTGACTCCATTGCGTCCCATTGCCCCCCATTGCCCCCCATTGCCCCCCATTGCCTCCCATTGCCCCCCATTGAACCCATTGACTCCATTGCGTCCCATTGCCCCCCATTGCCCCCCATTGCCTCCCATTGCCCCCCATTGCCTTCCATTGCCCCCCATTGAACCCATTGACCCCATTGCCCCCCATTGCCTTCCATTGCCCCCATTGACCCCATTGCCTCCCATTGACCCCATTGACCCCCATTGCCTCCCATTGCCCCCCATTGCCTCCCATTGCCCCCCATTGACCCCATTGAACCCATTGCCCCCATTGCCTCCCATTGCCCCCCATTGCCTCCCATTGCCCCCCATTGCCTCCCATTGCCCCCCATTGAACCCATTGACCCCATTGCCTCCCATTGCCCCCCATTGACCCCATTGACTCCATCGCCCCCCATCGCCCCCCATCGCCCCCCATCGCCCCCCATCGCCCCCCCCCGTCAGGTCGGTGGCCGAGGCGCTCAAGATGGGGACCCCGGTGGAGCCCGAGTACTTCGAGGAGGTGACGCTCTACTTCAGCGACATCGTGGGCTTCACCACCATCTCGGCCATGAGCGAGCCCATCGAGGTCGTGGATCTCCTCAACGACCTCTACACCCTCTTTGACGCCATCATTGGCGCCCACGACGTCTACAAGGTGACGGGGGACCCATAGGTCCCTATGGAGGTCTACCAGCCCCATAACTCCCTATGGAGTCCCATCGACTCCATATGTCCCTATGGAGGTCTACCAGACCCATAGGGCCCTATGGAGGTCTACCAGCCCCATAGGTCCCTACAGAGGTCTACCAGCCCCATAGGTCCCTATGGAGGTCTACCAGCCCCATAGGTCCCTATGGAGGTCTACCAGACCCATAACTTCCTATGGAATCCCATATCTCCATATGGAGTTCTACGAGCTCCATATGTCCCTATGGAATCCCTCCAGCCCCATACCTCCCTCTAGAGACCCATATATACTTATGGAGTCCCACCAGCCCCATACCTCCCTATAGAGCCCCATATGTACTTATGGAGTTCCTCCAGGCCCATATGTCCCTATGGTGTCCCACCAGCCCCATACATCCCTATGGAGTCCCACCAGCCCCATCCCTCCCTATAGAGTCCCATATGTCTCTATGGAGTCCCACCAGCCCCATACACCCCTATGGAGTCCCTCCAACCCCATACATCCCTATGGAGTCCCACCAGCCCCATACCTCCCTATAGAGCCCCATATGTACTTATGGAGTTCCTTCAGGCCCATATGTCCCTATGGCGTCCCACCAGCCCCATACACCCCTATGGAGTCCCACCAGCCCCATACCTCCCTATAGAGTCCCATATGTCTCTATGGAGTCCCACCAGCCCCATACATCCCTATGGAGTCCCTCCAACCCCATACATCCCTATGGAGTCCCACCAACCCCATACCTCCCTATGGAGTCCCTCCAACCCCATACATCCCTATGGAGTCCCACCAGCCCCATACCTCCCTATGGAGTCCCATATGTACTTATGGAGTCCCACCAGCCCCATACATCCCTATGGAGTCCCTCCAACCCCATACATCCCTATGGAGTCCCACCAGCCCCATACCTCCCTATAGAGCCCCATATGTACTTATGGAGTTCCTCCAGGCCCATATGTCCCTATGGCGTCCCACCAGCCCCATACACCCCTATGGAGTCCCCCCAACCCCATACCCCCCTTCTCGAGTCCAACCAACCTCCCCACCCCCCCCCTCCATCCACCTCCCCCTCCCCCTATAGCCCCCATAAGCCCCCCAGCGGTGCCCCATGGCCGCGTCCCCTCTAGGTGGAGACCATCGGCGATGCCTACATGGTGGCGTCGGGGCTGCCCAAGCGCAACGGCAACCGGCACGCGGGGGAGATCGCCAACATGGCGCTGGACATCCTCAGCTCCGTCGGCACCTTCCGGATGCGCCACATGCCCGAGGTGCCCGTGCGCATCCGCATCGGCCTCCACTCGGGTGAGGAGGGGGACGTGGGGCGGGGGGGGGGGGGCTTCTGGTGGGGGTCTTCCATTGGGGGTCTTCTGTTGGGGGTCTTCCATTGGGGGTCTTCTGTTGGGGGTCTTCCATTGGGGGTCTTCTGTTGGGGGTCTTCCATTGGGGGTCTTCCATTGACCATCTCCCATTGATCATCACCCATTGACCATTGACCATCACCCGTTGACCATCACCCATTGACCATTGACCATCACCCATTGACCATTGACCATCGCCCATTGACCATTGCCCATCACCCATTGACCATCACCCATTGACCATTGACCATTGACCATCACCCATTGACCATTGACCATTGACCATTGACCATTGACCATCACCCATTGACCATTGACCATCACCCATTGCCCATCACCCGTTGACCATTGCCCATCACCCATTGACCATCACCCATTGACCATTGACCATTGACCATCACCCATTGACCATTGACCATTGACCATTGACCATTGACCATCACCCATTGACCATTGACCATCACCCATTGACCATTGCCCATCACCCATTGACCATTGACCATTGACCATCACCCATTGACCATTGACCATCACCCATTGACCATTGCCCATCACCCATTGACCATTGACCATTGCCCATCACCCATTGACCATCACCCATTGACCATTGCCCATCACCCATTGACCATTGACCATCACCCATTGACCATTGACCATTGACCATCACCCATTGCCCATCACCCATTGACCATTGCCCATCACCCATTGACCATTGCCCATCACCCATCACCCATCACCCATTGCCCATCACCCATTGCCCATCACCCATTGCCCACCCCCCACCCCCCAACGCCCCCCCCATTCCCCCCCATAGGCCCCTGCGTCGCCGGCGTCGTGGGCCTCACCATGCCCCGCTACTGCCTCTTTGGCGACACGGTCAACACGGCGTCGCGCATGGAGTCCACCGGCCTCCGTGAGTGCCCCATAGAGCCCCATGGGACCCACAGGGGATGTGGGGCAGGGACGGGCCCCATGGTGACCATGGCGTCCCCACAGCCTATCGCATCCACGTCAATGCCCGCACCGTGGCCATCCTGCAGGCGCTGAAGGAGGGCTTCAAGTTGGACATCAGGGGCAAGACCGAGCTCAAGGTGACCCCCAAGGGCCCCCCCAGGGCCCCCCAAGGGCCCCATTGAGTCCTTATTGCCCCATTGAGTCCTTATTGCCCCATTGAGTCCTTATTGCCCCCATTGAGTCCTTATTGCCCCATTGAGCCCTTATTGCACCCATTGAATCCCTATTGCCCCCATTGAGTTCTTGTTGCCCCATTGAGTCCTTATTGCCCCATTGCCCCCATTGAGTCCTTATTGCCCCCATTGAGTCCTTATTGCCCCATTGAGTCCTTATTGCCCCCATTGAGTCCTTATTGCCCCCATTGAGTTCTTATTGCCCCATTGAGTCCTTATTGCCTCCATTGAGTCCTTATTGCCCCCATTGAGTCCTTATTGCCCCCATTGAGTCCTTATTGCCCCATTGAGTCCTTATTGCCCCCATTGAGTCCTTATTGCCCCCATTGAGTCCCTATTGCCCCATTGAGTCCTTATTGCCCCATTGAGTCCTTATTGCCCCATTGAATCCTTATTGCCCCCATTGAGTCCTTATTGCCCCATTGAGTCCTTACTGCCCCATTGAATCCTTATTGCCCCCATTGAGTCCTTATTGCCCCATTGAGTCCTTATTGCCCCATTGAGCCCTTATTGCCCCATTGAGTCCTTATTGCCCCATTGAGTCCTTATTGCCCCATTGAGTCCCTATTGCCCCCATTGAGTCCTTATTGCCCCCATTGAGTCCTTATTGCCCCCATTACCTCCTATTGCCCCCATTGAGTCCTTATTGCCCCATTGAGTCCTTATTGCCCCCATTGAGTCCTTATTGCCCCCATTGAGTCCTTATTGCCCCATTGAGTCCTTATTGCCCCCATTGAGTCCTTATTGCCCCATTGAGTCCTTATTGCCCCCATTGCCCCCTATTGCCCCCATTGAGTCCTTATTGCCCCCATTGAGTCCTTATTGCCCCATTGAGTCCTTATTGCCCCCATTGAGTCCTTATTGCCCCCATTGAGTCCTTATTGCCCCCATTGAGTCCCTATTGCCCCATTGAGTCCTTATTGCCCCCATTGAGTCCTTATTGCCCCATTGAATCCTTATTGCCCCCATTGAGTCCTTATTGCCCCATTGAGTCCTTATTGCCCCATTGAGCCCTTATTGCCCCATTGAGCCCTTATTGCCCCATTGAGTCCTTATTGCCCCCATTGAGTCCCTATTGCCCCCATTGAGTCCTTATTGCCCCCATTGAGTCCCTATTGCCCCCATTGAGTCCTTATTGCCCCCATTGAGTCCTTATTGCCCCATTGAGTCCTTATTGCCCCATTGAGTCCTTATTGCCCCCATTGAGTCCTTATTGCCCCCATTGAGTCCCTATTGCCCCCATTGAGTCCTTATTGCCCCATTGAGTCCTTATTGCCCCCATTGAGTCCTTATTGCCCCCATTGAGTCCTTATTGCCCCCATTGAGTCCTTATTGCCCCATTGAGCCCTTATTGCACCCATTGAATCCCTATTGCCCCCATTGAGTTCTTGTTGCCCCATTGAGTCCTTATTGCCCCATTGCCCCCATTGAGTCCTTATTGCCCCATTGAGTCCTTATTGCACCCATTGAGTTCTTATTGCCCCCATTGAGTCCTTATTGCCCCACTGAGTCCTTATTGCCCCATTGAGTCTTGATTGCCCCCATTGAGTCCTTATTGCCCCCATTGAGTCCTTATTGCCCCTTTGAGTCCCTATTGCCCCCATTGAGTCCTTATTGCCCCATTGAGTCCTTATTGCTCCCATTGAGTCCTTATTGCCCCCATTGCCCCCTATTGCCCCCATTGAGTCTTCATTGCACCCATTGAGTCCTTATTGCCCCCATTGAGTCCTTATTGCCCCCATTACCTCCTATTGTCCCCATTGAGTCCTTATTGCCCCATTGAGTCCTTATTGCCCCATTGAGTCCTTATTGCCCCATTGAGTCCTTATTGCACCCATTGAGTCCTTATTGCCCCCATTGAGTCCTTATTGCCCCCATTGAGTCCTTATTGCCCCATTGAGTCCTTATTGCCCCCATTGAGTCCTTATTGCCCCCATTGAGTCCTTATTGCCCCCATTGAGTCCTTATTGCCCCCATTGAGTCCTTATTGCCCCCATTGAGTCCTTATTGCCCCATTGAGTCCTTATTGCCCCCATTGAGTCCTTATTGCACCCATTGAGTCCTTATTGCCCCATTGAGTCCTTATTGCCCCATTGAGTCCTTATTGCACCCATTGAGTCCTTATTGCCCCCATTGAGTCCTTATTGCCCCATTGAGTCCTTATTGCCCCCATTGAGTCCTTATTGCCCCCATTGAGTCCTTATTGCCCCCATTGAGTCCTTATTGCCCCATTGCCCCCTATTGCCCCCATTGAGCCCTTATTGCCCCCCGCAGGGGAAGGGGGTGGAGGACACCTATTGGCTCGTGGGGCGCGAGGGCTTCACCAAACCCATCCCCACCCCCCCCGACCTCCTGCCTGGGTGAGACCAACGATGGGGTCCCTATGGGGGGGTATGGGGGTCTATGGGGGGGATATCGGGGTCCCTATGGGTGGGATATGGGGGTCCATTGGGGGATATTGGGGTCTATGGGGTGGATATGGGGGTCTATGGGGTGGATATGGGGGTCTATGGGGTGGATATGGGGGTCTATGGGTGGATATGGGGGTCTATGGGGTGGATATTGGGGTCTATGGGGTGGATATGGGGTCTATGAGGGGATATGGGGGTCTATGGGGGGGATATGGGGGTCTATGGTAGGATATGGGGATCTATGGGGCTCAATGTGTGGGTCAGGACCCCCCCCCCCCATAGCTCCCCCATTGCCCCCCCCAGCGCCAGCAACCACGGGATCAGCCTGGACGAGATCCCGGCCGAGAGGAGGCGGAAGCTGGAGAAGGCGCGGCCGGGGCAGGTGCCCAAATAAGGCAGGTGAGGCCACGCCCCCTCCCCGCCCATTGGCTCAGCTCCACCCTTTGGCCACGCCCCCTTCAATAGGCCCCGCCCCTTCCATAGGCTCTGCCCTTCCAATAGGCTCTGCACCCTCCCATTGGCTCAGCCCCTCCGGTTGACCACGCCCTGTCAATAGGCTCCGCCCCCATCTCCCCCGCCCCCTCAGTAGGCTCCGCCCCTTTGATAAGCGCCACCATTCTCATTGGCTCAGCCCCTCCCGTTGACCACGCCCCCCTCAATAAAGCCGCACCCCCTCCAGTAGGCTCCGCCCCCTCCGGCAGCCCATAGAGCTCTATGGCTCCTCGGAGGACTTATGGAGTCCTCCAAGACCATAGAGTGCTGCCCCAAGATGGCCACTCTGCCGCGCTACGGCGCTCTGCTCTATGGTGATTGAGTACTCCAAGACCATAGAGAAGTGGGACGGGAGCAACCCCCGTGCTCTTCTCTATGGTAATAGGGTATGGAGTCCGCCAGGACCATAGAGCTCGGCTCCAACGCAGCCGCTCTATCCCACTACAGTGCCCTTCTCTATGGTTGCAGGGGTTTGAGACCTCCAAGGCCATAGAGAGCTGCCCTAAGGAGGCCGCTCTATCCCACCACGGTTCCCTTCTCTATGGCCATAGGGAATGGAGTCCTCCAAGACCATAGAGATGGCCCCAAAGTGGCCACTCTGCCCTGCCAGGGTGCAGATCTCTATGGGCACAAGGCATGGAGTCCTCCAAGGTCATAGAGATCTGCTGCCCAGCGCCACTCTGTCGCCCTTCTCTATGGTCACAGGCCATGGAGTCCTCCAAGGTCATAGAGATCTGCTGCCCAGCGCCACTCTGTCGCCCTTCTCTATGGTCACAGGCCATGGAGTCCTCCAGACCATAGAGACCTGCCTGTAGGCAGTCACTCTATCCCACCATGGTGCCTTTCTCTATGGTAATAGGGCAAAGAGTCCTCCCAGACCATAGAGACCTGGGCCTAGAGCACCCCCACACCCCCCCGGGGCCGCTCTATGCCCCCCCCCAGCCCATAGACAACGGCATAGAGCGCCCTCTAGCGGCGCCCTCCCACCCCTCCCTTTCCCGTCCCCGCAGGGCATGACGGGACAGCAAACCCCCCGCTCTGATTGGGCCTCCCCGGTGACGTCACAGGAAGGCGACGCCCGGCAGCGCGCTGAGAGCACAGCGGCGGCGGCCATCTTGGATCGGCGCGCCGATGGCGGCGGCCATGTTGGGCGGCCGCTCTTAAAGGGGCAACGGCTCCGTACCCCCATGTGGTGTCCCCCCCCCCCCCCATTTAAAGGGCCCCCGTCCCTGTGTGGTGTCCGCCCGTGTCCCGTTGGGAATGCGGCGGCCATTTTGTGCCCGAGCTCGGGAATCCTCATCCGTAGACACAAAGAATTCACCCAAACCCCTTTATTTGTTGCCTGTTGGGGGGGGGGGGGGGGGTGTGTTTTGCCCAAAAACCACGGGTTTCGACCCAAAAAAGGGGGCTCTCGGCGGCGCCATCTTGGTGATGATGTCATCTGGGGGGGTGACGTCATCTGGGGGGGTGACGTCATCTCACACCGTCCACTTGAGGCAGCTGTGGGGAGATGGGGGGGGTATCCCATGTGTTATCCCATGTTATCCCATGTGTTATCCTCATGTTATCCCATGTGTTATCCCATGTTATCCCATGTGTTATCTCATGTTATCCCATGTGTTATCCCATGTTATCCCATGTTATCCCATGTGTTATCCCATGTTATCCCATGTGTTATCCCATGTTATCCCATGTGTTATCCCATGTGTTATCCCATGTTATCCCATGTGTTATCCCATGTTATCCCATGTGTTATCCCATGTTATCCCATGCGTTATCCCATGTGTTATTCCCATGTTATCCCATGTGTTACCCCATGTCAATCCCATGTCAATCCCATGTTACCCCATGTTACCCCGTGTCACTCCCATGTTACCCCATGTCAATCCCATGTCACTCCCATGTTACCCCGTGTCACTCTCATGTTATCCCATGTCAATCCCATGTCACTCTCATGTTATCCCGTGTCACTCCTATGTTATCCTGTGTCCTCACCGCGTGTCGTGGTGCGTGCCCAGGCAGCGCCCGCAGCAGAACCGGGCCCCGCAGCTCACACACGTGTTACCCCATGTCACTCCCATGTTATCCCGTGTCACTCCCATGTTACCCCATGTTATCTCATGTTATCACATGTTATCCCGTGTCACTCCCGTGTCCTCACCGCGTGTCGTGGTGCGTGCCCAGGCAGCGCCCGCAGCAGAACCGGGCCCCGCAGCTCACGCAGGTGTAGGCCGAGGGGAAGCCGCAGACGCTGCAGAAGTGGCGCTGGGGGCGGCGCGAGGGCCCCGCGCAGGCCGAGACGTAATTGGGGCCCTCGGAGGCGCTCAGGTTCTGGGGGGGGGGAGAAAGAGGGTGAAATGGGCCCAAAATGGGGCAAAATGGGGTAAAATAGGCCCAAAGTGAGAGAAAATGGGGGAAAATGGGCCCAAAATGGGGGAAAATGGGCCCAAAATGGGGGAAAATGGGCCCAAAATGGGGGAAAATGGGCCCAAAATGAGAGAAAATGGGCCCAAAATGGGGGAAAATGGGCCCAAAATGAGAGAAAATGGGGTAAAATGGGAGAAAATGGGCCCAAAGTGAGAGAAAATGGGCCCAAAGTGAGAGAAAATGGGCCCAAAATGAGGGAAAATGGGCCCAAAATGAGGGAAAATGGGCCCAAAATGGGAGAAAATAGGCCCAAAATGGGGGAAAATGGGCCCAAAATGGGAGAAAATGGGCCCAAAATGGGGGAAAATGGGCCCAAAATGGGGGAAAATAGGCCCAAAATGGGGGAAAATGGGCCCAAAGTGAGAGAAAATGGGCCCAAAATGGGGGAAAATGGGCCCAAAATGGGGGAAAATGGGCCCAAAATGGGGGAAAATGGGCCCAAAATGGGGCACAATGGGCCCAAAATGGGGGAAAATGGGCCCAAAATGGGGGAAAATGGGCCCAAAATGAGAGAAAATGGGGGAAAATGGGCCCAAAATGGGAGAAAATGGGGGAAAATGGGAGAAAATGGGGGAAAATGGGCCCAAAATGGGGGAAAATGGGCCCAAAGTGGGGGTAAAATGGGCCCAAAACGGGCCCAAAATGGGAGAACAAAGTGGGAGAAAATGGGCCCAAAATGGGCCCAAAATGGGGGAAAATGGGCCCAAAGTGGGAGAAAATGGGCCCAAAATGGGCCCAAAATGGGGGAAAATGGGCCCAAAATGGGGGAAAATGGGCCCAAAATGGGCCCAAAATGGGGGAAAATGGGCCCAAAATGGGGGAAAATGGGCCCAAAGTGAGAGAAAAAGGACCCAAAGTGAGAGAAAATGGGCCCAAAATGGGGGAAAATGGGCCCAAAATGGGGGAAAATGGGCCCAAAGTGAGAGAAAATGGGCCCAAAATGGGGCACAATGGGCCCAAAATGGGGGAAAATGGGCCCAAAATGGGAGAAAATGGGCCCAAAATGGGGGAAAATGGGCCCAAAATGGGGGAAAATAGGCCCAAAATGGGGGAAAATGGGCCCAAAGTGAGAGAAAATGGGCCCAAAATGGGGGAAAATGGGCCCAAAATGGGGGAAAATGGGCCCAAAATGGGGGAAAATGGGCCCAAAATGGGGCACAATGGGCCCAAAATGGGGGAAAATGGGCCCAAAATGGGGGAAAATGGGCCCAAAATGAGAGAAAATGGGGGAAAATGGGCCCAAAATGGGAGAAAATGGGGGAAAATGGGAGAAAATGGGGGAAAATGGGCCCAAAATGGGGGAAAATGGGCCCAAAGTGGGGGTAAAATGGGCCCAAAACGGGCCCAAAATGGGAGAAAATGGGCCCAAAGTGGGAGAAAATGGGCCCAAAATGGGCCCAAAATGGGGGAAAATGGGCCCAAAGTGGGAGAAAATGGGCCCAAAATGGGCCCAAAATGGGGGAAAATGGGCCCAAAATGGGGGAAAATGGGCCCAAAATGGGCCCAAAATGGGGGAAAATGGGCCCAAAATGGGGGAAAATGGGCCCAAAGTGAGAGAAAAAGGACCCAAAGTGAGAGAAAATGGGCCCAAAATGGGGGAAAATGGGCCCAAAATGGGGGAAAATGGGCCCAAAGTGAGAGAAAATGGGCCCAAAATGGGGCACAATGGGCCCAAAATGGGGGAAAATGGGCCCAAAATGGGGGAAAATGGGCCCAAAATGGGGGAAAATGGGCCCAAAATGGGGTAAAAAGGGGGGAAATGGGGTAAAATGGGGCAAAATGGAGAAAATTGCCCCAAATGGACCCAAGAGACCCAGATCGCACCAAGAGCCCCCCAAGAGAACCAACCCCCCCAAATAGCCCCAAATGCCCCCCAATAGAGTCTGAGCCCCCCTTTGAGACCCCATAGAGACCCCAGAGCCCCCCCTTGACCCCCTATAGCCCCATAGGCCCCCTATAGACACCACTATAGCTCCTATGGCCCCCTATAGACACCACTATAGCCCCCATGGCCCCCTATAGACCCCCCTAAAGACCCCTCTATAGCCCTGTATAGATCTCCTATAGACCCCCCATAGCCCCTATAGCCTCATAGCCCCTATACTCCCCATAGCCCCTATACCCCCCATAGCCCCCATAGCCCCTATAGCCCCCATAGCCCCCTATACCCCTTATAGCCCCTATACCCCCCATAACCCCATACCCCCCATAGCCCCTATAGGCCCCATACCCCCTATACCCCCCATACCCCCCATAGCCCCTATACCCCCCATAGCCCCCATACCCCCTATAGGCCCCATAGCCCCTATACCCTCTATACCCCCCATAGCCCCTATACCCCCCATAGCCCCTATACCCTCTATACCCCCCATAGCCCCCCATAGCCCCTATACCCCCCATAGCCCCTATACCCCCCATAGCCCCTATACCCTCTATATCCCCCATACCCCCCCATAGCCCCCATACCCCCATAGCCCCACCTGCTCCTCCAGCAGTGCCTGGAAGTTCTTGCGGAAGCGGAGCTTGAAGTGGTCCCCCCGCGTCTTCTTCTTCTTCTTCCCTAGGGAATGGGATCCATAGGGATGGATGGGATCCATAGGGATGGATGGGATCCATAGGGATGGATAGGTGCCATAGGGATGGATGGGATCCATAGGGATGGATAGGGGCCATAGGGATGGATGGGATCCATAGGGATGGATGGGATCCATAGGGATGGATAGGGGCCATAGGGATGGATGGGATCCATAGGGATGGATAGGGGCCATAGGGATGGATGGGATCCATAGGGATGGATAGGGGCCATAGGGATGGATGGGATCCATAGGGATGGATGGGATCCATAGGGATGGATGGGGATCCATAGGGATGGATGGGATCCATAGGGATGGATAGGGGCCATAAGGATGGATGGGATCCATAGGGATGGATGGGGATCCATAGGGATGGATGGGGATCCATAGGGATGGATGGGATCCATAGGGATGGATAGGGGCCATAGGGATGGATGGGATCCATAGGGATGGATGGGGATCCATAGGGGATGCACAGGGATCCATAGAGAGCCCATAGAGCCCCCATAGAGACCGCATAGAGACCCATGGAGACCCCATAGCGCCCCATAGACCCCCATATCCCCCCATAGACACCCCATAGCCCCCCATAGCGCCCCATACCCGTCTCGGCGGGTGTCGGCGAAGTGGGGCAGCCTCTTCCTGGGCCGCGGGAGCCCCATAACCCCCATAGCGCCCCATAGACACCCCATAGCGCCCCATAGACACCCCATAGAGCCCCATAGACACCCCATAGAGCCCCATAGACACCCCATAGAGCCCCCATACCCGTCTCGGCGGTGTCGGTGAAGTGGGGCAGCCTCTTCCCGGGCCCGCGGGAGCCCCATAGAGCCCCATAGACCCCCATAGCACCCCATATTCCCCCATAGCGCCCCATATCCCCCCATAGCCCCCCCGTAGCGCCCCACACCCGTCTCAGCAGTGTCCGCAAAGTGGGGCAGCCTCTTCCGGGGCCGCGGGAGCCCCATAGCGCCCCATAGCGCCCCATAGCCCCCCACAGACACCCCATAGCGCCCCATACCCGTCTCGGCGGTGTCGGCAAAGTGGGGCAGCCTCTTCCCGGGGCCGCGGCAGCGCCGCCTGGGGGTCGTCGCCGAAGTTGTCGCTCTCGAGCGCCTCCAGCTGGCGGTGGAGGCGGCGCTGGCGCGTGGGCCCGTCCAGCACCCGGCGTGGGGCCCCCTCCGGGAGCCGCCCTGGGGGGGGGCCCATAGAGAGACATTGGGGGCCATAGAGAGACATTGGGGGGCATAGAGAGACATTGGGGGCAATAGAGAGACATTGGGGGGCATAGAGAGACATTGGGGGCCATAGAGAGACATTGGGGGGCATAGAGAGACATTGAGAGCCCATTGAGAGCCATTGAGGGGCATTGAGGGCCATTGGGGGGCACTGAGGGGTCATGAGGGCCACTGAGGGGCATTAAGGGGCATTGGGAACCATTGAACCCCATTGATCCCCATTGATCCCCACTGAGCCCCGTTGAGGTCCACTGAGCCCCACTGAACCCCATTGAGCCCCACTGAACCCCATTGAGCCCCATTGAGCCCTATTGATCCCCATTGATCCCCACTGAGCCCCACTGACCCCCACTGATCCCCATTTGAGTCCCACTGAGCCCCATTGACTCCCACTGAACCCCACTGAACCCCACTGAGCCCCATTGATCCCCATTGACCCCACTGAACCCCACTGATCCCCATTGAGCCCCACTGAGCCCCATTGATCCCCATTGACCCCACTGTTCCCCACTGATCCCCATTGACCACCCCGGAACGCGCGGTACCCGCCGGCTTCTTCTCCACCATCTTGAGACGACGCGTCTTGAGGCGGCTTCCGGTCAGGTGACTTCCGGTGTGGCGCAGAAGCGCTTGAGTACGTTACAGCGAATATGGCGGCGCCCATGCTGGGCGCCGCCATCTTGAGTGTGGCGCCGCCCCATAATGCCCTGCGGTGGGAAGGGAGGGAGGGCCGCCAGGAGGGGGCGCTCTGGCTGCGTCCTCGATGGTCTCGGTGGTCATAGAGAGGCCTGGAGCGGGGTTGGGGGGTCGCTCTCTATGGTTCGGAGGACTCTATGCCTTGTTACCATAGAGAAGGGCGCTGTGGCGCGGTAGAGTGGACTTGGGGGGGGGGGGGACGACTCCGTGCTCTGGAGGACTCCGTGCCCTTCGACCATAGAGAAGACCACAGTGGTGCTATAGAAAGTCCGCTTTGCAGCCGATCTCTGTGCTCTGGAGGCCTCCTCCCCATTGGAAGCCATAGACTTCACCCCAGAGCCGCTCTCTAGGCCAAACCGCCTCCTTCTCTATGGTTTTGGAGGACTCCATCGTGCTTGTGGCACCGCCATCTTGGTAGCGTCAACCCCCCCCGCTTCCCGCCCTGGCCCCGCCCCTTCCCCCCCTGACCCCGCCCCTTTCCAACGTGGCAGGCGCGACGCGATTGGGCGGGCGCCGCAGGCGGCGGGCGCTGATTGGCTGCCGGCACCTCAGGCCCCGCCCCTCACCCCTCAGTGCGCGCCATGGCCCCGCTGCTGCTGGGGCTGCTGCTGCTGCTGCCGCCCGCTGCCCTCGGGGACCTCCGGCCCGGTAGGGGCGACGGCGCGGTTATGGGGGGCAATAGGGGTCTGATGGGGGGGGTCATGGGGCTCAGTGGGGCTCAATGGGGCTCAATGGGGCTCAATGGGTCCCTGTCCCCCCCCCCAGAGCAGCTCCTGGTGCTCACGGTGGCCACGGAGGCCAATGAGGGCTACGAGAGGTTCCTGCGCTCGGCCAGCGCTTCAACTACACCGTCAAGGTGGGGGGGGGGCCCCTATGGGGGGGACCCATAAAGTGTGGGGGGGGGAATGAATGGGGGGGACCCACTGGGAGGGAATGAATGGGGGGGAAGCGATGAGGGGGGAAGCAATAGAGCGGGGACCAATATGGAGGGGGGACACAATGGAGGGGTTGGGGGGGGGCAAATAATGAGGGGGAACCAAAGAGGGGGGAAGCAATGGGGGGGGAACCTATGGGGGGGAACCCAACAGAGGGGGTAACCAAAGGGGGGGGACCCAATAGAGGGGGGTACCAATGGGGGGGAACAAATGGGGGGGACCCAATAGAGGGGGGAGCCAAAGGGGGGGAAACAATGGGAGGGGAACCAAAGGGGAGGGAACCAAAGGTGGGGGGGAACCAATGGGGGGACCCAATGGGGGGAAACCGATGGGAGGAACCCAATTGAGGGGGAACCCAATGGGGGGACCCAATAGAGGAGGGGGACCAATGGAAGGGACCCAATAGAGGGGGGGACCCAATGAGGGGGGAGCCCAATAGGAGGAACCCAATAGAGGGGGAACCAATGAGGGGACTCAATGAAGGGGGGACCAATGGGGAGGGGAACCAATGGGGGGGGACGACCCAACTGAGGGGGAACCCAATTGGAGGGACCAATGAGAACCCAATGGGGAGTGGAACCCAATGGGGGACCCAATAGAGGGGGGAACCAATGGGACTCAATGGGGGGAACCCAATAGAGGGGGGAACCAATGGGGAGGGGACCCAATTGAGGGGGAACCCAATTGGGAGGGACCAATGGGAACCCAATGGGGAGTGGAACCCAATGGGGGACCCAATAGAGGGGGGAACCAATGGGGACTCAATGGGGGAACCCATAGAGGGGGGAACCAATGGGGACTCAATGGGGGACCCAATAGAGCGGGGAACCAATGGGGACTCAATGGGGGGAACCCCATAGAGGGGGGAACCAATGGGGAGGGGACCCCAATTGAGAGGGAACCCCATTGGGAGGGACCAATGGGGGGGACCCAATAGAGGGGGGAACCAATAGGGACTCAATGGGGGGAACCCCATAGAGGGGGGAACCAATGGGGAGGGGACCCAATTGAGGGGGACCCAATGGGGGGACACAATAGAGGGGGGGAACCAATGGGGACTCAATGGGGGGAACCCAATAGAGGGGGGAACCAATGGGAACCCAATGGGGGGAACCCAATAGAGGGGGGAACCAATGGGCAGCCACCAAGACAGTGGGGGGGACCCAATGGGGAAGACACCACTGGAGGGAGGGAACCAATAGGAGGGCCCCTATGGGAAGGGGAGCCAATGGGGGGGGGGATTCCTGTGTCCCCTTCATAACGGTCCCCCCCATATCCCATTCTCCGTTCCCCATTCCAGACGCTGGGAATGGGGCAGGAATGGCGGGGGGGGGACGTGGCGCACACGGTGGGGGGGGGGCAGAAGGTGCGGTGGCTGAAGGAGGCGATGGAGCCATTGAAGGCAAGGGAGACCTCGTGGTGCTCTTCGTGGACAGGTGGGGCTCTATGGGGCTCTATGGGGCTCTGTGGGGGTCTATGGGGGCTCTATGGGGGTCTGTGGGGGCTCTATGGGGGTCTGTGGGGGTCTGTGGGGCTCTATGTGGGTCTGTGGGGGTCTATGGGGGTCTATGGGGCTCTGTGGGGTCTATGGGGCTCTGTGGGGGTCTGTGGGGCTCTGTGGGGGTCTGTGGGGCTCTATGGTCTCTATGGTCTCTATGGGGTCTCTATGGGGTCTCTATGGGGGCTCTATGGGGGCTCTATGGGGGCTCTATGGGGGCTCTATGGGGGCTCTATGGGTACCTATGTGTCTTTATGGTCCCTATGGCTCCCTATGGCTCCCTATGGTCCCTATGGCTCCCTATGGCTCCCTATGGTCCCCTATGGCTCCCTATGGCTCCCTATGGCTCCCTATGGCTCCCTATGGCTCCCTATGGTCCCTATGGTCCCTATGGCTCCTATGGTCCCTATGGCTCCCTATGGCTCTCCATGTATCTCTATGGCTCTCTATGGTCTCCATGGGTCTCTATGGTGCCCCCCCCAGCTATGACGTGCTCCTGGCGGGGGGGCCCCGGGAGCTCCTCTCCCTCTTCGCCGCCGCCGCCCCCCCCGGGCTCCTGTTCTCGGCCGAGGCCTTTTGTTGGCCCAGGGGGCGCTCGCGAGCTCCTACCCCGCCCCCCCCCCCCGCGGGAAGCCCTTCCTCAACTCCGAGGTGGGGGGGGCACGGGGGGGGGGAAATGGGGGCTATGGGGGGGGAATGGGGTCCTATGGGGGGGAATGGGGTTCTATGGGGGGGAATGGTGGGGGAATGGGTCCTATGGGGGGCTATGGGGTGGGAATGGGGTCCTATGGGGTGGGAATGGGGGGGGAATGGGGTCCTATGGGGGGGAATGGGGGGGGAATGGGGTTCTATGGGGGGGGAATGGGGTTCTATGGGGGCCTATGGGGTGGGAATGGGGTCCTATGGGGGGCTATGGGGTGGGAATGGGGTCCTATGGGGGGGAATGGGGTTCTATGGGGGGGAATGGGGTCCTATGGGGGGGGAATGGGGGGAATGGGGTTCTATGGGGGGGGAATGGGGTCCTATGGGGGGCTATGGGGGGGGAATGGGTCCTATGGGGGGGGAATGGGGTTCTATGGGGGGCTATGGGGGGGGAATGGGGTCCTATGGGGGGAAATGGGGTTCTATGGGGGGCTATGGGGTGGGAATGGGGTCCTATTGGGGGGGAATGGGGTCCTATGGGGGGGGAATGGGGTCCTATGGGGTCCTATGGGGGGGGAATGGGGGTCCTATGGGGCCCTATGGGGTGGGAATGAGGTCCTATGGGGCGCTATGGGGTGGGTTTGGGGCATATAGGGGGCTCTAAAGGGGGATATGGGGTCAATGGGAGTCAATGGGGCTCAGTGGGGCTCAGTGGAGCTCAATGGGTCTCAATGGGGCTCAGTGGGGCTCAATGGAGCTCAATGGGGCTCAATGGGGCTCAATGGAACTCAATGGAACTCAATGGGGGTCTCTGCCCCCCCCAGGCTTCATTGGCTTCGCCCCCGCTATTTGGCGCTTGGTCGAGAGGTGGCGCTATAGAGACGATGACGACGACCAACTCTTCTATACCCGCCTGTACCTGCAGCCCCAGCTGCGGGTGAGCCCCAAAACAGCCCCAAAACACCCCAAAACCGGCCCCGAACGGGCCAAAGCACCCCAGAAACCCCAGAAAACACCCCCGAAAACCCCAAAATCCACCCAAAATACCCCAAAATCGCCCCAAAATACCCTGAAATGGTCTAAAACAGCCCGCACCCCCCCATAGGACCCCATTGCCCCCTATAGGACCCCATTGCCCCCTATAGGACCCCATTGCCCCCCTATAGGACCCCATTACCCCCCCTATAGGACCCCATTGCCCCCCTATAGGACCCCATTGCCCCCCTATAGGACCCCATTATCCCCCCTATAGGACCCCATTGCCCCCCTATAGGACCCCATTGCCCCCCTATAGGACCCCATTGCCCCCTATAGAACCCCATTGCCCCCTATAGAACCCCATTACCCCCCTATAGAACCCCATTGCCCCCCTATAGGACCCCATTGCCCCCTATAGGGCCCCATTACCCCCCTATAGGACCCCATTGCCCCCCTATAGGACCCCATTGCCCCCCTATAGGACCCCATTGCCCCCTATAGGACCCCATTGCCCCCCCTATAGGACCCCATTGCCCCCTATAGAACCCCATTGCCCCCCTATAGAACCCCATTGCCCCCTATAGGACCCCATTACCCCCCTATAGGACCCCATTACCCCCCTATAGGACCCCATTACCCCCCTATAGGACCCCATTACCCCCTATAGGACCCCATTGCCCCCTATAGGACCCCATTGCCCCCCTATAGGACCCCATTACCCCCCTGTAGGACCCCATTACCCCCCCATAGGACCCCATTATCCCCCATAGGACCCCATTGCCCCCCTATAGGACCCCATTACCCCCTATAGGACCCCATTCCCCCCCATAGGACCCCATTGCCCCCCTATAGCCCCCCCAACCCCATTGTTCCCTATAGGAAGAGCTGGGCCTGGCGCTGGATCATCATTCCCGCATCTTCCAGAACCTCAATGGAGCCATTGGTAACTATGGGGCGGGGGGGGGTCCCCATTGACCCCCCCCCCCATAGAACCCCCCTATAGGGCCCCCCCTATGGACCTTCCCCTATAGATGAGGTCGTGGTCAAGTTCGAGCCGGGGGGGGTGCGGGTCCGGAACGTGGCCTACGATTCGCTGCCCATTGTGATCCATGGCAATGGGCCCACCAAGGTGAGCCCCAAAACCGCCCTTTTAGGACCCAAAATCGCCCTTTTAGGACCCAAAATCACCGTTTTGGCACCCAAAATCAGGTCTGGGGACCCCAAAATCACCCTTGTAGGCCCCAAAATCACCCTTTTAGGACCCAAAATCGCCCTTTTAGGACCCAAAATCGCCCTTTTAGGACCCAAAATCACCCTTTTAGGACCCAAAATCAGGTCTGGGGACCCCAAAAACCCCCTTTTAGGCCCCAAAATCGTCCTTTTAGGACCCAAAATCACGTTCTTAGGACCCAAAATCAGGTCTGGGAACCCCAAAATCGCCCTTTTAAGCCCCAAAATCGCCCTTTTAGGACCCAAAATCCCCCTTTTAGGCCCCAAAATCGCCCTTTTAGGACCCAAAATCACCGTTTTGGCACCCAAAATCAGGTCTGGGGACCCCAAAATCCCCCTTTTAGGCCCCAAAAACCCCCTTTTAGGACCCAAAATCGCCCTTTTAGGACCCAAAATCAGGTCTGGGGACCCCAAAAACCCCCTTTTAGGACCCAAAATCACCCTTTTAGGACCCAAAATCAGGTCTGGGGACCCCAAAATCGCCCTTTTAGGCCCCAAAATCAGGTCTGGGGACCCCAAAAACCCCCTTTTAGCACCCAAAATCACCCTTTTAGGACCCAAAATCAGGTCTGGGGACCCCAAAATCGCCCTTTTAGGCCCCAAAATCAGGTCTGGGGACCCCAAAAACCCCCTTTTAGCACCCAAAATCACCCTTTTAGCACCCAAAATCCCCTTTTAGGACCCAAAATCAGGTCTGGGGACCCCAAAAACCCCCTTTTAGGCCCCAAAATCACCCTTTTAGCACCCAAAATCGCTCTTTTAGGACCCAAAATCGCCCTTTTAGGACCCAAAATCACCCTTTTAGGCCCCAAAATCACCCTTTTAGCACCCAAAATCGCCCTTTTAGGACCCAAAATCGCCCTTTTAGGCCCCAAAATCACCCTTTTAGGACCCAAAATCAGGTCTGGGGACCCCAAAATCGCCCTTTTAGGCCCCAAAATTGCCCTTTTAGGCCCCAAAATCGCCCTTTTAGCACCCAAAATCACGTTCTTAGGACCCAAAATCAGGTCTGGGGACCCCAAAAACCTCCTTTTAGGCCCCAAAATCAGGTCTGGGGACCCCAAAATCGCCCTTTTAGGCCCCAAAATTGCCCTTTTAGGACCCAAAATCACGTTCTTAGGACCCAAAATCAGGTCTGGGAACCCCAAAATCGCCCTTTTAAGCCCCAAAATCGCCCTTTTAGGCCCCAAAATCGCCCTTTTAGGCCCCAAAATCGCCCTTTTAGGACCCAAAATCAGGTCTGGGGACCTCAAAATTACCCTTTTGGGACCCAAAAACCCCTTTTTAGGACCCAAAATCACCCTTTTAGGACCCCATTACCCCCCATAGCCCCCCCATAGACCCCCATAGCCCCCCCATAGACCCCCATAGACCCCCCATAGACCCCCATTACCCCCCATAGACCCCCATAGACCCCCATAGACCCCCCATAGACCCCCATTACCCCCCCATAGACCCCCATAGACCCCCCATAGACCCCCATAGACCCCCATAGACCCCCATTCCCCCCCATAGACCCCCATAGGCCCCTAACGTGGCTCTCCCCACAGCTGCAGCTCCATTACCTGGGCAACTACGTGCCATGGGGCTGGAGCCCGGAGGGCTGCGGGGACTGCGACCATGGGCTGCGGGAGCTGGGGGGGGCACCGGTATGGGGGGGTGTGGGGATGGGGTGTGGGGTGTGGGGTATGGGATATGGGATATGGGGTATGGGTATGGGGTATGGGATATGGGGTATGGGGTATGGGGTATGGGGTATGGGGTATGGGATATGGGATATGGGGTATGGGGTGTGGGGTATGGGGTATGGGGTATGGGATATGGGGTATGGGGTATGGGGTATGGGATATGGGGTATGGGGTATGGGGTATGGGGTATGGGATATGGGATATGGGATATGGGATATGGGGTATGGGGTGTGGGATATGGGATGGGGATGGGATGGGGGGGAATGGGGTATGGGGTGGGGGGTATGGGTGCTATGGGGCGCTCTGGGCGTGTATTGGGTGCTATGAGATGCTGTGGGCTATGGGATGCTCTGGGATGCTTTGGGGCCCTATAGGGATGCTATAGAGCCCTATAGGGATACTATAGAGCCCTATAGGGATACTATGGAGCCCTATAGGGATACTATGGAGCCCTATAGGGATGCTATAGAGCCTTATAGGGATGCTATAGCAGTCTCTAGGTCCCTATAGGGATGCTGTAGGTCCCTATAGGATGCTATAGGTCCCTATAGGATGCTATAGGACTCTATAGGTCCCCATAGGTCCCCATAGGTCCCCACAGCCGCTGTCCCCCCCGCAGGCCGAGGCCCTGCCCCAGGTGCTCGTGGCCGTGTTCGTGGAGCAGCCGACCCCGTTCCTGCCCCGCTTCCTGCGGCGCCTCCTGCGCTGGCGCTACCCCGGGCGCCGCCTGCGCCTCTTCCTGCACAACCGGGTCCGTGCGCCCCCTGCGGGCCCCGCGGGGCACTGCAGCTCCTCCGGGGGCCGCTGTGGGAACCTAGGGGGCGCTGTGGGGTCCTGATGGGGTGCTATGGGACCCTGTGGGGCACTGCGGGGCGCTATGGGAACCTGTGGGGCACCCTATGGGGCACAGCGGGACCCTATGGAGCACCCTATGGGGCACCCTATGGGGCACAGCAGGGCCCTATGGAGCACCCTATGGGGCACCCTATGGGGCACAGCAGGGTCCTATGGGGTCCATATGGGGCACAGAGGGGCACTATGGGGCACCCTATGGGGCACAGCGGGGTCCTATGGGGTCCATATGGGGCACTATGGGGCACCCTATGGGGTCCATATGGGGCACTGCGGGGCGCTGTGGGGTTCATATGGGGCACGGCGGGGCGCTATGGGACACCCTATAGGGCACAGCGGGGTCCTATGGGGTCCATATGTGGCACTGCGGGGTCCTATGGGGTCCACATGGGGCACTATGGGGTCCATATGGGGCACTGCGGGGTCCTATGGGGTCCACATGGGGCACTGCGGGGCGCTATGGGGTCCATATGGGGCACTGCGGGGCGCTATGGGGTCCATATGGGGCACTGCGGGGCGCTATGGGAACCTATGGGGGACCCTATGGAGCACCCTATGGGGCACCCTATGGGGCACAGCAGGGCACTATGGGGTCCATATGGGGCACTGCGGGGCACTATGGGAACCTATGGGGCACCCTATGGGGCACAGCAGGGCACTATGGGGCACCCTATGGGGCACAGCGGGGCACTATGGGGTCCATATGGGGCACTGCGGGGTGCTATGGGACACCCTATGGGGCACAGCGGGGTCCTATGGGGTCCATATGGGGCGCTTACGGGGCACAGCAGGGCCCGATGGGAACCTATGGGGCACAGCAGGGTCCTATGGGGTCCATATGGGGCACAGCGGGGCACTATGGGGTCCATATGGGGTCCATATGGACACCCTATGGGGCACAGCAGGACCCTATGGGGCACAGCGGGACCCTATGGGGCACCCTATGGGGCACAGCAGGGCCCTATGGGGCACCCTATGGGGCACAGCTGTACCCTATGGGGTCCATATGGGGCACCCTATGGGGCACAGCGGGACCCTATGGGACCCCTATGGTACCCCTATGGGACCCTATGGGATCCATAAGTTGTCTATGACTCTATGGTCTCTAGGGGGTCTCTATGGGTCTCTATGGTCTCTGTGGGGCTCTCTGTTCTCTATGGAGTTCTATGGGGTCTCTATGGGGCTCTCTGTTCTCTATGGGGCTCTGTGTTCTCTATGGGGTCTCTATGGGTCTCTATGTCCCTATGGTCCCTATGGTCCCTATGGTCCCTATGTATCCCTATGGGTCCCTATGTATCCCTATGGGTCCCTATGGTCCCTATGGTGTCTCTGCCCCCAGGAGCCGCACCATGAGCCCCACATCGCCCCCCTGTGGCCGCGCCTGCGCCGCCGCTTTGCCTCCGTCCGCATGGTGGGGCCCGAGGAGGGGCTGGAGCCGGGAGCGGCGCGGGACATGGGCATGTAGGGCCGGGAGCGGGCGCTGGGGGTGCTATGGGGCGCTATGGGGTCTCTATGGGGCACTATGGGGCGCTGTGGGGTTCTGTGGGGTCTCTATGGGGGCTCTATGGGGCTCTATGGGGTCTCTATGGGGCTCTATGGGGTCTCTATGGGGCTCTGTGGGGTCTCTATGGGGTCTCTATGGGGTCTCTATGGGGCGCTGTGGGGTTCTGTGGGGCTCTATGGGGTCTCTATGGGGCTCTATGGGGTCTCTGTGGGGTCTCTATGGGTCTTTATGGCGTCTCTATGGGGTCTCTATGGGGCTCTATGGGGCTCTGTTGGGCTCTGTGGGGTCTCTATGGGGTTCAATGGGGCTCTATGGTCTTTATAGGGTCTCTGGGGCACTATGGGGTCTCTATGGGGTCTCTATGGGATCTCTACGGTCTCTATGGTCTCTATGGGTCTCTATGGGTCTCTATGGGTCTCTATGGGTCTCTATGGTCTCTATGGGTCTCTATGGGTCTCTATGGTCTCTATGGGTCTCTATGGGTCTCTATGGTCTCTATGGGTCTCTATGGGTCTCTATGGTCTCTATGGGTCTCTATGGTCTCTATGGGTCTCTATGGTCTCTATGGCTCTCTATGGGTCTCTATGGCTCTCTATGGGTCTCTATGGTCTCTATGGTCTCTATGGGTCTCTATGGGTCTCTATGGTCTCTATGGGTCTCTATGTGTCTCTATGGGGTCTCTATGGTCTCTATGGTCTCTATGGGTCTCTATGGTCTCTATGGGTCTCTATGGTCTCTATGGGTCTCTATGGTCTCTATGGTCTCTATGGGTCTCTATGGGTCTCTATGGTCTCTATGGTCTCTATGGTCTCTATGGGTCTCTATGGGTCTCTATGGTCTCTATGGGTCTCTATGGTCTCTATGGTCTCTATGGGTCTCTATGGTCTCTATGGGTCTCTATGGGTCTCTATGGGTCTCTATGGATCTCTATGGGTCTCTATGGCTCTCTATGGTCTCTATGGGTGACGATGGCCCCGCTGCAGGTCCCTGTGCCGCCAGGACCCGCAGTGCCAGCACTACCTGAGCCTGGATGCGGACGTGGCCCTGACCCACATGGGGACCCTGCGGGCGCTGCTGCGGCAGAACCGGTGCGGCCTGCACCCCATAGCACCCCATAGCACCCCATAGCACCCCATAGCACCCCATAGCGCCCCATCGTACCCCATCACACCCCCATAGGCGGGTCCTGGCCCCCCTCCTCTCCCGCCCCGGGCAGCTCTGGTCCAACTTTTGGGGGGCTCTCAGTCCCGATGGATTCTACGCCCGATCCCAGGATTACGTCGACATCGTCCAGGGCAAGAGGAGGTGGGTACCAGAAGCCACGCCCCCTCTAAGCCACGCCCCTCTAAGCCACGCCCCCCATTCATGCTCTCCCTGTAGCAATGGGAACCCAACCCATTCATAGACCCGTGAGCCTTAAGCCACGCCCCCGATTCCCTTAAGCCACGCCCCCATTCATGCCCCCCCATATCAATGGGAACCCAACCCATTCATAGACCTGGGAGCCTTAAGCCACGCCCCCATTTCCTTTTATAGCCATGCCCTATTATAGCCATGTCCCCTTAAGCCACACCCCCTATGGCCTTAAGGCGGGCCCCATGTCCTTTTATAGCCCTGCCCCCTTTAAGCCACGCCTCCATTCACCACCCCAAACCCCCCTGACCAATAGGAGCCCAACCCATGAATAGACCCGGGAGCCTTAAGCCACGCCCCCGATTCCCTTAAGCCACGCCCCCATGTCCTTTTATAGCCTTGCCCTATGATAGCCACGCTCCCCATTAAACCACGCCCCCGTTCGTGCTCTCCCATATCAATGGGAGCCCAACCCATTCATAGGCCTGGGAACTTTAAGCCACGCCCCCATTTCCTTTTATAGCCCTGCCCTTTTATAGCCATGACCCCTTAAGCCACGCCCCCTATGCCCTTAAGGCACGCCCCATGTCCTTTTATAGCCCTTTCCTGTCATAGCCACGCCCCCTTCAAGCCCCACCCCCATGGCAACCTGTTGTAGCCACGCCTCCTGGGACTCCTGTCCAATGGGAGCCAAGCGCCCCTTGAAGCCACGCCCCCAAGCTGCCAAGGCGCGGGGCTGCGCTGAGGCCACGCCCCCCCCCCCCCCCCCCGCAGCAGCGAGGGCGCTGATTGGGTCAATGACGGGCAGGGGGGCGGGCTTTGCAGCCCTGGCCACGCTCTGATTGGTCGATTCGGGGGTGGGGGCGTGTCCAGGAGCGTGTGGAACGTGCCGTACATCAGCCACGCCTACCTGATCGAGGGGGCGGCGCTTCGCGGCCCGCTGGGGGCGGAGCCTGTGTTCAGCCAATCAGAGACCGACCCGGACATGGCGCTGTGCCAGCGCGCCCGCGAGATGGTGCCGACCCCAAAAACCCCCTTTTTGACCCCAAAACCACCCTTTTAACCTCCAAACCCACCCAAACCCTCCTCTTTACCCCCCAAAATACCCCCTTTAACCCCAAAACACGCCTTTTGATCCCCAAAACCACCCCCTATAACCCCAAAACCCCCTCCTAACCCACCCCCTTGCACCCCAACCCCTATTAGGGCCCTATGGGGACAGGAGTGGGTCCAATGGGTGGGTTTTGGGGTCCTATAGGGGGTTTATGGGGTCCTATAGGGGATATATGGGGTCCTATAGGGGTTTATGGGGTCCTATAGAGGATATATGGGGTCCTATAGGGGATATATGGGTCCTATAGGGGTTTATGGGGTCCTATAGGGGATATATGGGGTCCTATAGGGGTTTATGGGATCCTATAGGGGATATATGGGGTCCTATAGGGGATATATGGGGTCCTATAGGGGTTTTATGGGGTCCTATAGGGGATATATGGGGTCCTATAGGGGTTTATGGGGTCCTATAGGGGATATATGGGGTCCTATAGGGGTTTATGGGGTCCTATAGGGGATATATGGGGTCCTATGGGGGTTTATAGGGTCCTATAGGGGGTTTATGGGGTCCTATAGGGGATATATGGGGTCCTATAGGGGTTTATGGGGTCCTATAGGGGATATATGGGGTCCTATAGGGGTTTATGGGGTCCTATAGGGGATATATGGGGTCCTATAGGGGTTTATGGGGTCCTATAGGGGATATATGGGGTCCTATAGGGGATATATGGGGTCCTATAGGGGATATATGGGGTCCTATAGGGGTTTATGGGGTCCTATAGGGGATATATGGGGTCCTATAGGGGTTTATGGGGTCCTATAGGGGATATATGGGGTCCTATAGAGGTTTATGGGGTCCTATAGGCAGGGTTTGGGGTCCCATAGAGTGATTTTGGGGTATTTTGGGGTGATTTTGGGTATTTTGGAGTGATTTTGGGGTGTTTGGTGGTAATTTGGGGGTGATTTGGGGGTATTTTGGGTGATTTTGGGGTGATTTGGGGGTGTTTTGGGTGGTTTGGGGGTGATTTGGGCGGTTTGGGTGTGATTTGGGGGTATTTTGGGTGGTTTGGGGGTGATTTGGGGGTGTTTTGGGTGGTTTTGGGGTGATTTGGGGGTATTTTGGGTGGTTTGGGGGTGATTTGGGGTGTTTTGGGTGGTTTTGGGGTGATTTGGGGGTGTTTTGGGTGGTTTGGGGGTGATTTGGGGGTATTTTGGGTGGTTTGGGGGTGATTTGGGGGGGTGTTTTGGGTGGTTTTGGGGTGTTGGGGGTGTTTTGGGTGGTTTGGGGGTGATTTGGGGGTATTTTGGGTGGTTTTGGGGTGATTTGGGGGTGTTTTGGGTGGTTTGGGGGTGATTTGGGGGTGTTTTGGGTGGTTTGGGGGTGATTTGGGGGTATTTTGGGTGGTTTTGGGGTGATTTGGGGGTGTTTTGGGTGGTTTGGGGGTGATTTGGGGGTGTTTTGGGTGGTTTGGGGGTGATTTGGGGGTGTTTTGGGTGGTTTGGGGGTGATTTGGGGGTGTTTTGGGTGGTTTGGGGGTGATTTGGGGGTGTTTTGGGTGGTTTGGGGGTGATTTGGGGGTGTTTTGGGTGGTTTGGGGGTGATTTGGGGGTATTTTGGGTGGTTTTGGGGTGATTTGGGGGTGTTTTGGGTGGTTTGGGGGTGATCTGGGGGTGTTTTGGGTGATTTGGGGGTGATTTGGGGGTGTTTTGGGTGATTTGGGGGTGATTTGGGGGTATTTTGGGTGGTTTTGGGGTGATTTGGGGGTGTTTTGGGCCCCCCCAGGGTCTCTTCCTGCACGTCACCAACCGGGAGCACTTTGGGCACTTGCTGGTCACCAGCAACTACAACAGCAGCCGGAGGCACCCGGACCTGCTGCAGCTGCCCCACAACACCCAGGTACCCATTGGCACCCATTGGCACCCATTGACACCCATTGGCACCCATTGGCACCCATTGGCACCCATTGACACCCACTGACACCCATTGGCACCCATTGGCACCCATTGGCACCCATTGACACCCATTGATGCCCATTGACAGCCATTGACGCCCATTGACACCCATTGACGCCCGTTGACACCCATTGATGCCCATTGGCACCCATTGATGCCCATTGATACCCATTGATGCCCATTGACAGCCATTGATGCCCATTGGCACCCATTGACAGCCATTGATGCCCATTGACAGCCATTGACGCCCATTGACGCCCATTGACACCCATTGACACCCATTGACGCCCATTGACACCCATTGACGCCCATTGACGCCCATTGGCACCCATTGACACCCATTGACACCCATTGGCACCCATTGGCACCCATTGGCACCCATTGACGCCCATTGACACCATTGACGCCCATTGACGCCCATTGGCACCCATTGACACCCATTGGCACCCATTGGCACCCATTGGCACCCATTGACGCCCATTGACGCCCATTGACGCCCATTGGCACCCATTGACACCCACTGACACCCACTGACACCCATTGGCACCCACTGATGCCCATTGACAGCCATTGACGCCCATTGATGCCCATTGGCGCCCATTGATGCCCATTGATACCCATTGACCCCCATTACCCCCATTACCCCCATTGCCCCCATTCCCCCCATTCCCCCCATTCCCCCCATTCCCCCCATTACCCCCATTGCCCCCATTGCCCCCATTACCCCCATTGCCCCCATTGCCCCCATTCCCCCCATTGCCCCCATTACCCCCATTACCCCCATTACCCCCATTACCCCCATTGCCCCCATTGCCCCCATTGCCCCCATTGCCCCCATTGCCACCATTCCCCCCATTGCCCCCATTCCCCCCATTGCCCCCATTGCCCCCATTGCCCCCATTGCCCCCATTACCCCCATTGCCCCCATTGCCCCCATTGCCCCCATTGCCACCATTACCCCCATTGCCCCCATTGCCCCCATTGCCCCCATTACCCCCATTGCCCCCATTACCCCCATTGCCCCCATTACCCCCATTACCCCCATTGTCCCCATCACCCCCATTACCCCCATCGCCCCCATTGCCCCCATTGCCCCATTGCAGGACTGGGAGCAGCAGTACCTCCATGAGAACTACAGCCGCATCTTCCAGGAGACCCTCTATGAGGAGGTACCTGAACCCCCAAATACCCCATAGGGACCTCAGTACCCCATAGGGACCTCAATACCCCATAGGGACCCCAGTACCCCATAGGGGACCCCAGTACCCCATAGGGACCTCAATGCACTCCATAGGGACCTCAGTACCCCATAGGAGCCCCAATACCCCATATGGGACCCTGTCACCATTGGGGGTCCCTGTTGGTCCCTATTGAATGTCCCTATTGCCATTGGGGGTCCCTGATGGTCCCTATTGATCCCTATTGATCCCTATTGATCCCTATGGGTCCCTATTGATCCCTATTGATCCCTGTTGGTCCCTATTGATCCCTGTTGGTCCCTATTGATCCCTATTGGTCCCTATTGATCCAATTGATCCCTATGGGTCCCTATTGATCCCTATTGATCCCTATTGGTCCCTATTGATCCAATTGATCCCTATGGGTCCCTGTTGGTCCCTATGGGTCCCTATTGGTCCCTATGGGTCCCTGTTGATCCCTATGGGTCCCTATGGGTCCCTATTGATCCCTATTGGTCCCTATGGGTCCCTATTGATCCCTATTGGTCCCTATGGGTCCCTATTGATCCCTATTGGTCCCTATGGGTCCCTATTGATCCCTATTGATCCCTATGGGTCCCTGTTGATCCCTATGGGTCCCCATGGGTCCCCGATGTCCCCGTGCCCCCCAGCCCTGTCCCGATGTCTTCCGCTTCCCGCTCTTCTCCGCGCGCTTCTGCCGGGAGCTGCTGGAGGAGGCTCAGGAATATGGGGCCTGGAGCCAGGAGCAGGTGACGGGGGGGGGGGGGGGCCCATAGGGGGTATGGGGTTCTATGGGGGGGGTTTGGGGTTCTATGGGGGGGGTATGGGGTCCTATGGGGGGTATATGGGGTCCTATGGGGGGTATATGGGGTCCTATGGGGGGAGGCGTGGGGTCCTAGAGGGGTGTATGGGGTTCTACAGGGGGTGTATGGGGTTCTATGGGGGGGGTGTATGGGGCCCTATGGGGGGGTGTGGGGTCCTATAGGGGTGTATGGGGTCCTAGAGGGGGTGTATGGGGTTCTATAGGGGGTGTATGGGGTCCATAGGGGGGTATGGGGTTCTATAGGGGGTATATGGGGTTCTGTGGGGGGGGTATGGGGTCCTATAGGGGGTATATGGGGTCCTAGAGGGGGTGTATGGGGTGTATGGGGTCCTATAGGGGGTATATGGGGTCCTAGAGGGGGTGTATGGGGTGTATGGGGTCCTATAGGGGGTGTATGGGGTCCTATAGGGAGTATATGGGGTCCTATAGGGGTGTGTGGGGTCCTATAGGGGGGGTATGGGGTCCTAAAGGGGGTTTTGGGGCCCATTGGGGGGTGTTGATGCCCATTGGCACCCATTGGGGGGTGTTGATGCCCATTGGCACCCATGGGTGCTCATTGGGGGGTGTTGATGCCCATTGGCACCCATTGGGGGTGTTGATGCCCATTGGGTGCCCATTGGGGGGTGTTGATGCCCATTGGCACCCATTGGGTGCCCATTGGGGGGTGTTGATGCCCATTGGCACCCATTGGGGTTGTTGATGCCCATTGGCACCCATTGGGTGCCCATTGGGGGTGTTGATGCCCATTGGCACCCATTGGGTGCCCATTGGGGGGTGTTGATGCCCATTGGGTGCCCATTGGGGGGTGTTGATGCCCATTGGCACCCATTGGCACCCATTGGGGGGTGTTGATGCCCATTGGCACCCATTGGGGGGTGTTGATGCCCATTGGCACCCATTGGGGGTGTTGATGCCCATTGGCACCCATTGGGGTTGTTGATGCCCATTGGCACCCATTGGGGGTGTTGATGCCCATTGGCACCCATTGGGGGGTGTTGATGCCCATTGGCACCCATTGGGTGCCCATTGGGGGGTGTTGATGCCCATTGGCACCCATTGGGTGCCCATTGGGGGGTGTTGATGCCCATTGGCACCCATTGGGGGTGTTGATGCCCATTGGGTGCCCATTGGGGGGTGTTGATGCCCATTGGCACCCATTGGGTGCCCATTGGGGGTGTTGATGCCCATTGGCACCCATTGGGGTTGTTGATGCCCATTGGCACCCATTGGGTGCCCATTGGGGGTGTTGATGCCCATTGGCACCCCTGGGTGCCCGCAGGCCGGGGTGCACTCGGTGGCTCTGTCCCGCCTGGGGCTCGATGGGCTCTGGATGGGGGCCCTGAACCGGTACCTGGCGCCCATCGCCCGGAGGCTGTTCCCTGGGTACCAGCACAAGGTGGGCGGGGCTTGGGGAGGGGGCGGGGCTTAGGGCAAGGCCGTGGCCAATAGGAAGGGGGGGGGTCTGGTAAGGGGGCGGGGGTTAATGGGGCAGAGGGAGGGGGCTTGGCCTTATGAATGGGGCTGCAGTGGAAGGAGGCGTGGCCTAATGAATGGGGCTGTATTGTCAGGGGGGCGTGGCTACGGACGGGGGCGTGGCCTCGCGAGTGGGGCCGTACTAGGAGGCGTGGCCTCATGAATGGGGCTCTATTGTAAGGGGCGTGGCTACGAATTGGGGGCGTGGCCTCATGGATGGAGCTGCATTGTAAGGGGGCGTGGCTACAAAGGGGGCGTGGCTACGAAGGGCGGTGTGGCCTCATGAATGGGGCTCTATTGTAAGGGGCGTGGCTACGAATGGGGGCGTGGCCTCACGGAAGGAGCCGTATTGTAAGGGGGCGTGGCTACGAAGGGGGCGTGGCTTCGCGAATGAGGCTGTATTGTAAGGAGGCGTGGCCTCATGAATGGGGCTCTAGTGGGGGCGTGGCCTAATGAATAGGACTCTGTAGTAGGGGGCGTGGCTACGAGGGGGAAGGGGCGTGCCCACCTCAAGCCACGCCCCCCGCCCCGCAGGGCCGGGCCGTGCTCAGCTCCGTGGTGCGGTACAGCCCCTCCCTCACCCCCGAGGAGGCCCCGCCCCCCCCCGCGGCCACCGTGAGCGTGAGCCTGGGGCTGAGCCCCCCCCAGGTAATGGGGGGCAATGGGGAGCAGTGGGGGCAATGGGGATCAATGGGGGGCAGTGGGGATCAATGGGGTTAATGGGGGTCAATGGGGCTCAATGGGGGTCAATGCAGTCAATGGGGATCAATGGGGGTCAATGCAGTCAATGGGGGCAATGGGGATCAATGGGGGGCAATGGGGATCAATGGGGTTCAATGGAGGCAATGGGGATCAATGGGGGTCAATGCAGTCAATGGGGCTCAATGGGGTTCAATGGGGATCAATGGGGTTCAGTGGGGGCAATGGGGATCAATGGGGGCAATGGGAATCAATGAGGTCAATGGGGGGCAATGGGGATCAATGGGGTTCAGTGGGGGCAATGGGGATCAATGGGGGCAATGGGAATCAATGAGGTCAATGGGGGGCAATGGGGATCAATGGGGTTCAGTGGGGGCAATGGGGATCAATGGGGGCAATGGGAATCAATGAGGTCAATGGGGGGCAATGGGGATCACTGGGGATCAGTGGGGGTAATGGGGCTCAATGGGGCTCAATGGGGCTCAATGCAGTCAATGGGGCTCAATGGGGTTCAATGGGGCTCAATGGGGTCTCTCCGCGCAGGGGGGGGGGTGGCGCTTCCCCCGCTATGAGTGTGGGGTGCAGGGCCCCCCCCCCGGGTTGGGTCCTGCTGCACCCCGGGCGCCTCACGCACCGGCCCCAACTGCTGCCCCCCCCCCGCGGCCCCCGCTTCGCCCTCGTCACCCTCCTGGAGCCCTGAACTGGGGGGGGGCAATGGGGACAGCGGAGCCCCCCCAGCGGGGGCGATCGAGGACACTGGAGACATTGGGGGCAATGGGGGTGATGGGGGCTATGGGGCTGATGGGGACAATGGGGGCTATGGGGGCTATGGGGGTGATGGGGGCTATGGAGACATTGGGGGCTATGGGGGTGATGGGGGCAATGGGGGTGATGGGGGTCGATGGAGGCTATGGGGGCTATGGGGGGCAATGGGGGCTATGGGGGTGATGGGGGTGATGGGGGCTATGGGGGTCAATGGGGGCTATGGGGGTGATGGGGGCAATGGGGGCTATGGGGGTGATAGGGGCTATGGGGGTCAATGGGGGCTATGGGGGTGATGGGGATCAATGGGGATCAATGGGTTCATTGATGACAATGGGCTCATTGACGTCAATGGGGACAATGGGGTCAATGGGTTCATTGATGACAATGGGTTCATTGACGTCAATGGGGACAATGGGGTCAATGGGTTCATTGATGACAATGGGTTCATTGATGACAATGGGCTCATTGACGTCAATGGGGACAATGGGGTCAATGGGTTCATTGATGACAATGGGTTCATTGATGTCAATGGGGTCATTGATGACAATGGGTTCATTGATGACAATGGGGACATTGGGGTCAATGGGGTCAATGGGTTCATTGATGACAATGGGTTCATTGATGTCAATGGGTTCATTGATGACAATGGGTTCATTGATGACAATGGGTTCATTGATGACAATGGGTTCATTGATGTCAATGGGTTCATTGATGACAATGGGGACATTGGGTTCATTGATGACAATGGGTTCATTGATGACAATGGGTTCATTGATGACAATGGGGACATCGGGTTCATTGATGTCAATGGGGACAATGGGGTCAATGGGGTCAATGGGTTCATTGATGACAATGGGGACATTGGGTTCATTGATGACAATGGGTTCATTGATGACAATGGGGACATTGGGTTCATTGATGACATTGGGGTCAATGGGTTCATTGATGACAATGGGTTCATTGATGACAATGGGCTCATTGATGACAATGGGGACAATGGGGTCAATGGGTTCATTGATGACAATGGGGACATTGGGTTCATTGATGACAATGGGGACATTGGGTTCATTGATGTCAATGGGCTCATTGATGTCAATGGGCACAATGGGGTCAATGGGGACAAGAAGGACACTGAGGACACCCCATACCTGGGTGCCAGCAGCACCCATGGGTGCTCAGCACCCGCTGTGCCTTCATCAGCCACAAGTGGCCTTGGGGACACCCATGGGGGGACCCAGCACCCTATGGGTCCCACAATGGACATTGGGGCCCCCCCCACCCTATGGGACCCCCCCTAAAGGGGGGGGGGGGGGAGACGACACAACCCATACACTACAATGACCTTGGGGCCCCCCCAGCACCCATGGGTGCCCTGGGGGGGACACTGATGACATCACAATGGGGGGCGGGGCCTGACTTGATGCATTAAAGGATCTCCCCCCCCCCCATGGGTTTGTGACGTCATTCTTGGGGACACCCCCACCACAACACCACCCCCCCTTTAAAGACCTCCTATAGACACCCATAGCACCCCATAGACACCCATAGCACCCCCATAGACACCCATAGCACCCCATAGACACCCATAGTACCCCATAGACACCATAGCACCCCCATAGACACCCGTAGTACCCCATAGACTCCCATAGCCACCCCATAGTACCCCATAGACACCCATAGCACCCCCATAGACACCCATAGTAGCCCATAGACACCCATAGCCACCCCATAGGACCCCCATAGGACCCATTGCACCCCATACACACCCATAGCACCCCATAGACACCCACAGCCACCCCATAGACCCACATAGCACCCCATAGACACCCACAGCATCCCATAAACACCCCATACACACCCCACAGCACCCAACAGCCACCCCATAGACCCCCATAGACACCCATAGGACCCCATAGACACCCACAGCCACCCCATAGGACCCCATAGGACCCATTGCACCCCATAGACACCCATAGCCACCCCATAGCACCCCACAGACACCCATAGTACCCCATAGGACCCATAGACACCCACAGCCACCCCATAGACACCCATAGCCACCCCATAGCACCCCACAGACACCCACAGCCACCCCATAGGACCCCATAGCCACCCCCCAGCCACCCCCCAGCCCCCATTGCAGGGTGCCCCCCCCATGAAGCACCATTCACAGACATGGAGTTTATTGTACACGTTTCACACCAGGACTCGGGGACCCCCCCGGGGCCCCCCCAAACCCGAGGGGGGGGGGTGAGGAGAAGGGAGGGGGGGGGATAAAGGGGGGGGGAGACACCCCCAAAAACAGAGGGGGGGGCGACAGTGACACCCGCCCCCCCCCCCCAAAACCAACCCCCCCCCCCCCCCAACCCCCATAATGGGCACCCCCATAATGGGGGGGGGGGATTTAGGGGGACCCCCCCCGGGACACGCACACACAGCTCCATGCAAGGGGGGGGGGGCACCTGCACCCCATAACCCCCATGGGAAGGGATAGGGAAAGGGGGGGACCCCCCCCATTATAGGGGGACCCCCCCATTTTTGGGGTCCCCCCCCATGTTTTGGAGTGGAAAAGTCGCCTTAAAGGGGTAAATTGGGGGGGGGACCCCCCCTTTTGCCTTCAGTTTTGGGGTCCCCCCCATGACTTTAGGGGGGGCCTTCAAGTATTGGGGTCCCCCCCCATGTCACCCATCAACCCCTATATAGGGTCCCCCCCCATATATTGGGGTCCCCCCATTTGGTGCCCCCCCCACTGCACCCCAAAACATGGGGGGGGTGGAATGTCCTGGGGGGTCCCCCATTCCCTCTATGGGGGGGTCCCCCAATATCCATTAAAGGGGACCCCTAAATGGGGGGGGGGGCCCCCCCTTGTGCTCATATGGGGGGGACACCCCAATACACTCCAATGGGGGGGGGGGAAGACACCATTTTGGGGGGGGTCCAAATGGGGGGGGGGGCGTCCCCATAACACCCCAATATCCCTCCGTGGGGGGGGGTCCCCCCACTTATGGGGTGCTCTATGATGGGGATACCCCCCCCAATAGCATTGGTGACCCCCAACTTCTTCACCCCCCCCCACTTTATGGGGGGGGGGACCCAAAATGGGGGGGGGGGGGGGATTTGGGGGTGCAGGGGGGGGGGGAAGGAGGGGTTGGGGGGGGTCCCTGAGGGGTGCAGGGGGTTAATGGAGAGGGGAGGGGCTGGAGTGGAGGGAGGGGGAGGGAGGGGGCGGGGCCAAGCGAGGCTCCTCCCCCCCGCGGGGCCGGACGCTCCCATTGGTGGGCTCCGGGAAGGGCGTGGCCTCTGCTGTTAGGTGCTCAAATACACTGGGGGGAGGGGGCGGAGTCAGGACTGCGACCACGCCCCCATCCACTCCCCTATTGGTCAATGGGGGCGTGGTTTCACCAAGCCACACCCCCTTCTCAGAGACTAATCCAACCCTCATTTGCATGTCCCTCCCTTTGCCCTTAGGCTCCGCCCACATCATTTACATGTCCGAAGGCTTATTTGCATAACCCCGCCCACCATCTACACCCCTGTGTCTAAATTCGTATCTCTATGCTCATCATTTGCATACCACGCGCCCCTTATTTGCATACAAACAACTTCTGCATGGTTTACCCTTAATTTGCATATTCCCTCCCCTTAATTTGCATATCAGGCTTTCATTTGTTTACTCAGACCTCTCGTTGGCCTATTCCGTCCCTCATTTACATATTCCACTCCCTCATTGGCTATTCCAGTCGCTCATTTACATATCCCACCCCTTATTGGCCCATCCACACCCTCATTTACATTTCCCATCCCCTCATTTACATATTCCACTCCCTCATTGACTATTCCTCTCTCATTTACATATCCCACCCCTTATTGGCCCATCCCACCTCCTCATTAGTATTTCCCATCTCCTCATTTACATATCCCATCTCCTCATTTACATAACCCACCCCCTCATCAGCTATCCCATCTCCTCATTGGTCTATCCCACCCCTTATTTGCATATTCCCGCCCCTCATTTGCATATCCCCTCTCACCAATGATGATGATGAGGACGATGGCGCAGATCACCCCAGGATGATCATCATCTGGGGGGGGGCAGAGGTCATGTGGGTCATACAGGGTCACATAGGGGTCAAGGGGGCGGGGCTATGGGGTTGTGGGCGTGGCTTAGTCCTATAGGGGAGGGCCTATGGGGTTGTGGGTGGCCTATGGGCTATAGGGAGGGTCTATGGGAGTAACTAGAGGGACTGTGGGGCTGGGGGTGGGGCTATGTGGTTGTGGGCGTGGCTATGTAACAGTGGGCGGGCTATGGAGCTATGGGCATGGCTATGCAGCAGTAGGCAGGGCTAAGGAGCAGTGGGTGGAGCTACGGGGCTGTGGGTGGAGCTTTGGGGCTGTGGGCGTGGCTATGGGGCTGTGGGCGGGGCTATGGAGCAGTGGGTGTGGCTACGGGCAGTGGGCGGGGTGATGGTGCAGTGGGAGGGGCTATGGGTGGAGCTATGGAGACGTGGGCATGGCTATGGGGGTTGTGGGCGTGGTTTTGGAATTGGGGGCGTGGCTATGATGCAGTGGGCGTGGCTATGGGGCTCTGGGGGTGGCTCTGGGAATATGGGCGGGGCTATGGGGCTGTGGGCGGGGCTCTAGTGGCGTGGGCAGGACTATGTTGTTGTGGGCGTGGCTTTGGAGATGTGGGCGGCTCTACGTGGAGGTGGGCGGGGCTATGGAGCAGTGGGCGTGACTATGGGCAGTGGGCGGGGTGATGGTGCAGTGGGAGGGGCTATGGGTGGAGCTATGGAGACGTGGGTGTGGCTATGGGGGTTGTGGGCGGGACTATGGGGCTGTGGGCGTGGTTTTGGAATTGGGGGCGTAGCTTTGATGCAGTGGGAGGGGCTATGGAGCAGTGGGCGGAGCTATGCGGTTGTGGGCGGGGCTCTGGGGCTGTGGGCGGGGCTTACCTTGAGGTTCTTCCACCAGTACTTGCGCTTGAGCTTGGCGGCGCTGGTCTCGAACTGCGAGGCCCCGGCCTGGAGCGCGTCCGCTCGGTCGTCGAGCTCCGAGAGCTTCTGGTCGCGCTCCAGCACCTTGTCCACATTGACCCGCATGATGTCCACCACCTGCGGGGGGCGATGGGGGCGATGGGGGCAATGGGGGCGATGGGGGCGATGGGGGGAATGGGGGCGATGGGGGCGATGGGGGCAATGGGGGCAATGGGGGCAATGGGGGTGATGGGGGCAATGGGGGGAATGGGGGCAATGGGGGTCCTGTCCCTTTAAGCCCCTCCAGCACGCAGTAGCCCCGCCCCTGGCTCCTCCCACTCCCTTAAGCCACGCCCCTTCAAGCCCCTCCTCCCCAATGGCTTCACCCCTTTAAGCCCCCTCTCATCATTGGCACCCCATCTGGCTCCGCCCACTTCATTAAGCACCACCCCCTTTACTCCCCTCACACCCGGTAAGCCCCGCCCCCTTCAAGCCCCGCCTCCCCATTGGCTCCTCCCCTTCAAGCCCTTCCTCCCCATTGGCTCCTCCCCTTCCATCCCCTCCTCCCCACTGGCTCCGCCCCTCCCAGCCCCGCCTCCCATTGGCTCCGCCCCCTGTGACCTCATCCACTTGCGCCTGCGTCTGCTGCAGCCGCCGGTTGCTGGTCAGGTTGGGGGGAGGGGCGGGGGCCCCGCCCCCTTCCGCGGCGGGGGGAGGGGCGCTGGGGGCGGCGGGGGCCGACCTGGGGGGGGGGAGAGGTCAAAGGTCATGGGGGACACACAGCCCCCCCCCCCCATGTATAGGCATGGGGGGGGGGGGAGTGCAATGTGGGACCCATAACTTGGGGGTCACAGCATCCCTATAGGGGCTATGGGCACCCTATAGAGGGGGACCCATAGCAATGGGGGGTACCCCATAGTGGGGGTCAGAATCAGCCCACAGTGACCCATAGGGGAGGCTCTGCCCCATAGAGAGGGCTCTGCGCCCCATAGAATGGACTCTCTGCCCCATAGAGAGCCCTCTGCACCTCATACAGAAGCATCTCAGCCCCACAGAGAGCCCTCTCTGCCCCATAGAAGGGACTCTGAGCCCCATATGGAGGCATCTCAGCCCCATAGAGGCCACTCTGCCCCATAGAGGGCCCTCTCTGCCCTATAGAAGAGACTCTGCACCCCATACAGAAGCATCTCAGTCCCATAGAAAGCCCTCTCTGCCCATTGAAGGGATTCTCTGCCCCATAGAAGGGACTCTGAGCCCCACATACAGGCATCTCTGCCCCATGGAGGGCCCTCTCTGCCCCATAGAAAAGACCCTCTGCCCCATAGAGGGCCCTCTCTGCCCCATAGAAGGGACTCTCTGCCCCATAGAAGGGACTCTCTGCCCCATAGAGGGCCCTCTCTGCCCCATAGAAGGGACTCTCTGCCCCATAGAGGGCCCTCTCTGCTCCATAGAAGGGACTCTCTGCCCCACAGAGGGCCCTCTCTGCCCCATAGAGCACCCTCTCTGCCCCATAGAAGGGACTCTCTGCCCCACAGAGGGCCCTCTCTGCCCCATAGAGCGCCCTCTCTGCCCCATAGAAGGGACTCTCTGCCCCATAGAGGGCCCTCTCTGCCCCATAGAGGGCCCTCTCTGCCCCATAGAAGGGACTCTCTGCCCCATAGAGGGCCCTCTCTGCCCCATAGAGCGCCCTCTCTGCCCCATAGAGGGCCCTCTCTGCCCCATAGCGGCACCACCTCCATCCACACCCCCCCTCCCCTTCCCCCTCCCCCCACCCCATTGCCCCTCCCCCACCCCCTATGGGGCGCAATGGGGGGGAGGGGGGGGGGCATCATTTTCCCACCCCTCCCCCACCCCCTTTGCGTCGGAGACTGAAAATGACCCGGGGGGGGGTGGGGGAGGGGCGGGAGGGGGGTCCCGGGGGGGGAGGGGAGGGGGTGAAGGGGGGGGGGGAGGGGTCCCCGCGCTCACATCTCGGTGGCGGCGCGGAGCGGCTCCGGCGGCGGCGGCGGCGGCGGCGGAGGAGGAGGAGGAGGAGGAAGATGGCGGCCGGGGCGGTGCGAGCATCCGGGTACCTGCGGGGGGGGGGGGGGGGAGAGGAGGAGCGGGGGGGGGGGTATGGGGATCTATGGGGTTAGCAGAGGCCTATGGGGGTCTATGGGGTATAGGAGGGGTCTATGGGGATCTATGGGGTATAGGAGGGGTCTATGGGGGGTCTATGGGTCCAGCAGGTGTCTATGGGGTGTCTATGGGGTACAGCAGGTTCCTATAGGGGTATCTATGGGTCCAGCAGGTGTCTATGGGGTGCCTATGGGATATAACAGGTTCCTAGAGGGGTATCTATGGGTCCAGCAGGTGTCTATGGGGTGTCTATGGGGTACAACAGGTTCCTATAGGGGTATCTATGGGTCCAGCAGGTGTCTATGGGGTGTCTATGGGGTACAACAGGTTCCTATAGGGGTATCTATGGGTCCAGCAGGTGTCTATGGGGTGTCTATGGGGTATAGCAGGTTCCTATAGGGGTATCTATGGGTCCAGCAGGTGTCTATGGGGTGTCTATGGGGTATAACAGGTTCCTATAGGGGTATCTATGGGTCCAGCAGGTGTCTATGGGGTATAGGAAGTGTCTATGGGGTGTCTATGGGGTATAACAGGTTCTTATAGGGGTATCTATGGGTCCAGCAGGTGTCTATGGGGTGTCTATGGGGTATAACAGGTTCTTATAGGGGTATCTATGGGTCCAGCAGGTGTCTATGGGGTGTCTATGGGGGTATCTATGGGTCCAGCAGGTGCCTATGGGGGGTGTTACGGGGGTCTATGGGGCTCAGCACGTGCCCATCGTCACCCCAGAGACCCAGAACCCCCCCTCCCACCATCCAATAGGAGCTGCGCCCCCTGCACCATCACCCAATAGGAGCTGCGCACTCCCACCCCCATCACCCAATAGGAGCCAAGAACGGGCCCCGGCGCTGATTGGCTGCGGAGCGTGGTCACGCGCGGGACGCGCTGCCCGTGTTGCGGGTGCCTGCGGCAGGGGCGGAGCCACGGACGGGCAGCAACCAATGAGAGCGCAGGGAAGAGACCGCAGCGCCCCGGCAGCCAATCAGCGCTCGCACACGTAACAACCTCCACGCCTTCTCGCACGCTGATTGGTTAAGAGCACCCCTCGGGGCTTTACCGCCCCCTTGCGGCCATCACTCCCCACCCCGCGCAGGCGCAGTCAGAGACCGGAACAAGGGGGTGTTGCCGCGTGAAGTCACGCCCCCCTAGCCCGGGCGGTGACGTAATCACGCACGTCATCACGCCGACGCTCATCACGTGCTGCCCGCGCGAGGGCGGGGCAGGTCAGGATGTACCGCACTGACGATTAAAGATGGCGGCGCCCACGCAAGGGGGTAACCCCAAGGCACCGGTGCTGACGTCATGGTGACCCCCCCAAACATACCCACGTGACCCTGACTTCTCCCCCCTACATTCTCCCCGTACCCCCACCTTGGTCCCCCCTTCCCATCACCCCTAAAACCCCCTTGCCCCTCCTTGGAGTGGCACCCATAATGCCCCGCGCCTCTCATTTGCATAGGGGCGTGCCCACCGCCGCTTTCCGCGCCAAACGCCAACATGACATGCGGCTTTTCCGCGCCAAGACCTTTAATGGCTCCTCAATGTGGGAGAGTTGGGGGGGTCAGGGGGGATTGGGGACCCCCATAGCGGGTGGGGGGGGTCCCTCCAACCCCTCCCCCCCCCCCATTTAAGCCGCTCTCCTCCGGCCCCCCAACACTGAGATCAGCAGCAGCACCTCCAGGACAGCGGGGGGATGCTAAAGGGGGCACAAAGGGGGGGTCCATGGGGTGCAATGGGGGTCATAAAGGGGGGTCAATGGGGGACATAAAGGGGGACATAAAGGGGGGGTCAATGGGGTGCAATGGGGGTCATAAAGGGAGGTCAATGGGGGTCATAAAGGGGGGTCAATGGGGTGCAATGGGGGACATAAAGGGGGGGTCAATGGGGTGCAAGGGGCTCCCCCATTCACCTGCAGAGGGCGAAGATGATCCAGCAGGAGGCGCTGTCCCAGCCCTCGAGGTCAGCCAAGGTCAAGGTCAGGGCGGCCGCCGCGTGCGCCCCGATAGCTGCCCCCCCCCCCCGTTAAGGAGAAACAGCCCCAAAATGGCGGGAAAGGGGGGAGAAACGGCGGGAAATGGGGTACGGATGGCGGGAAACGGGATAGAAATGGCGGGAAACGGATAGAAATGGCGGGAAACGGGGTAGAAATGGCGGGAAATGGGGGAGAAATGGTAGGAAATGGGGGAGAAATGGCGGGAAATGGGGTATGGATGGCGGGAAAGGGGATAGAAATGGCGGGAAATGGGGTAGAAATGGTGGGAAACGGGGTAGAAATGGCGGGAAATGGGGGAGAAATGGCGGGAATCGGGATAGAAATGGTGGGAAATGGGGTAGAAATGGCGGAAAAGGGGATAGAAATGGCGGGAAACGGGAGAGAAATGGCGGGAAATGGGGGACGAATGGCGGGAATCGGGATAGAAATGGTGGGAAATGGGGTAGAAATGGCGGAAAAGGGGATAGAAATGGCGGGAAACGGGAGAGAAATGGCGGGAAATGGGGGACGAATGGCGGGAAAGGGGATAGAAATGTTGGGAAATGGGATAGAAATGGCGGGAAATGGTGTAGAAATGGTGGGAAAGGGGATAGAAATGGCGGGAAATGGGGTAGAAATGGCAGGAAACAGGGTAGAAATGGTGGGAAACGGGCGAAATGGCGGGAAAGGGGGGAGAAATGGCGGGAAACGGGGTACAAATGGCGGGAAATGGGGTACAAATGGCGGGAAACGGGGTACAAATGGCGGGAAACCAGACCATGTGA
>CM077906.1:147614-190275 GCA_039720435.1 Amazona ochrocephala
TGTCCTCTCTATGGTCTCTCTATGGTCTCTCTATGGTCTCTCTATGCTCTCTCTATGCTCTCTCTATGGTCTCTCTATGGTCTCTCTATGGTCTCTCTATGGTCTCTCTATGGTCTCTCTATGGTCTCTCTATGGCCTCTCTATGGTCTCTCTATGGCCTCTCTATGGTCTCTCTATGGTCTCTCTATGGTCTCTCTATGGTCTCTCTATGGCCTCTCTATGGTCTCTCTATGGCCTCTCTATGGTCTCTCTATGGTCTCTCTATGGTCTCTCTATGGTCTCTCTATGGTCTCTCTATGGTCTCTCTATGCTCTCTCTATGCTCTCTCTATGGTCTCTCTATGCTCTCTCTATGCTCTCTCTATGGTCTCTCTATGCTCTCTCTATGGCCTCTCTATGCTCTCTCTATGCTCTCTCTATGGTCTCTCTATGGTCTCTCTATGGTCTCTCTATGCTCTCTCTATGGCCTCTCTATGCTCTCTCTATGCTCTCTCTATGCTCTCTCTATGCTCTCTCTATGCTCTCTCTATGGTCTCTATGCTCTCTCTATGCTCTCTCTATGCTCTCTCTATGCTCTCTCTATGCTCTCTATGGTCTCTCTATGCTCTCTCTATGGCTCTCTATGGTCTCTCTATGGCTCTCTATGGTCTCTCTATGGTGTCTCTATGGTCTCTCTATGCTCTCTCTATGGTCTCTCTATGCTCTCTCTATGCTCTCTCTATGCTCTCTCTATGCTCTCTCTATGGTCTCTCTATGTCTCTCTATGCTCTCTCTATGCTCTCTCTATGGTCTCCCTATGGCCGCAGTCCTCCGGGGAGCTGCAGAACGATGAGGCCTCCGCGGGGCTCCTCTGGGGCCTCGTGGCTGCGGCCGCGGGGCTGCGGCTCCAGCGCGGCCTCGACCCCCCCTTCAAGCGCCTCTCGGGTGAGGGGGGGCAATGGGGGTAATGGGGAACAATGGGGGCAATGGGGGGAATGGGGGCAATGGGGTAATAGAGGGTAATGGGGGGCAATGGGGGCGATGGGGGCAATGGGGCAAAGGGGGGTAATGGGGGCAATGGAGGAATGGGGGTGATGGGGACGTGGGGGGTAATGGGGACAATGGGGGCTCCATTGACTTCAATGGGCCAAGGGTGTTGTTTGCCCCGATGGCCACAAGGCGGCAGTGTCGGCATTGTGCCCATTGGCTCCCATTGCCCCCCATTGCCCCCCAGTTGTCTTTGGGGACCACTCTCTGCTCGTCACTGTCTCGGGGCAGAAGCTCTTCGTGGTGAAGCGCCAGAACCACGTCCAGGAGCCCATCACCGTCTGACCCCCATTGCCCCCCATTAACCCCCATTGACTTCCATTGCCCCATTGACTTCCATTGCCCCCATTGACTCCATTGCCCCCATTAACCCCCATTGCCCCCCATTAACCCCCATTGCCCCCCATTGACTTCCATTGCCCCCATTGCCCCCCATTGACTCCTATTGACTCCCATCGCCCATTGACTCCCATTGCCCCCATTGACTTCCATTGCCCCCATTAACCCCCATTGCCCCCATTGACTCCATTGCCCCCCATTAACCCCATCGCCCCCCATTGACTTCCATTGCCCCCATTGACTCCCATTGCCCCTCATTGACTTCCATTGCTCCCATTGACTCCATTGCCCCCATTAAGCCCCACTGCCCCCATTGCCTCCCATTGCCCCCATTGACTCCCATTGCCCCCATTGACTCCATTGCCCCCCATTGACTCCATTGCCCCCATTGACTCCCATTGCCCCCATTGACTCCATTGCCCCATTGACTCCATTGCCCCCCATTACCCCCCTCCCTCCATTGAGTCAATAACCCCCTCCTGCCCCCCCCCCCCCCCCATTGTCTCCTATGGGATGTGCCCCATGGCCCCCCCCGTGCCCCACACCAAGGCCGGGACAGCGCTTTATTGGCACAGACACAGCGACAGCAGCGGAATAAATATCCCATAATAACCCCACGGGGGTCCCTATGGCGTCCGTATGGTCCCCTATGGGTGCCACCACCAGCAGGGGCCATTGGGCCCCATTGGGTGCCATTGGGTGCCATTGCATCCCATTGGGTGCGACTGGGTGCCATTGCATCCCATTGGGTGCCATTGGGTCCCATTACATCCCATTGGGTGCCATTGAGTCCCATTGGGTCCCATTGGGTGCCATTGGATCCCATTGCGTCCCATTGAGTCCCATTGGGTCCCATTGGATCCCATTGCGTCCCATTGTGTCCCATTGGATCCCATTGTGTCCCATTGAATCCCATTGGGTCCCATTGGATCCCATTGCGTCCCATTGGATCCCATTGTGTCCCATTGAATCCCATTGGGTCCCATTGGATCCCATTGCGTCCCATTGCATCCCATTGGATCCCATTGGGTCCCATTGAATCCCATTGGGTCCCATTGAATCCCATTGGATCCCATTGCGTCCCATTGGGTCCCCATTCCCCATTGCAGTAAATGGGGCCCATTAAGGGCCATAGGGGACAATGGGGACAGTAGGGCCATGGGGATGTGTCCCCCCCAATGGTGTCCCCATTGCCCCCAGTGGTGCCCCATTGCCATCCCCATTGTCCCCAATGGTGGCTCCGGTGTCCCCAATGTCACTTAATGGGGTCCCAATGGCGTCTCCATCACCCCCATAACCCCATAGCGCCCCATAGCCCCCCTGCCCCATAGCACCCCCCCCTGCCCCATAGCGCCCCCCCCATGGGTCACTGCACGGGGGGCACCACCAGGACCTTGCACTCCCTTTTGGCGATCTTGTCCAGCGCCAGCACCGCCCGCTCGGGGGGCAGCGCCAGGGGGCGCCCCACGGGGGACCCCACCGGGGGGGTGATGGCGCGGCGCTCCATCACACTGCCGGACCTGCGGACAGCGGGACTCTATGGTACCCATGGGGCTCTGTGGTACCCACTGGGCTCTATGGGGCTCTATGGTACCCATGGGGCTCTATGGTACCCATGGGGCTCTGTGGGGCTCTATGGTACCCATGGGGCTCTATGGGGCTCTATGGTACCCATGGGGCTCTATGGTACCCATGGGGCTCTATGGTACCCATTGGGCTCTATGGGGCTCTATGGTACCCATGGGGCTCTATGGGGCTCTATGGTACCCATGGGGCTCTGTGGGGCTCTATGGTACCCATGGGGCTCTATGGTACCCATTGGGCTCTATGGGGCTCTATGGTACCCATGGGGCTCTATGGGGCTCTATGGTACCCATTGGGCTCTATGGTACCCATTGGGCTCTATGGTACCCATGGGGCTCTATGGTATCTATGGGGCTCTATGGGGATGAAGAACCCCTCTATGGGTCCCTGTGGGGATGGGTATCACCTCCCGGGGTCCCTACAGCCCCATATCCGCACCACATCTCCACATCCCATATCCATACATCCCATATCCATATCCCATCTATCCCATATCCATATCCCATCTATCCCACATCCCATATCCCCTCTCCACATCCCATCTATCCCATACCCCATATCCATATCCCATCAATCCCATATCCATATCCCATCAATCCCATATCCCATATCCATATCCCATCAATCCCATATCCATATCCCATCAATCCCATATCCACATCCATAGCCCATACCCCATACCCCGTCTATCCCATATCCACATCCCATATCCCACATCCCATTAATCCCATCAATCCCATCTATCCCGTATCCCATCTATCCCATATCCATATCCTTATCCCATATCCCATACCCCATATCCCATCAATCCCATCAATCCCATCTATCCCATATCCATACCCCATATCCCATCTATCCCATATCCCATATCCCATCTATCCCATAATATCCCATCTATCCCATATCCCATATCCCATCTATCCCATAATATCCCATCTATCCCATCTATCCCATAATATCCCATCTATCCCATAATATCCCATCTATCCCATAATATCCCATCTATCCCATCTATCCCATAATATCCCATCTATCCCATATCCCATCTATCCCATCTATCCCATAATATCCCATCTATCCCATCTATCCCATAATATCCCATCTATCCCATATCACCCCACGTTCCCCCCACCTCATGAGGTGCCCCCGGGGGGGGGGTTGGTGCGAGAAGGAGCGGGACCGCCCGAGCCCGAACTGCGTCCGCCCGAGCAGCTCCCGGAGGGCGGGGCCCGAGGGGCTGCTCCGCCGGGCGGCGCCATCGCCCGGAACCGGAGCCGGAGCCGGAGCCGGAGCGCGGCTGCGGCCGCGCCCGGAACTGGAACCGCGGCCGGGAGCGGAGCCGGAGCCGGAGCCGGAGCCGGGACGGCGCTGGCGGTGAACTGCAGCTTCAGCTTCATGTGCTGCGAGAGCTGCGGGAGGGGGGAGCCGGGGAGAGGGGATGGGATACAGGGATGGGATACAGGGATAGGGGATGGGATATGGGGATGGGAATGGGATATGGGGATGGGATACAGGGATAGGGGATGGGATATGGGGATGGGATATGGGGATGGGATACAGGGATAGGGGATGGGATATGGGGATGGGAATGGGATATGGGATGGGATACAGGGATGGGAATGGGATATGGGAATGGGATATGGGGATGGGATATGGGGTATGGAGACCCAACCATGGCCACGAAGACCCAACCATGGCCACGAAGACCCAACCATGGCCATGCAGACCCAACCATGGCCATGAAGACCCAACCATGGCCACGAAGACCCAACCATGCCCATGAAGACCCAACCATGGCCATGCAGACCCAACCATGGCCACAAAGACCCAACCATGGCCATGCAGACCCAACCATGAAGACCCAACCATGGCCACAAAGACCCAACCATGACCATGCAGACCCAGCCATGGCCACGAAGACCCAACCATGCCATGAAGACCCAACCATGAAGACCCAACCATGGCCATGAAGACCCAACCATGGCCACGAAGACCCAACCATGCCCATGAAGACCCAACCATGGCCATGCAGACCCAACCATGGCCATGAAAACCCAACCATGGCCATGAAGACCCAACCATGCCCATGCAGACCCAACCATGCCCATGCAGACCCAACCATGGCCATGCAGACCCAACCATGGCCATGAAGACCCAACCATGAAGACCCAACCATGGCCACAAAGACCCAACCATGACCATGCAGACCCAGCCATGGCCACGAAGACCCAACCATGGCCATGAAGACCCAACCATGAAGACCCAACCATGGCCATGAAGACCCAACCATGGCCACGAAGACCCAACCATGCCCATGAAGACCCAACCATGGCCATGCAGACCCAACCATGGCCATGAAAACCCAACCATGGCCATGAAGACCCAACCACGGCCATGCAGACCCCCCCATGCCATGGGGCCCACCTCGAAGAGCCCCGCGCGCAGCGCCACGAAGGCCACGCTGACGGTGCTGGCGCTGCCCTTGCGGGAGAAGCCCACGTTGGTGTGGGGCGAATGGCACACGACGGCCTCCAGCGCCCCCCGCTCGTCCCCGCCGCCCCGCGGCCCTATGGGGAAACAAGGGGGGCGCTAGGGGGGTCTGGGGGGGTCTATGGGGGTCTATGGGGGTCTATGGGGGGTTTATGGGGGTCTATGGCGCTCTATTGGGGTTGGTGTCACCTCTATGGGGCCCTATGGGGGTTGTGTCTCCGTTGCCTCCCAATGCCATCACTTTCCATCCCATACCCATATCCCATCCCCATCCCCCTCCCATCCCCACCCCATCCCCACCCCATCCCCACCCCATTCCCACCCCATTCCCACCCATCCCCATCCCCACCCCATCCCCACCCCATTCCCACCCCATTCCCACCCCATTCCCACCCCATTCCCATCCCCACCCCATTCCCACCCCATTCCCATCCCCATTCCCACCCCATCCCCACCCCATCCCCACCCCATTCCCATCCCCATTCCCACCCCATCCCCACCCCATTCCCACCCCATCCCCACCCCATCCCCACCCCATCCCCACCCCATTCCCACCCCATTCCCACCCCATTCCCACCCATCCCCACCCCATTCCCATTCCCACCCCATTCCCACCCATTCCCACCCCATCCCCACCCCATTCCCACCCCATCCCCACCCCATTCCCATTCCCACCCCATCCCCACCCCATCCCCACCCCATTCCCACCCCATCCCCACCCCATTCCCATCCCCACCCCATCCCCACCCCATTCCCACCCCATCCCACCCCATCCCCACCCCATTCCCATTCCCACCCCATCCCCACCCCATTCCCACCCCATCCCCACCCATTCCCACCCCATTCCCACCCCATCCCCACCCATTCCCACCCCATTCCCACCCCATCCCCACCCCATTCCCACCCCATTCCCACCCCATCCCCATCCCCACCCCATCCCCACCCCATCCCCACCCCATCCCCATCCCCACCCCATCCCCACCCCATTCCCACCCCATCCCACCCCATCCCCATCCCCATTCCCATCCCCACCCCATCCCCATCCCCACCCCATCCCCACCCCATTCCCACCCCATCCCCACCCATTCCCATTCCCACCCCATTCCCACCCCATTCCCACCCCATTCCCACCCCATTCCCAACCTGCCGCCGCCGTTTCCGGGCTCCACACCAGGCGCACGCTCAGGAAGTCCTGGAGCTCATTGACCAGGCTGTAGGTGACCACGAAGCGCCTCTGGGCCACCACCGGCGACTCGCAGGTGGCCATGAGCACGAAGCGGGGCCGCTCCAGGCGGATACTGGGAAGCCTATGGGATAACGGCCCCCGTCAGCGCCCCCCCCCCCCGTGGATCCATAGGGATCGGCCCTTGGGGCCCAGCGGGGGCTCACCGGTAGTGGGTGGAGATGCTGGTGGTGAACGGGAGCTTGGGGGTGGACCATTGGATGATGGCCACGAGGGGGACTTCCAAGCCCTATGGAAGGGGATATGGGGCTGGGGGTGAGCCCCATGGAGCCGCTGTGGGCCTAAAGGGCTTCATTGACCCCATAACCATCAATGGGGGTCTTCAATGGAGGGGTCTTCAACAGCCAACGAGTGATGGGTGAAGGGGACAATGGGATGGAGAGGATCCCAATGGGATGGAGAGGATCCCAATGGGATGGAGAGGATCCCAATGGGATGGAGAGGATCCCAATGGGATGGAAATGATCCCAATGGGTTGGGGATGACCCCAATGGGATGGAGATGACCCCAATGGGATGGAGATGACCCCAATGGGTTGGGGATGATCCCAATGGGATGGAGATGACCCCAATGGGATGGAGATGACCCCAATGGGATGGAGATGATCCAATGGGATGGAGATGACCCCAATGGGATGGAGATGATCCCAATGGGATGGAGATGACCCCAATGGGATGGAGAGGATCCCAATGGGATGGAGAGGATCCCAATGGGATGGAGATGACTCCAATGGGATGGAGATGATCCCAATGGGATGGAGAGGATCCCAATGGGATGGAGATGACCCCAATGGGATGGAGATGATCCCAATGGGATGGAGATGACCCCAATGGGATGGAGATGATCCCAATGGGATGGAGATGACCCCAATGGGATGGGGATGACCCCAATGGGATGGAGATGATCCCAATGGGATGGAGATGACCCCAATGGGTTGGAGATGACCCCAATGGGATGGAGATGATCCCAATGGGATGGAGATGATCCCAATGGGTTGGAGATGACCCCAATGGGTTGGAGATGACCCCAATGGGATGGGGATGATCCCAATGGGTTGGAGATGACCCCAATGGGATGGAGATGACCCCAATGGGTTGGGGATGATCCATTGTGACCCAATGGAGCCATTGTGGTCCTAAAGGGCTTCATTGACCCCCTCACCATCAATGAGGTTCCCCATTGAGGTTCCCCATTGAAGACCCATCAATGATGTTCCCCCATTGCCCCCCACTGCCCCCACCATTGCCCCCCCTCAACCTCCCCCATATCCCCTCCATCCCCCCATCCCACCCATCCCCCTCCCCATTCCCTCTCCACCCCCCATCCCCCCTCATTGCCCCCCATCCCCTCCATCCCCCCTCCCACCCCCATCCCCTCCCCCCCCATCCCCCCCCCCACCTCTCCGTTGGCCGCCCCCCCCCGCTCGGGGGCCTGCAGCTGGAACAGGAAGTTCTGCTCCTCCAGGGCTCGGAGGGCGCATGGGGCCCCCCCCGCCCCCGCCACGGGCCGAAGGAGCCCACGGGGACCTCGGCCGAGTGATGGCTGCGGGGGGGGCAGCAAGGAGGGGGTCAGCGGGGGGGGCTGTGGGGTTCCCATGGCAACAGTGGGGTCCCCATGGCAACAGTGGGGTCCCCATGGCAACAGTGGGGTCTCCATGGCAACATAGAGGGTCCCAATGGCAACAGTGGGGTCCCAATGGCAACAGTGGGGTCTCCATGGCAACAGTGGGGTCTCCATGGCAACAGTGGGGTCCCCATGGCAACAGTGGGGTCTCCATGGCAACAGTGGGGTCTCCATGGCAACATAGAGGGTCCCAATGGCAACAGTGGGGTCTCCATGGCAACAGTGGGGTCCCCATGGCAACGTAGAGGGTCCCTATGGCAACAGTGGGGTCGCCATGGCCATAAAGGGGTCCCCATGACCATAAAGAGCATCCCCATCCCCCCCCATCCCCCCCCCCACCCCCCCCTCACCAGACGTCATCCACCAGCAGCACGGAGCCGTCGGGCAGCACGGGCAGGTACCCGGCATTGAGGTTGGGCAGAACCCGCACCGAGCGCAGGGAGAGCGGCTCCGGGGAGCTCCCATTGAGCACTGCGGGGGGGGGGTGGGAGATGGGGTATGGGATATGGGGATACCCCATACCCCATACCCCATATCCCACATCCCACATCCCACATCCCATATCCCACATCCCATACCCCATATCCCATACCCCATATCCCATATCCCATACCCCCATATCCCATATCCCATACCCCATATCCCATACCCCATATCCCATATCCCACATCCCACATCCCACATCCCATACCCCATATCCCATATCCCATACCCCATATCCCATACCCCATATCCCATACCCATATCCCATACCCCATACCCCACATCCCATCTCCCATCATCACCTTTAAGCAGGGTCAGGTACTTCCCGGATACTGTGAGTTGGCGGCATCGGACCACGGGGGGGGCAGCACCGTCAGTAACGTGCTCACTATGGGGATATGGGATAAGGATATGGGGTATGGGGTATGGGGTATGGGATATGGGGTATGGGGTATGGGATATGGGGTATGGGATATGGGGTATGGGGTATGGGATATGGGATATGGGGTATGGGGTATGGGGTATTATGGGATATGGGGCCCAGGGCCCATAGGGGGCAATGGGGGGGGGGGTACCCTGTGCCTTGAAGGCCGCCTGCTCCTGGCGGAAGACCTGGGCCGGATCCGGCTCTGGAGCAGCCTCAGGTACCCGGAGCCCTCCTGCAGCTCTGGGGGCTCCGTGTCCCGGCGCCACACAGTGACCACCACCTATGGCATGGATGGGGGTGATGGGGGCGATGGGGGGCAATGGGGGCAATGGGGGTGATGGGGGGCAATGGGGGGCAATGGGGGTGATGGGGGGCAATGGGGGCAATGGGGGTGATGGGGTGATGAGGGCAATGGGGGTGATGGGGGTGATGGGGGTGATGGGGGCGATGGGGGGCAATGGGGGTGATGGGGGGCAATGGGGGCAATGGGGGTGATGGGGGTGATGGGGGCAATGGGGGTGATGGGGGTGATGGGGGGCAATGGGGGGCAATGGGGGCAATGGGGGTGATGGGGGGCAATGGGGGTGATGGGGGTGATGGGGGCGATGGGGGACAATGGGGGCTCCATTGACTTCAATGGGCCAAGGGTGTTGTTTGCCCCGATGGCCACAAGGCGGCAGTGTCCCCATTGACTCCCATTACCCCCATCACCCCCCATTACCCCATTGCCCCCATTGCCCCCCATTGCCCCCATCACCCCCATTGCCCCCATCACCCCCATTACCCCCATTGCCCCCGTCACCCCCATTACCCCATTGCCCCCCATCGCCCCCCATTACCCCCATTACCCCATTGCCCCCATTACCCCCATTACCCCATTGCCCCATTACCCCCATTACCCCCCATTGCCCCCATTGCCCCCATTGCCCCCCATCGCCCACCTTGGCCTTGCTGGTGCCCGGGGGCAGTCGGTCCAAGGCGATGGTCAGGGGGAAGATGACCTCATCCGAGCACACAAAGGGCTCCTCCACAGGGACCTGGGCCCCCCCCCGGCATCAACGCCATTGCCCATCCCCGTTCCCGCCATTGCCCATCCCCGTTCCCGCCATTGCCCATCCCCGTTCCCGCCATTGCCCATCCCCGTTCCCGCCATCCCATCCCCTGTTCCCGCCATCACATCCCATATCCCATTATCCCACATCCCATTTTCCCATTATCCCATATCCCGTTATCCCTCATTATCCCGTTATCCCACATTATCCCTTGTTATCCCTCGTTATCCCACGTTATCCCTGGTTATCCCTGGTTATCCCTGGTTATCCCTCGTTATCCCTCATTATCCCTCGTTATCCCGTTATTATCCCTCGTTATCCCTCATTATCCCGTTATTATCCCTCGTTATCCCTCATTATCCCTCGTTATCCCCGTTATTATCCCTCGTTATCCCTCGTTATCCCTCATTATCCCTCATTATCCCGTTATTATCCCTCGTTATCCCCTCGTTATCCCACGTTATCCCTCGTTATCCCTCGTTATCCCGTTATTATCCCTCGTTATCCCTCATTATTATCCTCGTTATCCCTCGTTATCCCTCATTATCCCTCATTATCCCTCGTTATCCCTCATTATCCCGTTATTATCCCTCCTTATCCCGCTGTTCCCCCGCTGTTCCCCCGCTGTTCCCCCGCTGTTCCCCCGCTGTTCCCCGCCCCCCCTCACCCCCTCCTGCCGCTCCCCCGCCGCGCTCCCCTGGTCAGCAGCACGCGGCACTCCCGGAACGCCGCCGGGTCCTCCCGCCCGCTGGGGGCGCCCTCGTCCCCGTCCCCGTCCTCCCCCCCCTCCGCGCCGCGCTCGCCGGGCCCGGGGCTGACGCTCGCCAGCGCCGCCAAGGACGAGACCACCTGCGGCCAGGGGGGGTGGCGCGGGGCCGGGCCGGCAGCGCAGCACCAGCAGGAAGCGCACGGTCTCCCCCAGGAAGAGATGGTTCCGGCGGGGGAGGCTCCGGTACCGCCCGGGCTCGGCCGAGAGCAGCTCCCGGGGCCCGAAGGGCACCGCCGGGAAGTACATGGAGTAATCGCATTGGGATTCCATAGGGATAACCGGGAATGGGATAACAACAGGGAATGGGATAACAACAGGAATGGGAATGGGATAACAACAGCGAATGGGATAACAACAGGGAATGGGAATGGGATAACAGGGAATGGGATAACAACAGGGAATGGGAATGGGATAACAACAGGGAATGGGATAACAACAGGGAATGGGATAACCGAGAATGGGAGAGAGGGATAACCGGGAATGGGATAACAACAGGGAATCGGATAACCGGGAATGGGAACGGGATAACAACAGGGAATGGGAGAGCGGGATAACAGGGAATGGGGAGGGAAAACAGGGAATGGGGAGAGAGGGATAACGGGGAATGGGATAACCGGGAATGAGAGAGAGGAATAACAGGGAATGGGAGAGGGATCAATGGGAATGGGACTGGGATAACCTAACCGGGAATGGGGAGGGATAACAGGGAATGGGAGCAGGAATGGCACTGGGATAACCGGGAATGGGAGCGGGATCAATGGGAATGGAAGAGGGAGTGGGGCCGGGATAAACGGGAATGGAAACGGGATCAAGCGGGAACAGGAGCGGGATCAAACGGAATGGGAGAGGGAATGGAGCGGGAATAGCACCGGGATAAACGCGAATTGGAGCGGGATCGGTACCGGGGGGACCGGGAACGGGTTCGGGAGGTTCCGGAGGGTCCCGAGGGGTCTGGGGAGGGGCTCCGAAGGGGTCCGGGGGCTCCCGGAGGGGTTCGGGAGGTTCCGGAGGGGTTCGGGAGGTTCCGGAGGGGCTCGGGGAGTCCCGGGGGGGGTTCGGGGGTTCCGGTACCGGCTCCTGGGGCGTGCGCAGGCGCGGAGCCGCGCGCCGAATGGGCGTGGCCGCGGGCGGGCGTGGCCGAGCGCTGAGCTTATCGATGCACCCACCAATCAGCGCCCACCAAGGGGGCGGGGCTTCCCCAGCCTCCACTGCAGCAGCCAATCAGCGCTGAGATTCCAGTCTTTATTGCCATAGCAACCGCGAAGCGAGGCTGGGGGCGTGGCCTGCAGGGATGGCTGTACCATTGTGGGCAGGAAGGGGGGGGAGATGAAACACCCCCCCCCATTAAGGACCTTGCCCATAGTGGGTAAACTGAGGCACAGGGCTGTACCATTACAGATAGGGGGGTATTAACTCCTATAGGAGCACGATCCCATTGCATATAGTGGGTAAACTGAGGCACAGGGCTATACCATTATACATGGGGGGGTATTAACCCCCATAGGGGCACAATCCCATTGCATATAGTGGGTAAACTGAGGCACAGGGCTGTACCATTATAGATGGGGGGTATTAACCCCTATAGGGGGTTATTAATCCCTATAGGGGGCAATCCCATTGCATATAGTGGGTAAATTGAGGCACAGGGCTATACCATTATAGATGGGGGGGTATTAACCCCTATAGGGGGTTATTAACCCCTATAGGGGACAACCCCATTGACTATAGTGGGCAAACTGAGGCACAGGGATGTACCATTATACATGGGGGGGGTATTAATCCATGGGGGGTACTAACCCCTATAGAGGGGCATTAACCCCTATAGAGGGCATTAACCCCTATAGGGGCCTGATCCCATTGCATATAGTGGGTAAACTGAGGCACAGGGATGTACCATTATACATGGGGGGGGTATTAATCCCTATGGGGGGGCATTAACCCCTATAGGGGCCCTGATCCCATTGTCTATAGTGGGTAAACCGAGGCACAGGGCTATACCATTATAGATGGGGGGGTATTAACCCCTAAAGGGGGGGGCATTAACCCTTATAGGGGCCCGATCCCATTGCCTATAGTGGTTAAACCGAGGCACAGGGCTGTATAATGGGGTCCCCCCCCCCCCCCATTCCCATTCACTCCATCCCGATCCCATTCCCACCGTTATGGGATAAGCCCCCCCCCCACCATCCCCATTCACTCCATCCAGTCCCATTCCCAAACTGATCCCGATCCAGGATATCCTTATACTGCAGCTCCGGCGTCACCATCCGGGCGCAGCGCTCCCGCTCCTCCCCTTCCAGGCCCGCCCGGAGCTGGTACCCGAGGATGCGCGCTCTTCCCGGCGGCTGGAACGGCCGCAGCCTCCCGTCGGTGATGGCCGGAGCCGGGACGGGGCCCCCCCCTTGGAGACACCGCCGGGACGCGGCTTCCCGGCGCCGGCGCAGGCGGGAGACCTCCGCTTCCATGCGGGATGCTCCGAAGGCCTCGACGCGGCGCCAGAAGGAGCGGTTGACGTGGGTGTAGAGCGCCCAATCCAGGGCGTTCCAGAGGCGGAGGCGCTGGGATTGCTCCGGCGACAAGGCGGGGAACGCCGTCGAAAGCGCGGCTGTTGTGGGCGAAGGCAGGTGACGGCGTCCTCCGGCCAGCACAGCGCCTCCCGCAGGAGCACCAGGGACTCGTCGAAGTGCTCGGCACCATCACCATGGCGAAGGTGCGGTCCACGGAGGCCAGGGCCCGTTCCAGCGCTCGGGAATCGCGCGGGGGGGGCAGGCCGAAGTCGAACCACTGCAGGTTCTTGGCGTAGTGGTTCCCCCGCTGCCCCGGCCCTGTAGAAGCGTTCCGGAGCCTCCAGGAAGGAGCGGAGGGACGGAGCGTTCCGGAAGGCCGGAGCGATGGAGCGGTAATAGGCGAAGGCGGAGGCGGCGGCGGCGGCGGGGTCGCGGATGATGGAGAAGTAGAAGGTGTCGTTGGCATCACGCGTTGGACCTGGAGGGATATGGGGGGGGGATATGGAGGGGGTATCCTATAGGATCCCGGCATCAGCCTGTGGTACCCAGCATCACCCTATGGTACCCAACATCGCCCTATGGTACCCAGCATCATCCTATGGTACCCTGCATCATCCTATGGTACCCAGCATCATCCTATGGTACCCAGCATCACCCTATGGTACCCAACATCACCCTACGGTACCCAACATCATCCTACGGTACCCAACATCACCCTACGGTACCCAACATCACCCTACGGTACCCAGCATCACCCTACGGTACCCAGCTCACCCTATGGTACCCAGCATCACCCTATGGTACCCAGCATCACCCTATGGTACCCAACATCACTCTATGGTACCCAATATCACCCTATGGTACCCAACATCACCCTATGGTACCCAATATCACCCTATGGTACCCAATATCACCCTATGGTACCCAACATCACCCTATGGTACCCAACATCACTCTATGGTACCCAACATCACTCTATGGTACGCAATATCACCCTATGGTACCCAGCATCACCCTATGGTACCCTGCATCACCCTGTGGTACCCAGCATCACCCTATGGTGGCCATATGGTCCATCATCATCCTATGGACACCCCCCATCGCGCTCCCCATCGATCCCCATGGATCCCCATGGATCCCCATGGGCTCACCTCCCGGCGGTCGAAGCGCATGTGATGACAGATGATGTCGAAAGGGGGCGCCCGCGGGCCGAAGCCTTTGACGCGCTCGGCGCGGAAGGGCCGCGGGTACCCGAACTGGTACCGGCGCGGGAAGCGCGAAGCGGAGGCGGCGCCGCTGCCCGAAGCGGTGCAGGACGTTGAGGACGGAGCTGCCGCCGGCCTTGTGCGTCTTGAGGAAGGCCACGTGCGTGCGGGGGGGGCACGGCGCGGGGGGGCTGCGGGGAGCCATAGGGATGCGCGTAGGGGGATCCATAGGGATGCGCGCAGGGATGCGCGTAGGGGGCGCCAGTAGGGGGCGCTGGCGCCGCGCGTTTGGCGCGCCTTGAGGGAGGCCACGTGCGTGCGGGGCGGGGGGGGGGGGGGCTGCGGGGAGCCAGAGGGATATCCATAGGATGCGCATAGGGGGTATCCATAGGGACACACGTAGGGATGCGCATAGGGGGTATCCATAGGGATGCGCATAGGGGTATCCATAGGGATACATGTAGGGATGCGGGGTAGGGGGTATCCATAGGGATACACATAGGGATGCACATAGGGGGTATCCATAGGGATACACATAGGGATGTGCATAGGGGGTATCCATAGGGATGTGCATAGGGGGTATCCATAGGGATGTGCATAGGGGGTATCCATAGGATGCGCATAGGGGGTATCCATAGGGATACACATAGGGATGGCGCGTAAGGGGGTATCCATAGGGATCCATAGGGATCCATAGGGATGCACATAGGGATGCACATAGGGGGTATCCATAGGGATACACATAGGGATACACATAGGGGAACCCAAGGCACCCATTGGCGCACTGGGAGGGGGGCTATAGGTACATGTAGGGGGCTATAGGGGGCTATAGGGTCAATAGGGGATGGGGGGGTCTGTAGGGGTCTACAGGTACATATAGAGGGCTATAGGGGGCTATGGGGGTCCACAGGGTCTACAGGGGTCCATAGGGTTCTATAGGTGTCCATAGGGGTCCATAAGGGTCCATAGGGGTCCATAAGGGTCCATAGGGGTCTATAGGGGTCCGTAGGGGTCTATGGGGGTCTATAGGTACATGTAGGTGTCTATAGGGTCCATAGGGTTCTATAGGTGTCCATAGGGGTCCATAAGGGTCTATAGGGGTCCATAGGGGTCTATGGGGGTCTATAGGTACATGTAGGTGTCTATAGGGGTCCATAGGATTCTATACGTGTCTATAGGGGTCCACAGGTGTCCATAGGGATCTATAGGGGTCCATAGGGGTCTATAGGTACATATAGGTGTCTATGGGGGTCTATGGGGGTCCATAGGGGTCCATAGGGGTCTATAGGGGTCCATAGGTGTCTATAGTGTCTATGGGGGTCTATGGGGGTCCATAGGGGTCTATAGGGGTCCATAGGTGTCTATAGGTGTCTATGGGGGTCTATGGGGGTCCATAGGGGTCCATAGGGGTCCATAGGTGTCCATAGGTGTCTATAGGTGTCTATGGGGGTCTATAGGGGTCCATAGGTGTCTATAGGGGTCTATGGGGGTCCATAGGGGTCCATAGGAGTCTATGGGGGTCCACAGGGCCGGGGCCCTCACCTGTGCCGCAGGGGCCCCCCCAGCAGCTGCAGGGTGAAGCCGATGGCGACCAAGAGCCCCAGGGCAGCGCCCAGGGCCTGGAGGCGGCAGCGGGCGGGGGGGGGCCACATCCTCCTACGGGGGGGGGCACGGCCATTGAGGACCCTTCAATGCCCCCCCTCGCCACCCCAATGGTTCGGTCCCAGCCCTATTGAACCCCCCCCCCCTCCCCAGTCCCGGCTGTTCCCCATCCCGGTTCCCCCCCCCCCATCCATCCTGATCCCAATCCCGATCCCGATTCTCCCCCCCCCCATCCCTTTTGTCCCGATCCCGATCCCGGTTCTTCCCCCCCCCCCCCCCCCCCCACTTCCCTGTTGTCCCGGTGCTTCCCGATCCCGATTCCCCCCACCCATCCCATCCCAGTTCCCTCTCGTCCCGGGCCCTGTGCCCCCCCATCCCGGTTCCGGTTCTTCCCCCCCCAATCCCGGCTCTCCCCCTCCTATTCCCGGTGCTCCCCGATATCCATCCCCCCAATCCGATCCCGATCCCGGTTGTCCCGGGCCCGCTTCCCCCCCCCCCTCCCGCACTCACTCGTTCAGCTCCGGCGCATCCCGCCCTTCCGGTATCCCAATGTCCGGAAGGGGGGGGGGTGTCCCGATCCCGGCTGTTCCCGGTGTCCAATGGGGTCCCAACGGGGACCGAGAGGGTCCCGAATGGTTCCGAAGGGTCCCGAAGTGGTCCGAAGTGGTCCGAGAGGGTCCCAGGGGCTCCGAAGGTCCGAGGGGGTCCCGAATGGTTCCGAATGGTCCCGAAGGGGCCCGAAGTGGTTCGAAGCGGTCCGAGAGGGTCCCGGGGGCTCTGAAGGGGTCCCGGGGGGTCTCGAATGGTCGCGAATGGTCCCGAAGGGCCCGAAGTGGTTCGAAGCGGTCCGAGAGGGTCCCGGGGGCTCCGAAGGGGTCCGAGGGGGTCCCGAATGGTTCCGAATGGTCCCGAAGTAGTCCCGAAGGGGTCCGAAGGGGTCCCGAAGTGGTTCGAAGCGGTCCGAGAGGGTCCCGGGGGCTCCGAAGGGGTCCCGGGGGGTCCCGAATGGTTCCGGATGGTCCCGAAGGGGCCCGAAGGATTTGAAGGGGTCGAGGAGGTCCCGAAGGGGTTCCGGGGGACTCCGAAGGGTCAGAGGGGTCCGATGGGGTCCCGATGGTCCCGAAGAGGTCTCGAAGGGGTCCGAAGTGTCCCGAAGTGGTGCGAAGGGTCGGAGGGGTCCCGGGGGGCTCCGAATGGGTCCGAAGGCCCCGAAGTGGTCCGAAGTGTCCCGAAGTGGTGCGAAGGGGTCCGGGGGGTCCCGAAGGGTCCCGAATGGTTCCGAGGGGTCCCGAACGGTTCCGAAGGGGTCCAAAGGGTCCGAATGGTTCCGAAGGGATCCCGTGGGGGGGTCCCGATCCCGGTCCCGCTCCCGCCGCTCTCTCCCAAGTTTCCTCCTTTGTTTGCCCCTGTCCCTCCCCCCGGTACCGGGAATGGGACCCGCGCCCCCCCCCCCTTGGGGGTATTGGGGGGCACTGGGGGGACTGGAAGTACTGGGGGGATACTGGGATGCAATGGAGGAGTATTGGAGGGTATTGGGAGGCAATGGGGGGCATTGGATGCACTGGGGGGTATGGGAGGCACTGGGGTAACTGGGAGGTATTGGGAGGTATCAGGAGGCACTGGGGGGTAATGGGGGGTAATGGAGTGTTATTGAGAGGCACTGGGGGGCATTAGGAGGCATTGGGAGGCACTGGGGGATACTGGGAGGCACTGGGGGAGGTATTTGGAGGCAATGAGGGCCAATGGGGAGCACTGGAGGTCTATGGAGGTCTATGGAGGGCAATGGGGGCAATGGGGGGCACTGGAGGGCTGTCACGTGATTCTGAAGGGGGTGTGTTGTGGGGGGGTGAAGCCCCGCCCCGTCCCGTCCCCTCTGCGCACGCGCAGACCCCGGCCAAGATGGCGGCGGCGGCAGCGGCGTCCGGAGCCGCTTCATCCACAAGCGGAGCAACGGGGCCGGAGGGATGGAGGTGGATGGGACAGGTACCGCAGCGGGAAGCGGACCGGGATAAGCGGGATAACGAACCGGGATAACGAACCGGGATAACGAACCGGGAAAGCAGCGGGACACGGGGCGAGAGGCGGAGGCCACGCCCCCTCGGCGCGCCAGCCAATGAGAGGCGCCGCTGTCGCCGTGGCCACGCCCCTCGCGCTGTTCCGCCCCCCCCGTTCGGTGGCGGCGGGCAGCGGCGTGCCCCGCCCCTGAGGCTGTTCCGCCCCCCAGCGGCGCCGCCGGTGATGGCGGGGGGGGTCCCCGGTAGCGTGGCCGTGGCGCTGCACCCGCTCGTGATCCTCAACATCTCCGACCATTGGATCCGGCTCCGCTCGCAGGAGGGGCGCCCGGGCAAGGTGAGGGCACGGGGGGCCTATGGGAGCCTATGGGCACCGTTATAGGGGCCCCTATAGGCTCCTATGGACACCCTATAGGCACCCCTATAGACACCCCTAGAGGCACAGACACCCCTATAGATAACCCTATAGACACCCTATAGGCACCTACAGACACCCCTATAGATAACTCTATAGACACCCTGTAGGCATCCTATAGAATAGCCCTATAGGCACTCCTATAGACACACCTGTAGACGTACCTATAGGCATAGCTATAGATAGCTCTATAGATAGACCTATAGATAACCCTATAGATGGCCCTATAGGCACCTATAGACGGTGTTATAAAAGTGCCCCTATAGGCGCACCTATAGGTAACCCTATAGAGAGCTCTATAGGCACCAATAGATACCATTATGGGCACTGATATAGACACAGCTATGGATAACCCTATAGATACCCATATAGACATCCCTGTAGGTACCTATGGATAGCTATGCACACCCTTATAGGGACTTGTGAGCACCTATAGACGCCTATAGATTCCCCATAGATCCCCATAGACCCCTGCAGACCCCCCCCCCCATCCTCCCCCCATTGTCCCCTTGTGACCCCCCCCCCAACCCCCTGGAGCCCCCCCATAGCCCCATTGAGCCCCTAATCCCTCCAGAGCCCCTCCAAACCCCCTATATCCCCCCATAGTCCCCTATATCCCCCTTATATCCCCCCATTCCTTATATAGCCCCGCCTGCTCTGGCCACGCCCCCTCTAACCCCTTCCCTCTCTGTGACCGCGCCCCTCACTGGGCTCTGCCATTGACTCTGGCCACGCCCCGTCCCCATGGTCACGCCCCCTCACTGTGACCACGCCCCCCTCGCGGTAGCCCCGCCCCTTTGTGTCTATCTCCACCCTGCTGCTGCTCCTATATCCCCTATATCCCCCTATATCCCCCATAATCCCCCCTATCCCCCCCCATATCCCCCATATCCCCCCCTATCCCCCCCATACCCCCCTATATCCCCCCCCATACCCCCCTATATCCCCCCCCATATCCCACCTTATATCCCTCCCCTCTCCCTCTGGCCACGCCCCTTTAACCCCTCCCCTCTCCGCCATCACTCCCCTTCACTCTCCCCTTCCCTGTGGCCACGCCCCCTCCCCTGGCCACGCCCCCTCGCTCGGCCCCTGCCATTGGCTCTGGCCACGCTCCCTCTCCGTGGCCACGCCCCCTCGCTCTGACCACGCCCCCTCGCGGTAGCCCCGCCCCTCTGTCTCTATCTCCACCCCTGATGCTGCCCCTATACCCCCTATACCCCTCTATATCTCCCCTATACCCCCCTATTTACCCCCCCCATATACCCCTGTGCCCCCCCCCGCCCGCAGTGATCGGGGCCCTGATTGGGCGCCAGGAGGGCCGCAAGCATCGAGGTCATGAACTCCTTTGAGCTCCTCTCGCACCGCGTCGACGGCCACGTCCTCATCGACAAGGAGTACTATTACACCAAGGAGGAGCAGTGTGAGCCGGGGGGGGGTATGGGGGGGTATGGGGAGGTATAGAGGGGGTATATGGGGGGGTATGGAGAGTACAGGGTGGTAGAGGGGGTATAGAGGGGTATGGGGGTATAGAGGGAGTTTAGGGGGTTATAGGGAGTATGGGGGGAATATTAGGGGGGTATGGGGGAGTATATGGGGGTATATAGGGGGGTATTGGGAGAGTACAGGGGGTAGAGGGGGTATAGAGGGGTATGGGGGGTATAGAGGGGGGGTTATAGGGGAGGTATAGGGGAGTATAGGGGGTATATAGGGGGCTATGGGGTATATAGGGGGCTATGGGTACATAGGGGTCTATGGGTACATAGGGGTACATAGGGGTCTATGGGGTCCATAGGGGTCTATGGGGTACATAAGGGTCTATAGGGGTCTATGGGGTACATAAGGGGTCTATAGGGGTCTATGGGGTACCTAGGGGTCTATGGGGTACATAAGGGTCTATAGGGCTCTATGGGGTACCTAGGGGTCTATGGGTACATAGAGTTGCCCCCCACCCCCCCCCCCCCCCAGTCAAGCAGGTCTTCAAGGAGCTCGAGTTCCTGGGCTGGTACACGACGGGGGGGCCCCCCGAGCCCTCGGACATCCACGTGCACAAGCAGGCCAGTGCCCCCCGTTATAATGGTACCCCCCCATTATAGGGTACCCCCCCGTTTATAATGGTGCCCCCCATTATAGGGTACCCCCCCGTTATAATGGTACCCCCCATTATAGGGTACCCCTCCGTTATAATGGTACCCCCCCCATTGTAGGGTACCCCCCCGTTATAATGGTACCCCCCATTATAGGGTACCCCTCCGTTATAATGGTACCCCCCGTTATAGGGTACCCCCCTGTTATAATGGTACCCCCCAAAATATAGGGGTGCCCCCCCATTATAATGGTAACCCCTATTATAGGGTGCCCCCCTGTTATAATGGTACCCCCCATTATAGGGTACCCCCCCTGTTATAATGGTACCCCCCATATAGGGGTGCCCCCCATTATAATTGGTAACCCCTATTATAGGGTACCCCCCTGTTATAATGGTCCCCCCCATTATAGGGTCCCCCCATTATAGGGGTCCCCCCCATCATACCCCCCCCAACCCCTCCTATGGCCCCTATAGGTGTGTGGAGATCATCGAGAGCCCCCTCTTCCTGAAGCTGAACCCCATGACCAAGCACACAGATGTGAGTGATGGGGGGGTCCATTAGGGGGGGTCTATAGGGGGGTCTATAGGGGGGGTCTATAGGGGACCCCCCACACCCCCAATGTCTCTATTCCCCCCCCCCCCATTTAGCTGCCTGTCAGCGTGTTTGAGTCTGTCATTGATATCATCAATGGGGAGGTAATGGGGGGTAATGGGGTCTATGGGGGTGGTCTGTAGGGGTTAAATGGGGCTGGGGGGGGGTCTATAGGGGGTGGAAATGGGGCTGGGGGGGGGATAAATGGGAATGGAGAGTCCATTGTGGGTTATGGGGGGGGATAAATGGGAATGGGAGAGTCCATTGTGGTTATGGGGGGATAAATGGGAAATGGGAGAGTCCATTGTGGATTATGGGGGGGGATAAATGGGAATGGGGGAGCTGAAGGGGTATAAATGGGGCAGAAGGGATGGAAATGGGCTGGAGGGGTCCTATGGGGGTAGAAATGGGGTTGGGGGGGCAAAAATGGGGCGGGGGGGGGGGCAAAAATGGGGCCGGAGGGGGCAAAAATGGGCTGGAAGGGGGATAAAGGGGGCTCTGGGGGGTATCAGACGAGTCCATTGTGGCTCGGGGGTGTCCAGGTGAGTCCATGTGTGCCCTAGGGGGGTTCCTGTGTTCCTGGTATCCGGGGGGCTGTTTGATGGTGGGGGGTACACAGGGGGCTATGGGGGGGTCTGTGGGGGCTATAGGGGGGGGTTTATGGGGTGCGGGCCCCCCCCGGCCCCAATATGGGACCCCCCTATAGGCGACGATGCTGTTCGCGGAGCTGCCCTACACCCTGGCGACGGAGGAGGCGGAGCGCATCGGCGTGGATCACGTGGCCCGGATGACGGCGACGGGGGGCGGGGAAAGCAGCACCGGTGCGGGGCGGGAGGGGGGGATCCGGGGGGGGATACAGGGATGGATACAGGGATATAGGGATGGATACAGGGATGGATATAGGGATATAGGGATGGATATAGGGATGGATATAGGGATATAGGGATGGATATAGGGATGGATACAGGGATGGATACAGGGATATAGGATAGGGTATAGGGATATAGGGATGGATATGGGGATGGATACAGGGATGGATACAGGGATCGATATAGGGATATAGGGATGGATATAGGGATATAGGGATGGATATGGGGATGGATGCAGGGATGGATACAGGGATATAGGGATGGATATAGGGATATAGGATGGCTATGGGATGGATACAGGCATGGATATAGGGATGGATATAGGGATGGATATGGGGATGGATACAGGGATGGATACAGGGATATAGGGATGGATATAGGGATGGATACAGGGATGGATATAGGGATATAGGGATGGATATAGGGATAGAGGAATGGATATAGGGTGGATATAGGGATGGATGTAGGGATACAGGGATGGATAGAGGCATAGAGGGATATAGGGACAGATACAGGGATGGATATAGGGATGGATAGAGGGATGGATATAGGGATGAATACAGGGATGGATATAGGGATAGAGGGATGGATATAGGGATGGATATAGGGATATAGGGATGGATACAGGGATGGGTATAGGGATGGATATGGGCTCTATAGGCTCTGGCTATAGGGCTCTATGGGCTCTATAGGCTCTGGGCCATAGGGCTCTATGGGCTCTATAGGCTATAGGGCTCTATGGGCTCTATGGGGCTCTATGGGCTCTATAAGCTCTGGGCCATAGGGCTCTATGGGCTCTATGGTCTCTATGGGCTCTATGGTCTCTATGGGTGGGCTCTATGGGCTCTATAGGCTCTGGGCCATAGGGCTCTATGGGCTCTATGGGCTCTATGGGCTCTATGGGCTCTTTGCTATAGGGCTCTATAGGCTCTATGGGCTCTATGGGCTCTATGGGCTCTATGGGCTCTCTGGGCTCTATAGGCTCTGGGCTATAGGGCTCTATGGGCTCTGGGCTCTATAGGCTCTATGGGCTCTATAGGCTCTGGCTATAGGGCTCTATAGGCTCTATGGGCTCTATGGGCTCTATGGGCTCTGGGCTATAGGGCTCTATGGGCTCTATGGTCTCTATGGTGTCTATGGACTCTATGGGCTCTATGGGCTCTATGGGCTCTATGGGCTCTATAGGCTCTGGGCCATAGGGCTGTAATGGGCTCTATGGGCTCTATGGGCTCTCTGGGCTCTGGGTCGCCACGGTGACCGGGCCGCATCCTGCAGTGGCCGAGCACCTCATAGCCCAGCACAGCGCCATTAAGATGCTGCACAGCCGGGTCCGCGTCATCCTGGAGTACGTGCGGGCGGCCGAGGCCGGTGAGTGGGGGGGGGGGGGTAACCCCCTATCCCTAGGGATGGGGTCGGGAATGAGCCCGGCATTCCCATAGGAGAGGTGCCCTTCAACCACGAGATCCTGCGGGAAGCCTGCGCCCTCTGCCACTGCCTGCCCGTGCTCAGCACCGACAAGTTCAAGACGGACTTCTATGATGTGAGTGGGGCTATGGGGGCTTTGGGGGCTATGGGGCTATGGGGACCTATGGGGGCTATGGGGGCTATGGGCTATGGGGGCTATGGGGGCTATGTGGATATGGGGGCTATGGGGCCTATGGGGGCTATGGGGCCTATGGGGCACCTATGGGGGCTATGGGGGCTATGGGGCACCTATGGGGGCTATGGGGCTATGGGGGCCTATGGGGGCTATGGGGGCTATGGGGGCCTATGGGGGCTATGGGGCCTATGGGGGCTATGTGGGCTATGGGGGCTATGGGGGCTATGGGGCCTATGGAGCCTATGGGGACCTATGGGGGCTATGGGGACCTATGGGGGCCTATGGGGACCTATGGGGCCTATGGGCACCTATGGAGCCTATGGGGACCTATGGGGGCTATGGGACCTATGGGGGCCTATGGGGACCTATGGGGCCTATGGGCACCTATGGAGCCTATGGGGACCTATGGGGCCTATGGGCACCTATGGAGCCTATGGGGACCTATGAAGCCCTGTGGGGACCTATGGGCACCTATGGAGCCTATGGGGACCTATGGGGACTTATGGAGCCTATGGGGACTTATAGACCCCTATGGGGATCACAGACCCCTATAGGGTACTATAGATTCTTATGGGGTATCATAGACCCCCTTTTGGGGGTCCCCATATCCCTATTGGGGTGTTAAAGACCCCTTTGGGGTGCTATAGAGGGGTCCTGCTCCCCCCTTTGGAGGTCCATATGTCCCTTGTAGGGGCCTATAGACCCCTATAAAGCATCATAGATCCCCTATAGGGTACCATAGATCTCCTATAGGGTACCATAGACCCCTATAGGGGATCATAGAGCCATTAAAGGGACCATAGACCCTATGGGGGTGTCACGGACCCCTTTTGGGGCCCCCAGGTCCACTTTCGGGTGCTAAAGACCCCTTTTGGGTGCCACAGGCCCTATGGGGGGTCCTAAACCCCCTTTGGGAACCCCCCTATGGTGCATTGAGGGGGTTTGGGCTGTTCCATTTCAATATGGGGGAGGGTTGGACCATTCCATTTCAATATGGGGGGGGTTTGGACCATTCCATTTTAATATTGGGACTATTCCATTCCAATGGGAGGGGGGGTTTGGATGCTCCCATCTCAATACAAGGGGGGTTTGGACCATTCCATTCCAATGGGGGGGAGGGTTTGAACCATTCCATCCCCGTTGGGGGGGGGTTTGAACCATTCCATTCCCATGGGGGGGGGGTTGAACCATTCCATCCCAATGGGTTTGAACCATTCCAGTGGTGGGGTTTGGACTGTTCCATCCCAATGGGGAGGGTTTGAACCATTCCATTGCAAGGGGTTTGGACCATTCCATTCCTTTCCAATGGGGGGGGAGTTGGACCATTCCATTTCAATGGGTTTGAACCATTCCATCCCAACGGGGGGGGTTTGGACCATTCCATTCCAATGAGTTTGAACCATTCCATTCCAGTGGGGGGGGGGAGTTGGACCATTCCATCCCAATGGGTTTGAACCATTCCAATGGTGGGGTTTGGACCGTTCCATCCCAATGGGGTGGGTTTGGACCATCCCAACGGGGGGGGGGTGGTGTTGGACCATTCCATTCCATCCCAATGGGAGGGGTTTGAACCATCATCCCAACGCGGGGGGTTTGGACCATTCCATTCCAATGGGTTTGAACCATTCCGTTCCAATGGTGGGGGGGGGGAGTTGGACCATTCCATTCCATCCCAATGGGAGGGGTTTGAACCATTCCATCCCAACGCGGGGGGTGTTGGGACGGTTCCACCTCCGCGCGGGGGTGTTCCCCACGCCCCCCCCTCGCCCCCCCCCAGCAATGCAACGACGTGGGGCTGATGGCGTACCTGGGCACGCTGACCAAGGCCTGCAGCACCATGAACCAGTTCGTCAACAAGTTCAACGTCCTCTACGACCGGCAGGGGCTGGGGCGGCGCATGCGGGGGCTCTTCTTCTAGGGGGGGCCATGGGGGGCCATGGGGGGCGATGGGGTGATGGGGGGCAATGGGGTAATGGATAGAGAATGGGGGGCAATGGGGGTGATGGGGGGCAATGGGGGTGATGGGGTAATGGGGGTGATGGAGAGAGCATCAATGGGGTAATGGATAGAGAATGGAGGGTGATGGGGGTAATGGGGGGTAATGGATAGGGTATCAATGGGGGTAATGGGGGTGATGGATAGGGTATCAATGGGGGTAATGGATAGGGTATCAATGGGGTAATGGATAGGGTATCAATGGGGGTAATGGGTAATGGATAGGGTATCAATGGGGGTAATGGATAGGGTATCAATGGGGGTAATGGATAGGGTATCAATGGGGTAATGGATAGGGTATCAATGGGGTAATGGGGGTAATGGATAGGGTATCAATGGGGGTAATGGATAGGGTATCAATGGGGGTAATGGATAGGGTATCAATGGGGGGTAATGGGTAATGGATAGGGTATCAATGGGGGTAATGGATAGGGTATCAATGGGGGTAATGGATAGGGTATCAATGGGGGTAATGGGGGTAATGGATAGGGTATCAATGGGGGTAATGGATAGGGTATCAATGGGGGTAATTGATAGGGTATCAATGGGGGGTAATGGGGGGCAAAGCATAGGGCATCAATGGGGCAATGGAGAGAGCATCAATGGGTAATGGAGCATCAATGGGAGGTACCAATAGGGGGGCAATGGGGGGGTGTCAATGGAGTGTGAAGGGGGGGGTCCTCAATGGGGCATTGTCAATGGGGGGGGGTTCATTAATTGGGGTGGCAATGGAAGGACATCAATGGGGGGGGGTCAGTGGGGTCCTCGAGGTTTGGGGCTGCCCTGTGCTGTGCCGGGAGCAATAAAGGTGGCTGTGAGGAGCTGTGGTTTGGGGGGCAATGGGGTATTAAGGGGGTAAATGGGGGGGTAAATGGGGGGGTAATGGGGTATTAAAGGGGTAAATGGGGCATAAAGGGGGGGCCATGGGTCCAAAGGAGGAAGTGATCTCATAAAGGCAAAGCAGCTCCAAACCAATACTTTATTACTAAAACACACACATGGGTCCGCCCCATAGATCCATAGCCCTGCCCCACACATCCATGGGTCCACCCCACACATCCATACCCCCACTCTATATCTCTATGGGTCCACCCCACATTTCTGTGGAGCTGCCCCACCCATCCCTGGGTCCGCCCCATGGATCCATACCCCTACCCCCATAGATCCATACCCCACCCCCCACATCCATGGGTCCGCCCCACACATCCATACCCCCACTCTATACCTCTATGGGTCCACCCCACATTTCTATGGGTCCACCCCACACATCCATACCCCCACTCTGTATCTTTATGGGTCCACCCCACACATCCCTACCCCCGCCCCACACATCCCTGGGTCTGCCCCATAGATCCACAGTCCTATCCCCCCCGTGGCTCTATGGGTCCGCCCCACACATCCGTGGGGCCGCCTCAGACGAAGGTGATGCGCGTGCGCGCGGCGTTCACCTGCACCACGCTGAGCTCCTGCAGCTCCGCCAGCGCCGCCCACAGCTGCGCCGTGCTGAAGCCCTCGGCCCCGCAGCGCTGCAGCGCCGCCCGCAGGGGGACCCCCCCCCGGGACCCCCCCTCCTCCCGCAGCAGCGCGAAGATGGCGTCCGCGGGGCGCTGAGGCCTGGGGGGGGGGAGAGAGAGAGGAGAGGGGGGGGTTACGGGGGGGGTATGGGGGGGGATAAGGGGATGTAGGGGTCGACGGGGCCCATAGGGATCAATGGGGGTCAATGGGTCCCATAGGGATGAATAGGCCCATAGGAGTCAATGGGGCCCATAGGGATCAATGGGGGTTAGTGGGGATCAACGGGTCCCATAGGGATCAGTGGGGGTCAATGGGGATCAATGGGTCCCATAGGGATGAATGGCGCCCATAGGGATGAACGGCGCCCATAGGGATGAATGGTGCCCATAGGGATGAATGGCGCCCATAGGGATGAATGGGTCCATAGGGATGAATGGAGCCAATAGGGATGAATGGAGCCCATAGAGGTCAATGGAGCCCACAGGGATGAATGGCGCCCATAGGGATGAATGGCGCCCATAGGAATGAATGGGTCCATAGGGATGAATGGGCCCATAGGGATGAATGGCGCCAATAGGGATGAATGGGTCCATAGGGATGAATGGGCCCATAGAGGTCAATGGAGCCCATAGGGATGAATGGGCCCATAGAAGTCAATGGAGCCCATAGGGATGAATGGGCCCATAGAAGTCAATGGAGCCCATAGGGATGAATGGCTCTCACCGCGCCGCCAGCTCCCGCTCCCCCCGCACTGATTCCCGGCTCAATGGGGATGAATGGGGCCCATAGGGATGAATGGGGCCCATAGGGATGAATGGAGCCCATAGGGATGAATGGAGCCCATAGGGATGAATGGAGCCCATAGGGATGAATGGGTCCATAGGGATCAATGGGTCCATAGGGATCAATGGGATCCATAGGGATCAATGGGATCCATAGGGATGAATGGGTCCATAGGGATCCATAGGGATGAATGGGCCCATAGGGATCAATGGGCCCATAGGGATCAATGGGATCCATAGGGATCAATGGGTCCATAGGGATCCATAGGGATGAATGGGTCCATAGGGATCCATAGGGATGAATGGATCCATAGGGATGAATGGGCCCATAGGGATCAATGGGATCCATAGGGATCAATGGGATCCATACGGATGAATGGGTCCATAGGGATCCATAGGGATGAATGGGCCCATAGGGATGAATGGGCCCATAGGGATCAATGGGATCCATAGGGATCAATGGCGCTCACCGTGCCGCCGGCTCCCGCTCCCCCCGCACCGATTCCCGGCTCATCTCCAGCAGCCGCACGGCCTCGGCCACGTCCTCGCGCTCCACCACGTCCCCGAGGCGCAGCCGGGCCTGGGGGGACACAGGGGCTATGGGGGTCTATGGGGGGCTATGGGGGGTATGGGGGTCTATGGGGGCTATAGGGGGTTATGGGGGCTATAGGGACACTATAGCACCCCTATAAGACACCCTATAGTGACCCTACAGCCAATAGCACCCACAACCCCCCCGCAACCCCCACTGATGCCCCATAGCACCTATAGGTACCCCATAGCGCCCCATGGACACCCTATAGCGGGCACTGCCCGCCCATAGCACCCATTGAGACCCCATCTCCATCCCAGCCCCATACCCTCAGCTCCCATCCCATTCCCAGTTATCCCATTGCGTTCCCGTCCCATTTCCGGTTATCCCATGCCCATTCCCATCCATCCCATCCCCATCCCTATTCCCATTCATCCCCTCCCCATTCCCATTCATCCCATTCCCATTCATCCCCTCCCCATTCCCATTCATCCTATTCCCATTCATCCCATTCCCATTCATCCCATTCCCATTCCCATCCATCCCATGGCCATTCCCGCACCAGCGCCGTGGCCAGGCGCAGCATTCCCAGCAGGCTGCGGGCCGAGGTGATTCCCACATCCCGGCATTCCCGCCATTCCCGCCGCAGCTCCACGTAGGCCGCCGTGATTTGCTCTGCCAACGCCTCCGGCACCCGCGGCTGCTTCCGCTTGCACAGCGCCAGGTACCGCCTGCGCCGGGGGCAGCGATGGGATACAGGGATACAGGGATAGAGGGATACAGGGATGGAGGGATACAGGGATAGAGGGATATGGGATACAGGGATACAGGGATGGAGGGATATGGGATAGAGGGATACAGGGATGGAGGGATATGGGGTACAGGGATACAGGGATGGAGGGATGGAGGGATATGGGATACAGGGATACAGGGATAGAGGGATATGGGATACAGGGATACAGGGATGGAGGGATATGGGGTACAGGGATACAGGGATGGAGGGATGGAGGGATATGGGATACAGGGATACAGGGATAGAGGGATATGGGATACAGGGATACAGGGATGGAGGGATACAGGGATATGGGATACAGGGATAGAGGGATACAGGGATATAGGATAGGGGATACAGGGATGGAGGGATGGGGGTATGGGATACAGAATATAGGGATAGGGGATACAGGGATACAGGGATAGAGGGATATAGGGATATAGGGATGTAGGGATAGGGGATACAGGGATAGAGGGATGGAGGGATATAGGGATATGGGATATAGGGATACAGGGATATAGGGATATGGGATATAGGGATATGGGATACAGGGATATGGGGTACAGGGATACAGTGATGTAGGGATGTAGGGATATAGGCATATGGGATAGAGGGATGCAAGGATAGTGGATACGGGATATAGGGATATGGGATATAGTATACAGGGATACAGGGATAGGGGATATAGGGTATGAAATATAGGGATGTAGGTATATAGGGGTATGGGATACAGGGATATAGGGATAGGGGATATGGGATACAGGGGTATGGAATATAGGGATGTAGGGATACAGGGATAGAGGGATATAGGCATAGGGTGTATGGGGATAGAGAAATATAGGGATATGGGATACAGAGATATAGGGATATGGATAGAGGGATACAGGACATGGATAGAGGGATGCAGGACATGGATAGAGGGATGCAGGACATGGATAGAGGGATGCAGGACATGGATACAGGGATATAGGACATGGATACAGGGATAGAGGATATGGATACAGGGATAGAGGATATGGATACAGGGATGGAGGACATGGATACAGGGATATGGGATATGGATACAGGGATGCAGGGATGGGGGCAGGGGCGCACCTCATGAGCCTCATGTCCAGGGGCTGGAAGGCGCCGGGGGGCTCCCGGTTGTGGCGGTGCACGAAGGTGATGTGGTGGGCGAGGCTGTGGGGCGCCCCATAGCGTCAGTGGGGCCATAGGCACCAATGGGCCCCATAGGAACCAATGGGCCCCATAGCGTCAGTGGGGCCATGGGCACCAATGGGCCCCATAGGCACCAATGGGGCCATAGGAACCAATGGGCCCCATAGCATCAGTAGGGCCATGGGCACCAATGGGCCCCATAGCATCAGTGGGGCCATAGACCCCAATGGGGTAGTCCATGGGCATGAATGGGCTCCATGGGTACCAATGGGCCCCATGGGCACCAATGGGCCCCATGGGCACCAGTGGGTCCCATAGGCATCAATCGGCCCCATGGGCATTAATGGGCCCCATGGGCACCAGCCCCACACCTCCCATATGGATCCTACACCTCCCATATACCCCACATCTCCCCATGGCTGCATCCCTATGGCTCCATCCCCCATCCCTATGGATCCCTATGGCTCCATCCCAATGGATCCCTATGGCTCCATCCCTATGGCTCCATCCCTATGCATCCCTATGGCTCCATCCCTATGGCTCCATCCCTATGGATCCAATGGATCCCTATGGCTCCCACCTCAGGTCCTGGCTGCGCCGGGGCCGGTCCCTCATCACCCAGAGCAGGTCGAAGCGGGACAGCAGCGCCGGGGGCAGCCTCACGTTGTGCCCCCCCCATCCCTATGGCTCCATCCCTATGGCTCCATCCCCATGGATCCCAATGGATCCCTATGGATCCCTATGGCTCCCACCTCAGGTCCTGGCTGCGCCGGGGCCGGTCCCTCATCACCCAGAGCAGGTCGAAGCGGGACAGCAGCGCCGGGGGGCAGCCTCACGTTTGTGCTCCAGCGGCCGCCTCGGGTCGAAGCGGCCCAGGGGCCGGGTTGGCGGCGGCCAGCACGGCGCAGCGGGCGTTGAGCGTGGCTGCAATACCGGCTTTGGCCAGCGAGAGTCGCTGTTGCTCCATGGCTTCGTGCAGCGCCACCCCGCTCCCCCGCCCGCAGCTTCTCGAACTCGTCCATGCAGCAGACGCCGCGGTCCGAGAGCACCAGGGCGCCCCCTGCCAGGCGAACGGCGCCCGACACCGGGTCCCGCAGCACCGCGGCCGTGAGCCCCGCGCCCGAGGAGCCGCGGCCCGTGGTGAACTGACCTGGGGGGGGGATACAGGGAGATGGGGATGGAGATGGGGATATGGGGTATGGGATATGGGGTATGGATATAGGGATATGGGGTATAGGGATATGGGGTATGGGATATGGGATATGGGGTATGGGGTATGGATATAGGGATATGGGGTATGGGGTATGGATATAGGGATATGCGGTATGGGATATGGGGTATGGGGTATGGGGTATGGGATATGGGGTATGGGGTATGGGATATGGGGTATGGGATATGGGGTATGGGGTATGGGGTATGGGATATGGGGTATGGGATATGGGGTATGGGGTATGGGATATGGGGTATGGATATGGGGTATGGGATATGGGATATGGATATAGGGATATGGGGTATGGGGTATGGGATATGGGATATGGGGTATGGATATAGGGATATGGGGTATAGGGATATGGGGTATGGATATAGGGATATGGGGTATGGGGTATGGATATAGGATATGGGATATGGGATATGGGATATGGGGTATGGGGTATGTATGGGATATGGGGTAGGGGTATGGGGTATGGGATATGGGGGTATGGGATATGGGATATGGGGTATGGGGTATGGGATATGGGATATGGGATATGGGGTATGGGGTATGGGATATGGGGTATGGATATAGGGATATGGGGTATGGGGTATGGGATATGGGGTATGGATATGGGATATGGGATATGGGATATGGGGTATGGGATATGGGATATGGGATATGGGATATGGGGTATGGGATATGGGGGTATGGGGTATGGGATATGGGGTATGGATATGGGATATGGGGTATAGGGATATGGGGTATGGGGTATGGATATGGGATATGGGGTATAGGGATATGGGATATGGGGGTATGGGATATGGGGTATGGATATAGGGATATGGGATATGGGATATGGGGTATGGATATGGGATATGGGATATGGGATATGGGGGTATGGGATATGGGGGTAATGGATATAGGGATATGGGGTATAGGGATATGGGGTATGGATATAGGGATATGGGGTATGGGATATGGGGTATGGGATATGGGATATGGGGTATGGGGTATGGGGTATGGGGTATGGGATATGGGGTATGGGATATGGGGTATGGGATATGGGATATGGAGTATGGATATAGGGATATGGGGTATGGATATAGGGATACAGGAATGGGTATAGGGATAGAGGGATATGGATGTATGGATATAGAGATGGGGATAGAGGGATGGGTATAGGGATAGAGGAACAGAAGGATGGGTACAGAGTGGATATAGGGATATGGGGGGTATGGGGGCAATGGGGCAATGGAGGTCAATGGGGGCTTATGGAGGTCAATGGGGGCAATGGGGATCAATGGGGGTCAATGGGGCTCAATGGGCAACAATGGGACTCAATGGGCTCAATGGGGCTCAATGGGTTCAATGGGACTCAATGGGTCCCAATGGGTCTCAATGGGTCCCAATGGGTCTCAATGGGACTCAATGGGTCCCAATGGGTCTCAATGGGTCTCAATGGGTCCCAATGGGTCTCAATGGGTCTCAATGGGTCCCAATGGGTCTCAATGGGTCCCAATGGGTCTCAATGGGTCTCAATGGGTCCCCAATGGGTCTCAACGCCCCCCCCCGTGCTCACTGCGTGGCGCCAGTCGGTTCCACGTAGGACAGGAGCTGGGACTTGGCCACGCCGGGGTCCCCCATGAGGCAGATGTTGATGTTCCCTGGGGGGGGGCAGAGCCCGTCTGGCATCCCATAATAACCCAGCGGGTACCCCACAGCCCTGATCCCATCAAACATCCATATCCTACCCCATATCCCAATATATATCCATTTATCCCATCCCATATCCCATTAAATATCCATTATCCCATCGAATATCCATTATCCCATCCAATATCCCATCAAACATCCCATATCCCATCAAAGATCCCATCAAACATCCATTATCCCATCCAATATTCCATCAAATGTCTCATATCCCAACTTACTGATCCCCATCCCCTCCATCCCATCTCCATCTCCGTCATTCCATCATCTCCATCCCCATCCCATCTCCATCATCCCCATCCCCATCCCCATCCCCATCCCCATCCCCATCCCACCCCACCCCATCCCATCCCCATCCCCATCCCCATCCCATCCCATCCATCCCATCCCATCCCATCCCATCCCATCCCATCCCATCCCATCCCCATCCCCATCCCCATCCCCATTCCATCCCATCCCATCCCCATCCCATCCCATCCCCATCCCATCCCATCCCATCCATCCCATCCCATCCCACCATCCCATCCCATCCCATCCCATCCCCATCCCATCCCATCCTCCATCCCCATCCCATCCCATCCCCATCCCATCCCATCCCATCCCATCCCATCCCATCCCCATCCCATCCCATCCCATCCATCCCATCCCATCCCATCCCATCCCATCCCCATTCCCTCCCTCACCCCGGATCTTCAGCCCCCGCAGGTTCCTCTCCACGCCCCCCACCAGCAGCAGCAGCAGGGCCTTCTTCACGTCCTCGTGCCCATAGATCTCGGGGGCGATGGAGGCCGCCAACCGCTCATAGAGGTCCTCCTCTGCCGGGGGGCGCAGCTCAGGGGGGCGCTATGGGGCTGCCCCATAGATGGGGCCCATTATGGGGGGCGGGGGGGGGGGGGCCTTACTGGTGATGTGCTGCAGCTCCTCCTCGCTCAGCTCCTCGGTCCCCATCTCCTCCTCTTCGCTCTTGGTCATCTTCACCACCTGATGGGCTTCCAGGAAGGTCTCGGACAGCAAACCCTATGGGGGGGCATTGGGTGCCCATGGGGTGGCCATTGGGTGCCCATGGGGTGGCCATTGGGTGGTCATTGGGTGCCCATTGGATGACCATTGAGTGACCAATAGGTGCCCATTGATTGGCCATTGGGTGCCCATTGAGTGACCAATAGGTGCCCATTGATTGGCCATTGGGTGCCCATTGATTGACCATTGGGTGCCCATGGGTTGACCATTGGGTGCCCATTGATTGACCATTGGGTGCCCATTGATTGACCATTGGGTGCCCATGGGTTGACCATTGGGTGGCCATTGATTGGCCATTGGGTAGCCATTGATGACCATTGGGTGGCCATTGATTGGCCATTGGGTGCCCATTGACTGACCATTGGGTGGCCATGGGTTTGACCATTGGGTGGTCATTGGGTGCCCATGGGGTGGCCATTGGGTGGCCATTGATTGGCCATTGGGTGCCCATGGGTTGACCATTGGGTGCCCATTGATTGGCCATTGGGTTGCCATGGGTTGGCCACTGGATGACCACTGAGTGCCCACTGGGCTCCCATTGGGTGGCCATTGGGTGCCTATGGGATGCCCACGGGGTGATGCCCATTGGGTTCCCATTGGACGCCCATGGGGTGATGCCCATTGGGTGCCCATGGGGTGATGCCCATTGGATGCCCATGGGGTGATGCCATTGGGTTCCCATTGGACGCCCATGGGGTGATGCCCATTGGGTGCCCATTGGGTTCCCATTGGATGCCCACGGGGTGATGCCCATTGGGTGCCCATGGGGTGATGCCCAATGGGGTGGTGGCCATGGGGCGCCCATGGGGTGCCACTGACCTGGGCCACCTGCTGGAAGCCCCCCTTGAGGAGGGGGAGGAAGACTCCGGTGACGCGGACGTGGTCCCCGGGCTGAGCCACGCGGGGTGTTGTCCCCATAGAGGGCCACAGTGATGGAGCGCGGAAGGTGCCCCACGGGGACCTGGTCCGTCTGGGGGGGACATGGGAAGGGGTTGGGATGGGGTTGGGATGGGATGGGTTGGACATGGGAAGGGGTTGGGATGGGGTTGGGATGGGATGGGGTTGGACATGGGATGGGGTTCGGATGGGGTTGGACATGGGATGGGGGTTGGACATGGGATGGGGTTGGGATGGGGTTGGACATGGGATGGGGTTGGGATGAGGTGGGGACCATGGGGTTGGACGTGGGATGGGGTTGGGATGGGGACCATGGGGTGGGGTTGGATGTGGGGATGGGGACCATGGGGTGGGGTTGGATGTGGGGATGGGGCCAATGGGATGGGATTGGCCATGGCGATGGGCCAATGGGATGGGGTTGGCCATGGCGATGGGCCAATGAGACGAGGTTGGATATAGAGATGGGCCAATGGGATGGGATTGGCCATGGCGATGGGCCAATGGGATGGGATTGGCCATGGCGATGGGGCCAATGGGATGAGGTTGGATATAGGGATGGGCCAATGGGATGAGATTGGATATAGAGATGGGCCAATGGGATGAGGTTGGATATAGAGATGGGCCAATGGGATGAGATTGGATATAGAGATGGGCCAATGGGATGAGGTTGGATATAAAGATGGGCCAATGGGATGAGGTTGGATATAGAGATGGGCCAATGGGATGAGGTTGCCCATGGGCCACCGGCCCCGCCCCCCGCTCACAGTGCTCCTGCATCCTCAGCTCCTGGTACTTGACGAACCGGGACCCCCGGGTCTGGAGGCAGAGGCGCCCCCCCCGCGCGCTCCATGCGGCATTCCGACCGGGGCACAGCAGCAGCGGCGTGAAGGTGGGGGCGCGGATCTGTGGGGCGGGGAGCACCCCCTAAGCGCTATGGGGCAGAGGGGGGGCCCCATAGGGATGCTTTGGGGGGGGGCTCACGGGTTGGTAGGTCTCGGCCCCGCACTGGTCGCAGGTGTAGGTGGCCACGGCCAGCATGGGCTGGAGCTCGGAGACGCGGGTGACGATGCCGGGCACCGTGAGGAGCTTCCGATGGATTCGGCCCTCACGTCCCGGATGCGGCGGGGTTTGAGGGGGGACGGGGGGCTGGAAGTAGAGCTCGCTGCGGGGGGGGGGAAATGGGGGGGATGATGGGATGGGGGAGGAATGGGATGGGGATAATGGGGGTGGGGGGGGAATGGGATGGGATGGGGATAATGGGATGGGGATGGGATGGGGATAATGGGATGGGGATGGGGATAATGGGGTGGGGGGGGAATGGGATGGGGATGGGATGGGATGAGGACTCCCCCATGGGTGTCCCCATCTCCCCCCATGGGTGTCCCTGAGGTCCCTATGGGTGCCCTATGGGTTCCCCTATGGATGCCCCTATGGGTTCCCCTATGAGTTCCCCTATGGATGCCCCTATGGGTTCCCTATGGGTGCCCTATGGGTGCCCCTATGGATGCCCCTATGGGTTCCCCTATGGGTTCCCCTATGGATGCCCCTATGGGTTCCCCTATGGGTTCCCCTATGGGTGCCCCTATGGGTTCCCCTATGGGTTCCCCTATGGGTTCCCCTATGGGTGCCCCTATGGGTGCCCCTATGGGTTCCCCTATGGGTGCCCCTATGGATGCCCCTATGGGTGCCCTATGGGTTCCCCTATGGGTTCCCCTATGGGTGCCCTATGGGTTCCCCTATGGATGTCCCTATGAGTTTCTCTATGGGTTCCCCCATGGGTGCCCCATGGCGCCCCACAACTCACAAGCGGCGCAGCAGCTCGGGGGGGTACTGGTTGTGGGGGTCCCGGGGGCTCCCCCCGGGCCCGGCCCCGCTGCTCCAGCAGCAGCCGGTGCTCCAGGTACACGTCCAGCACGTCCCGGGGGGGCACCTGCGGCAATGGGGGGCAATGGGTGGTCAATGGGGGCGATGGGTGGTCAATGGGTGTCAATGGGGGCGATGGGTGGTCAATGGGGGCAATGGGGTCAATGGGGGCAATGGGTGGTCAATGGGTGTCAATGGGTGGTCAATGGGTGTCAATGGGGGTCAATGGGGGCAATGGGTGGTCAATGGGGGCAATGGGTGGTCAATGGGTGTCAATAGGGGCAATGGGTGGTCAATGGGGGCAATGGGTGGTCAATGGGTGTCAATGGGTGTCAATGGGGGCGATGGGTGGTCAATGGGTGTCAATGGGGGGCAATGGGGGTGATGGGTGGTCAATGGGGGGCAATGGGGACAATGGGTGTCAATGGGTGTCAATGGGGGGCAATGGGGGGCAATGGGGACAATGGGTGTCAATGGGGGCAATGGGGACAATGGGGGCAATGGGGACAATGGGTGTCAATGGGTGTCAATGGGGGCAATGGTGTCAATGGGGGCAATGGGGGGGCAATGGGGACAATGGGTGTCAATGGGGGCAATGGGTGGTCCATGGGTGTCAATAGGGGCAATGGGTGGTCAATGGGGGCAATGGGTGGTCAATGGGGGCAATGGGTGGTCAATGGGTGTCAATAGGGGCAATGGGTGGTCAATGGGGGCAATGGGTGGTCAATGGGGGCAATGGGTGGTCAATGGGTGGCCAATGGGAGTCAGTGGGTGTGTCAATGGGCAGCCAATGGGGGTCAATGGGCGTGTCAATGGGTGGCCAATGGGAGTCAGTGGGTGTGTCAATGGGCAGCCAATGGGGGTCAATGGGTGCCAATGGATATCAGTGGGTGTCAGTGGATATTAACGGATATCAGTGGCAGCCAATGGGTATCAATGGGTATCAATGGGCATCAATGGATGTCAATGGGTATCAATGGATGTCAATGGGGTATCAATGGATGTCAATGGATGTCAATGGGTACCAATGGATGTCAATGGATGTCAATGGGTATCAATGGATGTCAATGGGGTATCAATGGCTACCAATGGATGTCAATGGGGCATCAATGGATGTCAATGGGTACCAATGGATGTCAATGGATGTCAATGGGCATCAATGGATGTCAATGGGTATCAATGGATGTCAATGGGGTATCAATGGATGTCAATGGATGTCAGTGGGTACCAATGGATGTCAATGGATGTCAATGGGTATCAATGGATGTCAATGGGGTATCAATGGATGTCAATGGATGTCAATGGGTACCAATGGATGTCAATGGATGTCAATGGGTATCAATGGATGTCAATGGGGTATCAATGGCTGTCAATGGGTATCAATGGATGTCAATGGCTGTCAATGGGGTATCAATGGATGTCAATGGCTGCCAATGGGTACCAATGGGGTACCAATGGGTACCAATGGGTCCCAATGGGTGTCGGGGGGGGGGGGGGTCACCTCCTGGTCGCGGTAGCGCGGCAGCAGCTCCTGCACGGCCTCCATGAAGAGCCCCTGGTAGCGCCGCGCGTTGTCACAGGCGGCCTCGGCCAGGGCGGGCTCGGCCTCGGCCACGTCATCCAGCGCCACCAGCACCACGGCGCGCATCCGGCGCGCCACCGCCGCCTGCGGGCCCGCAGCCATCAGGGGCGCCGCCATGGGGCCGGGACCCACAAGTGCGGCACTGTGGGGCTGGGACCCATAAGTGCAACGCTGTGGGGCTGGGACCCATAATGCACCGCTGTGGGGCTGGGATCCATAAGTGCAACACTGTGGGGCTGGGACCCATAATGCACCGCTGTGGGGGTCGGGACCCATAAGTGCAACACTGTGGGGCTGGGACCCATAAGTGCAACACTATGGAGCTGGGACCCATAATGCACCGCTGTGGGGCTGGGACCCATAAGTGCGGCACTGTGGGGCTGGGACCCATAAGTGCGGCACTGTGGGGCTGGGACCCATAAGTGCGGCACTGTGGGGCTGGGACCCATAAGTGCGGCACTGTGCGGCTGGGACCCATAAGTGCAACACTGTGGGGCTGGGACCCATAAGTGCAACGCTGTGGGGCCGGGACCCGTAAGTGCAACACTGTGGGGCCGGGACCCATAAGTGCAACACTGTGGGGCTGGGACCCATAAGTGCCCCGCTGTGGGGCTGGGACCCATAAGTGCGGCACTGTGGGGCTGGGATCCATAAGTGCCCCGCTATGGGGCTGGGACCCATAAGTGCAACACTGTGGGGCCGGGACCCATAAGTGCAACGCTATGGGGCCGGGACCCATAAGTGCAACACTGTGGGGCTGGGACCCATAAGTGCGCCACTGCGGGGCTGGGACCCATAAGTGCAACACTGTGGGGCTGGGACCCATAAGTGCCCCGCTATGGGGCTGGAACCCATAAGTGCAATGGGGAGAGGGTAAGAGGGGGGGTTTGGGGTGCCCCAAATAGGGCACATATGGGGGGGAAATAGGGGTGGAAGGGACCCATAAGGGACATAAAGGAACATGGAGGGGGAATGGAACTGGGTTAAAGAGGGGGGATTTGGGGGTCCCATTGCGTTGCCCCCCCCCCCTCACCATTTGATCCCGGTACGGGAATTCCTTCCCTCCATCGGGGCCTTCCCGGGAGAATTCCTCCAGGAACCGTTTGATCTTCTCTATAAAGGGGGGGGGGGGAACCGGGAATGGTCCCGATCCCCCCATAGCAACAACGGGAATCGGTCCCCGATCCCCCCCCCCCCCATCCATGGTCCCGATCCCAACCTTTCTCAGCCGCGTAATCCACCGGCGCCATCGCGGGCCGCGATCCCGGCGCCTTGGAAGCGCTCCCGATCCCGTTTCCCGGGCCCCACGCGCCCGTTTATTTCTCAGCCGCGTAATCCACCGGCGCCATCGCGGGCCGCGATCCCGGCGCCTTGGAAGCGCTCCCGATCCCGTTTCCCGGGCCCCACGCGCCCGTTTCCCGCGCGCGCGCCACCCGCCTTTCCCGCCGCCGCCGACCGAATTGGCGCGCAAAGCCGCCCCACGTGACGCGCCCCGCCGCCCTCCAACCGCGCCCCCCGCGGCGCTCTCAGCCAATAGGAAGCGAGCAGCGGGGAGCCGGCGTCGAGCCACGCCCCCTTCGCTGCTCTCAGCCAATAGGCAGCGAGCTCTTGCGGCGCGCCCGGGGCCACGCCCCCTTTTTCCCGGCGAGACCGGCGGCGCGGAGCAGGTCCCGTCTTAAAGGGGCCGCGGCCCTTTATGGGGGGGGGACACCGGGATATGGGGGGGGGGCAATGGGGGTCAGGGGGCTTTGGGGGGGTCCCAATGGGGGTTTGGGGGGGGGCTCAGGGTTATGGGGCGCATGGGAAAGGCGGGAATAAGGCGCTTGGGGGGTGCTAATGGGCTGTGGGGGGGTTCATGGTGCTATGGGGGGTAATAGGGGTCTATGGGGGGGCCCCCCGTGACGCCCATTCTGTGTCCCCCCCCCACAGGACGATGCTGTCCCAGTTCTTCATCCTCTCCTCTAAGGGCGATCGATTGCTCCATAGGGATTGTATCCATCCCCCCCCCCCCCTTAAACAGGGGTGGTACAGTCCGGGTGTGGGGGGCGGTTCCATTCTGAGCCTCCATGGGGGGGTTCACCCCATTATAACCGTATATGGGGGGGGGTTCACCCCTATTATAACCCTATATGGGGGGGGGTTACCCCATTATAACTCTATATGGGGGGGGACACCCCATTATAACCCTATATGGGGGGGGGGTTACACCATTATAACTCTATATGGGGGGGGTTCACCCCTGTTATAACCCTATATGTGGGGGGACACCCCCCATTATGGCCCTATATGGGGGGGGACACTCCCATTATGGCCCTATATGGGGGGGGGACACTCCCATTATGGCCATATATGGGGGGGTTCACCCCATTAAGACCCTATATTGGGGAGGTGTCCCCCATTCTGCCCCTATATAGTGATACCCCCCCCTTGCCCCCCATATATGGTCTTGCCCCACCCCTTATAGGCTCCTCCCATTATGCCCCCCCCCCCATTTCTCCTTGACCCCCCCCATAGTCCGTGGGGACCCCTCGGACCCCATCACCGATGTGGTCGATGTCTTCTACCGCGGCATCACCGCGCTGCCGGCGGACCAGGCCCCGGTGTTCATGGTGCCATGGGGGCACTATGGGGCGCTATGGGGTGATGGGGGGCTATGGGGCAATGGGGGGGCTATGGGGCAATGGGGGGCTATGGGGCAATGGGGGCTATGGGGCAATGGGGGGCTATGGGGCAATGGGGGGCTATGGGGCAATGGGGGGCTATGGAGTAATGGGGGCAATGGGGGGCTATGGGGCAATGGGGGGCTATGGAGTAATGGGGGGCAATGGGGGGCTATGGGGCAATGAGGGGTAATGGGGGGCTATGGGGCAATGGGGGGCTATGGGGCAATGGGGGGCTATGGGGCTATGGGGTAATGGGTGCTATGGGGGCAATGGGGGGCTATGGGGCGCTATGGGGGGCTATGGGGCAATGCGGGCAATATGGGGCAATGGGGGCTATGGGGTAATGGGGGGCAATGAGGGGCTATGGGGGGCAATGGGGCGCAATGAGGGCAATTGAAGCCCCATTGACTCCAAGGGCCCCAGGGTGTTATTTGCCCTGATGGCCACCAGGCGGCAGTGTCCCCCATTGACTCCCATTACCCCCCATTGCAATGGGGCTCAATGGAAGGGGGGGGGGGTTCCCATCGCTCCCCCCCCCCCCCCCCCCCAGGCACTTGGGGGGCTCCACTTCGTCCACGTGCGCCACTCGGGGCTCTACTTCGTGGCCACCGCCGCGGCGGAGGCGTCGCCCTTCACCCCTCGTGGAGTTCCTCAATAGGTGCGGCAGGGGGCGCTCGGGAGGCGCTGGGGGGCTTTTGGGGCTGGTTTAGGGGCGGTTTGGTCCATTTTGGGCCATTTTGGGTCATTTCGGGCCATTTCAGGTCATTTTGGGCCATTTCAGGGCTCTTTGGGCCCATTTTGGGTCATTTTGAGCCATTTTGGGTCTGTTTTGTTGCATTTTGGGTCCATTTTGGCCCATTTTGGGTCATTTTGGCCCATTTGGGGTCATTTTGGGCCAATTTGGGTCTGTTTTGTTGCATTTCGGGTCATTTTGGGTACATTTTGGCCCATTTGGGGTCATTTTGGGCCCATTTTGGCCCATTTTGGGTACATTTTGGTCCATTTTGGGTCTGTTTTGTTGCATTTTGGGTCCATTTTGGCCCATTTTGGTCAA
>CM077906.1:190475-242291 GCA_039720435.1 Amazona ochrocephala
TGGGGATCGGTAGGGTGGAATGGGGCTTGGAATGGGGGGATGGGATATGGAGGAGTTGGAATGGGGGGGAATGGGAAGGTGGAACAGGGCTTGGAATGGGGGGGTTGGAATAAGGGGGTGGTGATGGGGGGGATGGGAGGGTGCAAGGGGGTGGGAATGGGGGTGGTCGGAATAAGGGAGTGTGAATGGGGGGGGTCGGAATAAGGGGGTTGGAATAGGGTGGAATGGGAGGGTGGAATGGGGGGGACACCTTAAAGGGGTCGGAGTGCAGGAATGGGGGGGTTTGCGCCCCCCCAAATGGAGTGCTTTGGGACTAAAGGGGGGCACTGTGCCCAAAAGGAGGAGCTTGGCCCTAAAAAGCACGGGGGGGGGGGGGGGGGGTCCAAAAAGAGGGGGGTTTGGCCCAAAAAGGGGGGGGGTCACCCCCAAAAAGGGGCTGCTCCATCCAAATTCGGAGGTGTTTCGACCTCAAACCTCCCCCCAAAAAGGGGGTGTCCCCCTTAATAAATGGAAGCTCATTCCCCCCAAAATGGGGTGATCCCCCCCAAAAGCAAAGAGCCCCCTAACACCCCCCCAGTGGCTGCATATGGGGGGCAATGAGGTGCTCCAGAGTGCCCCCTTAATGCCTCTGCACCCATGAGCACCCCAAACCCCCCCCCATAGACCCCAGTTTTGGGGGTGCCCCCACTCACCCGCACAGGTCTGGCAGCGCCCGGTCCTCTCGATGACGCCCTGACGGGGGTCCATGAGCCCCCAAGTTTGGGGCGCCCCCCTTCTGTGGTCTCGGGGTACTTAATGCCCCCCTCGGTCACCGACATCCGCTTCTATGGGGGAGGGAAAAGGGAAACTGAGGCATATGGGGAGCCCCAAACCCCCCCATTTACCCCCAAAGAGATGGGGGGACCCCAAGAACCCCCCCTTTAAGTGGTTGCAACCACACTGAAGCACCCCAATAATCACCCACGGACCCCCAAACATCTCTGGGGACACCGAGGCACCGCCTGGGACCCCAATACCCCCCCCCAGAGGCATCCAAGGCACCCCCAAGGACCCCAATAGCACTTTAGGAGCCATTGGGGCCTCCTGGAGGCCCAATGGGGACCCCCAAGGACCCCAATAGCGCTTTAGGAGCCATTGGGGCCTCCTGGAGGCCCAATGGGGACCCCCAAGGACCCCAATAGCGCTTTAGGAGCCATTGGGGCCTCCTGGAGGCCCAATGGGGACCCCCAAGGACCCCAATAGCGCTTTAGGAGCCATTGGGGCCTCCTGGAGGCCCAATGGGGACCCCCAAGGACCCCAATAGCGCTTTAGGAGCCATTGGGACCTCCTAAAGGCTCAATGGGGACCCCCAAGGACCCCAATAGCGCTTTAGGAGCCATTGGGGCCTCCTGGAGGCCCAATGGGGACCCCCAAGGACCCCAATAGCGCTTTAGGAGCCATTGGGACCTCCTAAAGGCTCAATGGGGACCCCCAAGGACCCCAATAGCACTTTAGGAGCCATTGGGGCCTCCTGGAGGCTCAATGGGGACCCCTGGAGGCTCAATGGGGACCCCCAAGGACCCCAATAGCGCTTTAGGAGCCATTGGGGCCTCCTAAAGGCTCAATGGGGACCCCAAGGACCCCAATAGCCCTTTAGGAGCCATTGGGGCCTCCTAAAGGCTCAATGGGGACCCCCAAGGACCCCAATAGCGCTTTAGGAGCCACTGGGGCCTCCTGGAGGCTCAATGGGGACCCCCAAGGACCCCAATAGCGCTTTAGGAGCCATTGGGGCCTCCTAAAGGCTCAACGGGGACCCCAAAACCCCTCCAGGGCACCCCAAAGCCCCACCAAGGCCACTTCAGGTCCCCTTTATCCCTCTCCCCCACCTCCAGCGCCTCCCCCATCCTGTGGGGGGCGCTCTCCCCCCTACGGGGGCCTCTCTGTCTCCCGCTCTCGTTGCCTCGCCGCCATTTCCCGTTCCCCCCCCACCTCAGCCGCTCTCCCGTTCCCCGTTCCCGTTTCCCCCCCACCGCCACGTCCGGTACCATCTCATCGGGGCTGAGGATCCCGAACTGCACCCGCTTGATGGTGCGCAGCGGGCAGGCGCTGTCTCCGGACGGCGGACCCCCGTGCATGGCGCCGGCCGCAACGCGACCCCTGCGGCCGCTTCAGGTCCCAAACACGGCTCAAACGCTGCCCCACACGGGCCCGGAGCGCCCCTCGGGCCCCTTCAATAGGACCCGTGCCCGACCGGAGCTCCCCCTCTTTGACTCCGACCGCGGCGCGGTCCCGCTCCGACTGAAGCAACGAGCGCCTCAGCGCCCCCTTATATAGCTTCGGGGCGGAGGGAGCGTGGTCGGACCGTACCAAAGCGCAGCGCCTCAGGCACGGGGGGAGACCGGGGTAGAGGCGCTGTGCAAGGGAAGGGGTAGTGGGTTCCGTTATCGGTGCCAGGGAAACAGAGGAGCGGGAGGAAGCGGAGGGAAGCGGCTGCTCCGTATAACCCAGCGGGGATGCGGCGCTCCCGGCCCCGACCTCCCCCTGCGCGGAGATGGAACGGCTCATGAATAATTAATGAGCCGTCCCCGCCAGCCACGCCCCCCCGCGCCCTGCCGGAAGCGGCCGGAGGTTGCCGAAGCCCCAAGCGGAAGCGGCCGGAGGTTGCCGAAGCCCGCGGCGGAAGCGGCCGGAGGTTGCCGAAGCGCGGCCTGCACCGCCCCGGCCTCTCGTGCTCGGCCCCGACCGCGCCGCCCCCTGCGCGGCCCCGGCTGCGGCGCTGCGCGAGGCCGCGGCTTGGGCCTGGTCCGGAGGAGGGCGATGGGGGGTGAGTGCGAGGGGGAGCGGAGGGGGCGGGGGCTGCGCGGGGAACGGGTGGGGAGCGCGTTACATGTGTGTGCATTGCATGTCTGTGTGTGTTACATGTGTGTGCATTGCATGTCTGCGTGTGTTACATGTGTGTGCGTCTTACATGTGTGTGCGTGTTGCATGGCTGTGTTACGTGTGGGTAACGTGTTACATGTGTGTGCGTTATGTGTGTGTGCTTGTTACATGTCTGCGTTACGTGTGGGTAACGTGTTACATGTGTGTGCGTGTTTGTGTGTGCGTTACATGTGTGTAATGACTGGGTAATGTGTTACATGTGCGCGCATGTTACATGTGTACATATGGGCGTGTATGTGTGTTACATGTGTGTGTTATGTGTGTTACGTGTGGGTAACATGTTACATGTGTGTGCATGTTACATGTGTGCATATGTGCGTGTATGTGTTCCGTGTGTGTTACATGTGTGTTACGTGTGGGTAACGTGTGGGTAACGTGTTACATATGTGCGTAGGTGCGCGTATGTGCTTTGCGTGTGTGTAGCGAGGGGGTAACGTGTTACATGTGTGTGCATGTTACATGTGTACATATGTACATGTATGTGTGTTATGTATGCGTTTTACATGTGGGTAACATGTAACATGTGGGTAACGTGTTACATGTGTGTGTGTAGGTGCACGTATGTGTGTTATGTGTGTGTAGCGTGGGGGTAACATGTTACATGTGTGTGCATGTTGCATGTGTGTGTATGTGCATGTGTGTGCTACATGTGTGTAATGTGTGGGTAACGTGTTGCATGTGTGTATGTGTGTTACATGTGTGTATGTTACGTGTGTGTATGTGCATGTATGCATTACATGTGTGTAACAGGTGTAACATGACGCGTGTGCATTATGTGTGTTAATGTGTGTATGTGCGTTATATGTCTGTGTGTATGTGTGTTGCATGCGTGTTACATGGGTGCGTATGTGTGTGTTACATGTATGTGTAACGTGTGTGTAACGTGCGTGTTACATATGTGTGCATTACATGTGTGTGCCTTACGTTTGTGTGCATTACATGTGCTACATGTGTATGTTACATGTGTACACGTGTGTACATGCGTGTCAGGAGCCCATGTGTGCTCGTGTCACACATGTGTGCGTGTGAACACAACACGTGTTGGCTCTAAGGGGCAGCTTACATGTGTCATGTGTCATGTATGCACAGGGGTGTTGTGTAACGTGTGCCATACGTATGTGTCATGTGATGCACAAGTACATGTATGTTGCATGTCATGCATGTACATGGGTGTGTTGTCACGTGTCCCATACGTGTACATGGATGCTGCGTGTCACATGTTATCTGTGTGTGTCACGTGTCCCATGCACATACATGTGGGTCACATGATGCACATGCATATGCGTGTGTTGTCAAGTGTCCCGTGTCACATGATGCGCAAGCACATGTATGTTGTGCATGTCATGTCACATGTGTACATGTGTCACATGATGCACATGTGTGCACGTATGTTGTATGTCACATGTCCCATACGTGCATGCGTCATATGATGCACACATACACGTGTGTTATGCGTGTCACATGTTCCATGTGTACATGTGTGTCCCATGATGCACACGTACAGGTATGTTGTGTCATGTTTGGCATGCGTGTACATGTGTGTCACATGTCCCAACCATGTACATATGCGTCACATGATGTCCATGTGTGTCACGTGTCCCATGTCCGCGTGTGTGACCTCACGCATGACATCACGCTTTGACGTCACACCCCGCGCCCCCATCCCCTCTCTGCCCCTTTAACACCCCCCCCCCACCGCCGCGCGGTGCCCTGTGGCCGCGTGACGTCACCCCCCCTCCCATCCAATCCGCGCGCGGGGCCGCCGCGAACGTCACGGCGGCGGTGGGCGGGGCCTGGCGCGGGCGGCGCTCCCCGATTGGCTGCAGGTGAAGGCGCCCCCGGCCCCTGCGGGACCCCGGGGGGGGGCGGGAGGGGGGGGGAAGAGCGCTGTTCCCATGGCAACGCGCGGGTGACACCGCCCCCCCCCCCCCCCATCACCACCGCCTGTGGATGGGAACGGGAGCGGGAACGGGAACGGGAACGGGAACGGGCGGCGACGGTAGCGGGGGGGGCACGGGGGTCAATGGGGGGGGTTGCTATGGGGGTTGCTATGGGGGGGGTGTTGTTATGGGGGGGGTTCTTGGGGGGGGGTTCCGGCTGTTGTTCCGGGTGACGCCACACTGGGGGGGGTGGGGGGGGGAATGTGCCACGATGGGGGGGGGGGGGGTTGTTGCTATCGGGGTGTTGCTATGGGGGGGCGGTTGTTATGGTGGTGTTGCTATCGGGGTGTTGCTATGGGGCTGTTGCCACGGGGGGGTTGTTCCCCTCCGCCTGTTCCCCCCCCCATCCTCCGCCTGTCGCTGTTGCGTCGTTGTTTCCCCCCCCCTTTAACCCCGCCTCCCCCCGTATCCGACTGTACAACAACACCCCCTGTGTGTGTGAGCGCGTGCGTGACGTCGCGATGACGTCACGATGACGTCACACCGCCCGATGTGACGTCACGCATCCTCCCCCCCCCCCCCGTTTGTCACCCCGGTCCGGTTGTAACAAACCCCCCCCCTTCCCCCCCCCCCCCAGGTTGTGCCCCCCCCGGCAGCGCCCCCACACTGAGGCCTCAGCTCACAGGTAGGGGGCGGCAACGTGGGGGCTGCCCCATAGCGCGGGGGGGAGGGTCTATGGGGCTCTATGGGTCTCTATGGGGCTCCTATGGGTCTCTGTGGGGTCTCTATGGGGCTCTATGGGGTTTCTTTGGGTCTCTATGGGGTCTATGGGGTCTCTATGGGTCTCTATGGGGTCTCTATGGGGCTCTATGGGGTTTCTTTGGGTCTCTATGGGGTCTATGGGGTCTCTATGGGGCTCTGGGGGTCTCTATGGGGTTTCTGTGGGGCTCTGTGGGGTCTCTTGGGTCTCTATGGGGCTCTATGGGGTTTCTATGGGTCTCTATGGGGCTCTATGGGGTTTCTATGGGGTCTCTATGGGGTTTCTGTGGGGCTCTGTGGGGTCTCTATTGGGTCTCTATGGGGCTCTATAGGATTTCTATGGGTTTCTATAGGGTTTCTATGGGTTTCTGTGGGGTTTCTATGGGTTTCTATGGGGTCTCTATTGGTTCTCTATGGGGTTCTGTGGGTCTCTATGGGGTTTCTATGGGGCTCTATGGGGTTTCTATGGGGTCTCTATGGGGTTTCTATGGGGTCTCTATGGGGTCTCTATTGGGTTTCTGTGGGGCTCTGTGGGGTCTCTATTGGGTCTCTATGGGGCTCTATAGGGTTTCTATGGGTTTCTATGTGGTCTCCGTGGGGCTTTATAGAGTCTTTATGGGGCTCTATGGGGTCTCTGTGGGGCTTCCATGGGGCTCTATGCGGCTCTATGGGGTTTCTATGGGTCTCTATGGGGCTGTATAGGGTTCTATGGGGCTCTGTAGGGTCTCCATGGGGTTTCTATGGGGCTCTATGGGGTCTGTATGGGGTCTCTATGGGGCTCTATGGGGTCTCTATGGGGCTCTATGGGTCTCAGTTCCTACGGCTCCTGCAGCCATTTTAAGCCTACGGTTGTAGAGGCCCAGACACAAAATGGCTGCCGGGGGGGGGGGAGGGGAAGTGGGGGGGTAGGAGATGTGGGGCAGAGACCCCCAGGCCCATAGCATGGGGGACCCAGCCCCATTGAACAGCCCCATAGAACGGCCCCAGCCCGATAGAACGGCCCCTGCCCCATGGAACAGCCCCATAGAACAGCCCCTGCCCCACAGCCAGCTCCATAGGACAGCCCCATAGAACGGGCCCTGCCCCATAGAGCAGCCCCATAGAACCACTCCATAGAGTAGCCCCATAGAACGGGTACTGCCCCAAAGAACAGCCCCATAGAACGGCCCCAGCCCCATGGAGCAGCCCCATAGAACAGCCCCATAGAACAGCCCCAGCCCCATAGAGCCACTCCATAGAGCAGCCCCATAGAGCAGCCCCAGCCCCATAGAGCAGTCCCATAGAGCGGCCCCAGCCCCATAGAGCAGCCCCATAGAGCGGCCCCAGCCCCATAGAACAACCCCATAGAGCAGCTCCAGCCCCATAGAGCAGCCCCATAGAGCAGCCCCATAGAGCGGCCCCAGCCCCATAGAGCAGCCCCATAGAACAGCCCCATAGAACAGCCCCATAGAGCGGCCCCAGCCCCATAGAGCAGTCCCATAGAGCGGCCCCAGCCCCATAGAGCAGCCCCATAGAGCAGCCCCATAGAGCGGCCCCAGCCCCATAGAGCAGCCCCATAGAGCGGCCCCAGCCCCATAGAGCAGCCCCATAGAGCAGCCCCATAGAGCGGCCCCAGCCCCATAGAGCAGCCCCATAGAGCAGCCCCATAGAACAGCCCCATAGAGCGGCCCCAGCCCCATAGAGCAGCCCCATAGAGCAGCCCCATAGAGCGGCCCCAGCCCCATAGAGCAGCCCCATAGAGCGGCCCCAGCCCCATAGAGCAGCCCCATAGAGCAGCCCCATAGAGCGGCCCCAGCCCCATAGAGCAGCCCCATAGAGCGGCCCCAGCCCCATAGAGCAGCCCCATAGAGCAGCCCCATAGAGCGGCCCCAGCCCCATAGAGCAGCCCCATAGAGCCACCCCCGCCCCACATTCTGCCCCTTCCCGCAGGTGCTGAGCGCGGCGCTGGAGCTCCCTGACCCGGACGAGCGGCGCCCCCTGGGCCCCGCCCCCCCCCGCGCCGCAGCGCCCCCCAGCGGCCCCGCCCTGCCCGGAGCCTTCCCCTCCCCCCCCGGCATGGAGGGGGGGGGCGGGGATGGGGGAGGGGCAGTGGATTTGAGGTGGGGGGGAAGGGCGGGTGAGGAGGCGGCGGCATCGGCGTTGGCACCAATGGCATTGACGTCATCAGTGACGTCATCATCCCCATCATCGTTGTCGTCAACGGGACCAATGGCATTGACGTCATCAGTGACGTCATCGGCACCGTCATCGTCATCATTGCCATCGGTGGCACAAATGGCATTGACGTCATCAGTGACGTCATCGGCCCCATCATCGTCTGCATCAATGGCACCAATGGCATTGACGTCATCAGTGACGTCATCGGCCCCATCATCGTCGGCATCAATGGGACCAATGGCATTGACGTCATCAGTGACGTCATCGGCCCCATCATCGTCGGCATCAATGGGACCAATGGCATTGACGTCATCAGTGACGTCATCGGCCCCATCATCGTCGGCATCAGTGGCACCAATGGCATTGACGTCATCAGTGACGTCATCGGCCCCATCATCATCACTGTCAATGGCACCAATGGCGTTGACGTCATCGTCGAAGCCATTGGCATCAATGGCACCAATGGCGTTGACGTCATCGTCGAAGCCATTGGCATCAATGGCACCAATGGCGTTGACGTCATCAGCATCAGCCCCCTTGGCATTGACATCATCATCGTTGGCCCTGTTGGCACCGTTGGCGTTGACGTCATCATCGTCATCATCTCCATTGGGATCAGCAGCACCGTTGGCACCGTTGGCGTTGACATCGTCATCGTCATCGTCGCCATTGGCATCAGTGGCACCATTGGCGCCATTGACACCCTCGTTGGCGCCATTGGCATTGACGTCATCATCATCACCATTGGCATCCGCGGCAGCAGCAGCCTTGGCACCGTTGGCGGCGGCAGCGGCGTCATTGAGACCATTGACACCACCATCATCAGTGACACCATCGTCATCATCATTGGCGGCATCATCGACGTCATCCCCATTAGCACCGTCGTTGACTCCATTGGCATTGACACCAACACCATCCCCATTGGCATCGTCATCGGCACCATTGGCACCATCATTGGCACCATCATTGACTCCATTGGCATTGACACCAACACCATCGGCATCATCAGCGGCACCATTGGCACCATCGTTGACTCCATTGGCATTGACACCAACACCATCACCATTGGCACCATCATTGACTCCATTGGCATTGACACCGACACCATCCCCCTTGGCACCATCATTGACTCCATTGGCATTGACACCAACACCATCACCATTGGCACCATCGTTGACTCCATTGGCATTGACACCAACACCATCCCCCTTGGCACCATCATTGACACCATCATTGACTCCATTGGCATTGACACCAACACCATCCCCCTTGGCACCATCATTGGCACCATCATTGACTCCATTGGCATTGACACCAACACCATCCCCATCGGCATCATCAGCGACGCCATTGCCACCGTCATCTCCATCATTGACCCCATTGCCACCACCAGCGACTCCATTGACATCCTCATCGCCATCATCGACTCGGTTGATGCCGCCATCCTCCGTGGTACCATCGTTGACGCCGCCATTGACTCCATTGGCCCCATTGACCCCCCCATCCTCATTGGCCCCAGTGACCCCCCCGGCATCCTCCTCACCCCCCCCCCTCGGCTGCGGGCTCTGCGGCCGCGGCTTCGCCTCGGCGCCGGCGCTCGCCTTCCACCTGAAGCTGCACCGCGGCCGCCGCGGCCTCGGCTGCCGCCACTGCGGGAAGAGCTTCATCCATGTCAAGAGGCTGCAGACCCATGAGGTGCTGTGCAGGGACGGGGACAGCGCCGGCGCCATGGGGGGCAATGGCGCTATGGGCCCCGCCAGCGCCGGGGGGGTCAGTAGCACCATGGACAGCGCCATGAAGGTCAATAGCACCATGGACAGCGCCAATGGTGCTATGGGCACCACCAACACCATGAGGGTCAATAGCACCATGGACAGCGCCAATGGTGCTATGGGCACCACCAATGGCGCTATGGACACCACCAACACCATGAGGGTCAATAGCACCATGGACAGCACCAATGGCGCTATGGACACCGCCAACACCATGAAGGTCAATAGCACCATGGACACCACCAATGGTGCTATGGACACCACCAACACCATGAAGGTAAACAGCACCATGGACACCACCAACACCATGGTGGGCAATGGTGCCATGGACAGCACCAACACCGTGGTGGGCATGGGCACAGCCAACGCCATGAAGGTCAATAGCACCATGGACACCAGGAGTGGCACTCTGGTGGTCAATAGCACTGTGGCCACCACCACAATGAGCAATAGCACCATGGCCACCATGGTGGTCAATAGCACCATGGACCCCACCGATGGCACTGTGGACACCACCAATGGCACCATGACGGTCAATAGCACTATGGACCCCACCAATGGCACCATGGTGGTCAATAGCACCGTGGACCCCACCAATGGCACCATGACGGTCAATAGCACCATGGGCACCACCAATGGCACCATGGTGGTCAATAGCACCATGGACCCCACCAACAGCACCATGGTGGTCAATAGCACCATGGGCACCACCAAGACCATGACGGTCAATAGCACCATGGGCACCACCAATGGCACCATGGACACCACCACCACCATGAAGGTCAATAGCACCATGGACAGCACCAACGGCACCATGGACCCCACCACCACCATGAAGGTCCATAGCACCATGGACAGCACCAACGGCACCCTGGACCCCCCCAACACCATGACGGTCAACACCCCCATTGCCCCCACCAACACCCCCATGGCCCCCAACCCCATCCTGAGCAACACCCCCAAGCCCCCCCCCACCACCCCCACCCCGCCTCAACCGGGCAAGAAAGCCCTCCTGCTGCGCCACCGCGCCTTGGAGCCGGCCCCGGAGCAGGACGCCGTGGTCAAGGTGGTGGACGGCCACTTGGTGTACGTCTGCGGCACGTGCCACCGCTCCTACATGACCCTCTCCAGCCTCAAGCGCCACGCCAACGTCCACTCGTGGCGCCGCACCTACCCCTGCCGCTACTGCGACAAGGTCTTCGCCTTGGCCGAGTACCGCACCAAGCACGAGGTGTGGCACACCGGCGAGCGCCGCTACCAGTGCGTCTTCTGCTGGGACACCTTCGTCACCTACTACAACCTCAAGACCCACCAGAAGACCACGCACGGCATCAACCCGGCGTTGATCTCCTCCGAGAAGACCCCCAACGGCGGGTACAGGCCCAAAGTGGACGCGCTCAAGCTCTACCGCCTCCTCCCCATGCGGGCGCACAAGCGGCCCTATAAGACCTACAGCCAAGACGGGCCGGGGGGGGCGTTCGGCGCGCCGGCGACAACCGGCGCGGCGGTGGCGGTGGTGCCGCCGCCGCCGCCGCAACAGGCGCCTCCCGGTGTTGCCTACGGGCGCCCTCCGTCGGTCATCGTGCGCAACAGCGCGGCGCCGAGCGGGGCCTACAGCCCCGCGCCGGTGGTGCCGCCGATGAAGAAGCAAGTGCTCAAGGAGTACATCGAGGCGCAACAGGCGGCGGCGGCGGCAACACCGGCACCGCCGCCCGACAGCCGGACCATGACGTACGTGGCCAAACCGCCCTGTTCGGGGCCTCTGGGGGGGTTGTGCCAGATCACGGTGCGCATCGGGCAGGAGGCTGTCGTCAAGCGGAGCATCGCCGAGAGTCACCTGCACCCCCCGGCTACAGGCGGCGGCCCCAGCGCCGGGGCCCCCGAGGAGCGGTTGTGGGGCTACAGCCCCAAAGCCAAGCGGAAGGCGGCGGCGGGGGCGGCGGGGGGGGACGGGGACGACGGCCCCAATGGGACCGGGGGGTAGCGAAGGGGCGAAGCCCCCCCCCTGGCGCCGGGGGTGGCAGCAACACCCGTGCGGGGTGTGCGGGAAGAGCTTCCCGGCGCTGCGGAAGCTGCGGCGGCACCAACGGGGACACCCGGAGGTGGGGGGGGGGCCAAGGGGGGGGTGCGGGGGTCCCCCCGCCCCCCCGGGTGGGGCGGCGCCCGTCGCTGCGGTTCGCCTGTAGCCGCTGCGTCAAGGTGTGCCGGACGGCGGCGGCGCTCAGCCGGCACCTGAAGAGGCATCAGGCGGAGCTACAGGCGGAGCTACAGGCGGAGGGGGGGGGCGGCGGAGACAGCCCCCGGGGGGGGGCAGGGGGTGAGAAAGAGCTGGCGGCCGCGGGTGTTGCGATGGGTGACAGAGGAGGTGACAAAGGGGGGGGTACTGCAATGGGTGACAAAGGGGGAGCGGGTGACAACAGGCGGCTGGGTGACGCAATGGGTGACAAAGGGGGAGCGGGTGACAACAGGCGGCTGGGTGACGCAATGGGTGACGAAGGGGGAGCGGGTGACAACAGGCGGATGGGTGACGCAATGGGTGACGAAGGGGGAGCGGGTGACAACAGGCGGATGGGTGACGCAATGGGTGACAAAGGGGGAGCGGGTGACAACAGGCGGATGGGTGACGCAGTGGGTGACAAGAGGGTACCAGGTCACAACAGGCGGATGGGTGACGCAGTGGGTGACGCAATGGGTGACAAAGGGGTACCGAGTGACAACAGGCGGATGGGTGACGCAATGGGTGACACCCGGGTGACAGGTGACGTCACGGTGACGTCACCCCCGCCCGGAGGGGGCGGAGTTTACCCCATCCAGGATCAGCCATTGGCTCTGCTGAGGCGGGGGGGGGGGAGCCCCAACCCCCCCCTTCCGTCTGCCCCCCCCCCACTTTCACTTTCCCTGCAGTGGGGGGGGAGGGGACACGAAGGGGGGGGAGGGGAGGGCCCTGCTCCATAGGGGGGGATGGGGGGGCCCCATAGGAGATGGGGTCCCCTTGGGGTGAGTTGGGGGTCCTGCCCCATAAATGAGGGTGGGAGGGGGGGCCCCATAGCATGTGAGGGGGTCCCTGCCCCATAGAGAAGGGTCTTGCCCCATTGGGGGGGGATAAGGGACCCCCCTCACACTATTATCCCCCCCACACTTTAAGCCCCCCCAAGCCCCCCTATAGCACCTTATGGCAGCCACATTCCACCCCCCCCCAAGGGGTGTGCGAGGCCTCGTGTCTTCCTATGGGGGGGGCTTAATCCTGACACCCCCCGCCCCCAGGCCCCCTCCTTATGCAATGGCCCCCCCCCCTTTGCACCCCCCCATTGCAATGAATGGGGCTCGCATGGGGGGGGGGGGGGCCTCCTTTCCAAGCCCCGCCCCCTTCGCGCCCCCCCCTTTGCACTTTGATGACCGCCTTTGCTACTGATTGGCCCCTTCCGCCCTTTAGCCACGCCCCTTTCCCTATATGGCCATGTCCCTTTCCCTATATGGCCACGCCCTTCCCTATATGGACACGCCCCTTTATATTGGCCACGCCTCCTTCCCCTTTAGCCCTCCCCTTCCCCATTGGCCACGCCCCCTCGGCTTGTAGCCACGCCCTCCCTCGCCATTGGCTCCACCTCTTTCCCGTTGGCTCCGCCCCCTCCCCAGCAAAGCCCCACCCACAGAAGAGGCAACCAAAGGAGGGACCGCCCGGCCAGCAGGGGGCGCTAGAGCGGGGGGGCCATAGGGTGGCTTCAATGGGGACGTCCAATGGGGTGGCACCGATAGGATTACATCATTGGAGATGTAACCAATGGGGTGTCCCCAAGGGGATGACCTCATTGGAGATATAACCAATGGGGTGTCCCCAATAACATGGCTTCAATGGAGATGTAACCAATGGGATGTCACCAATGAGATGTAACCAATAGAGTGTCCGCAATGGGATGACGTCATTGGAGATGTAACCAATGGGGTGTCCCCAATGGGCTCATCCCTATGGGGGGGGCTTCACTCGGGGACGCCCCCTGGGGTGCCCCATGGTGAGGGGTCCCCAGGGGTGGGGGCGCCCCCTGGCGGTGGCGGTGCCAAATGTCCACTATTTATCTGCATCAATAAACACCTGAGAGCTGAGCTGAGCCTGGGGGGGGCATTGGGGGTATGGGGGGGTATGGGGGACATGGGGGGTATGGGGGACATGGGGGGGTATGGGGCTATGGGGGACATGGGGGGTATGGGGGACATAGGGGGGTATGGGGCAATGGGGGACATGGGGGGGTATAGGGGCTATGTGGGAGTAGGGGGCAATGGGGGACATTTGGGGGCTATGGAGTTATGGGGGACATGGGAAACATGGGGGGGGGGGTCTTTAATCCGTCCCCTTCCCATCGGGACCCCAAAACTGCCCTTTTCCACCCCAAAACAGCGCTGCTCCCCGCCCCGGCCACTCGCTGATCAGGCCACGCCCCCTTCATTACCATAACCACGCCCCCTCCAGCAACACAATAATGAACATTATTATTATAACCACGCCCACTTTATTATCATAACCACGCCCTCTCTAGTGTCACCTCAACGCTTATTCGTTACTGTAACCACGCCCACTTCATTACCATAACCACGCCCATTCACTGCCGTAAACCCGTCCCTTCTCTCGGCACAGCCACGTCCTTCATTACCATAACCACGCCCCCCTCCGCCTTGCCCACGCCCCCTCCGTTGCCATGGTCACGCCCTTCCCGCTGCGGCCGCCATCTTGGATGAGGGCGGAAGCGGCGGCGGCGGCCTGAGGTGAGGCGATGGGGGCCTATGGGGGGCTATAGGGGTCTATGGGGTGCTATAGGGTGCTATGGGGGGGCTATGGGGTGCTATGGGGGGGCTATGGGCCCCCCTCACCTCCCGCTGCCCGCAGATGACCATTCACAACCTGTACATCTTCGACCGGTCCGGGACGTGCCTGCACTACAGTGAATGGCACCGGCGGCGGCAGGCGGGGATCCCGAAGGAGGAGGTGGGAAAGGGGGGATATGGGGGGGCTATGGGGCTGGAGATGGGGTATAGGATGTCATTATGGTCGCCATAGCCCATATCCGTACCTCAGGAATTCAAGCTCATGTTCGGGATGCTTTTCTCCCTCCGCTCCTTCGTGAGCAAGATGAGCCCCACGGATATGTATCCTCCTGGCTTATGTGGGGTGCCCCATAGCGGGATATGGGGGTGCCCCATAGGACGTGGGGGACCCCTTGAAGCCCAATAGGGGGGGATGGGGGAGCCCCAGGGGTGGGATAGGGGAGGAAAGACCTGGGATAAGGGGGGTCCTATGGGGTGTCTGTGGTCTCTATGGGTCTCTATGGGTCTCTATGGGTCTCTATGGGTCTCTATGGGTCTCTATGGGTCTCTGTGGGTCTCTATGGGGCTGTATGGTCTCTATGGGGTCTCTATGGTCTCTATGGGTCTCTATGGTCTCTATGGTCTCTATGGGGTCTCTATGGGGTCTCTATGGGTCTCTATGGTCTCTATGGGGTCTCTATGGGGTCTCTATGGGGTCTCTATGGGGTCTCTATGGGTCTCTATGGTCTCTATGGGGTCTCTATGGGGTCTCTATGGGGTCTCTATGGGGTCTCTATGGGGTCTCTATGGGTCTCTATGGTCTCTATTGGGTCTCTATGGTCTCTATGGGTCTCTATGGGTCTCTATTGGGTCTGTATGGTCTCTATGGTCTCTGTGGGTCTCTGTGGGTCTCTGTGGGTCTCTATGGTCTCTATGGTCTCTATGGTCTCTATGGTCTCTATGGTCTCTATGGTCTCTATGGTCTCTATGGTCTCTATGGGGTCTCTATGGGTCTCTATGGTCTCTATGGGGTCTCTATGGGTCCCTATGGTCTCTGTGGGTCCCTGTGGTCGCTATGGCCCTGAGCGCGCAGGCGGGACGGGTTCCTGTCCTTCCACACCTCTCGCTATCGGCTCCATTACTTGGAGACCCCGAGCGGGCTGCGCCTGGTGCTCAACACGGACCTGAGCGTGAGCAGCGCCCGCGAGGCCCTGCAGCACATCTACAGCAACGTGAGTGCATGAAACGGGCCAAAATGGGCTGAAATGGGCCCAAAATGGGCCAAAATTGACCCAAAATGGGCCAAAATTGACCCAAAATGGGCTGAAATAGACCCAAAATGGGCTGAAATAGACCCAAAATGGGCCAAAATCGACCCAAAACAGCGCCCGCGAGGCCCTGCAGCACATCTACAGCAACGTGAGTGCATGAAACAGACCCAAAATGGGCTGAAATGGGCCCAAAATGGGCCAAATCGACCCAAAATGGGCCAAAATAGACCCGAAATGGGCCAAAATGGGCCAAAATAGACCCAAAACAGCGCCCGCGAGGCCCTGCAGCACATCTACAGCAACGTGAGTGCATGAAACGGGCCCAAAATGGGCTGAAATGGGCCCAAAATGGGCCAAAATGGGCCAAAATTGACCCAAAACAGCGCCCGCGAGGCCCTGCAGCACATCTACAGCAACGTGAGTGCATGAAACGGGCCCAAAATGGGCTGAAATGGGCCCAAAATGGGCCAAAATTGACCCAAAATGGGCTGAAATAGACCCGAAATGGGCCAAAATGGGCCAAAATAGACCCAAAACAGCGCCCTGCGAGGCCCTGCAGCACATCTACAGCAACGTGAGTGCATGAAACGGGCCCAAAATGGGCTGAAATGGGCCCAAAATGGGCCAAAATCGACCCAAAATGGGCTGAAATAGACCCGAAATGGGCCAAAATGGGCCAAAATAGACCCAAAACAGCGCCCGCGAGGCCCTGCAGCACATCTACAGCAACGTGAGTGCATGAAACGGGCCCAAAATGGGCTGAAATGGGCTAAAATTGACCCAAAATGGGCCAAAATAGACCCAAAACAGCGCCCGCGAGGCCCTGCAGCACATCTACAGCAACGTGAGTGCATGAAACAGACCCAAAATGGGCTGAAATGGGCTGAAATTGACCCAAAATGGGCCAAAATTGACCCAAAATGGGCTGAAATAGACCCAAAATGGGCCAAAATAGACCCAAAACAGCGCCCGCGAGGCCCTGCAGCACATCTACAGCAACGTGAGTGCATGAAATAGACCCAAAATGGGCTGAAATGGGCTAAAATTGACCCAAAGTGGGCCAAAATTGACCCAAAATGGGCTGAAATAGACCCGAAATGGGCCAAAATGGGCCAAAATAGACCCAAAACAGCGCCCGCGAGGCCCTGCAGCACATCTACAGCAACGTGAGTGCATGAAACAGACCCAAAATGGGCTGAAATGGGCCCAAAATGGGCCAAAATCGACCCAAATGGGCCAAAATAGACCCGAAATGGGCCAAAATGGGCCAAAATAGACCCAAAACAGCGCCCGCGAGGCCCTGCAGCACATCTACAGCAACGTGAGTGCATGAAACGGGCCCAAAATGGGCTGAAATGGGCCCAAAATGGGCCAAAATGGGCCAAAATTGACCCAAAACAGCGCCCGCGAGGCCCTGCAGCACATCTACAGCAACGTGAGTGCATGAAACGGGCCCAAAATGGGCTGAAATGGGCCCAAAATGGGCCAAAATTGACCCAAAATGGGCTGAAATAGACCCGAAATGGGCCAAAATGGGCCAAAATAGACCCAAAACAGCGCCCGCGAGGCCCTGCAGCACATCTACAGCAACGTGAGTGCATGAAACGGGCCCAAAATGGGCTGAAATGGGCCCAAAATGGGCCAAAATCGACCCAAAATGGGCTGAAATAGACCCGAAATGGGCCAAAATGGGCCAAAATAGACCCAAAACAGCGCCCGCGAGGCCCTGCAGCACATCTACAGCAACGTGAGTGCATGAAACGGGCCCAAAATGGGCTGAAATGGGCTAAAATTGACCCAAAATGGGCCAAAATAGACCCAAAACAGCGCCCGCGAGGCCCTGCAGCACATCTACAGCAACGTGAGTGCATGAAACAGACCCAAAATGGGCTGAAATGGGCTGAAATTGACCCAAAATGGGCCAAAATTGACCCAAAATGGGCTGAAATAGACCCAAAATGGGCCAAAATAGACCCAAAACAGCGCCCGCGAGGCCCTGCAGCACATCTACAGCAACGTGAGTGCATGAAATAGACCCAAAATGGGCTGAAATGGGCTAAAATTGACCCAAAATGGGCCAAAATTGACCCAAAATGGGCTGAAATAGACCCGAAATGGGCCAAAATGGGCCAAAATAGACCCAAAACAGCGCCCGCGAGGCCCTGCAGCACATCTACAGCAACGTGAGTGCATGAAATAGACCCAAAATGGGCTGAAATGGGCTAAAATTGACCCAAAATGGGCCAAAATTGACCCAAAATGGGCTGAAATAGACCCAAAATGGGCCGAAATAGACCCAAAATGGGCCAAAATTGACCCAAAACAGCGCCCGCGAGGCCCTGCAGCACATCTACAGCAACGTGAGTGCATGAAACGGGCTGAAATAGACCCAAAATGGGCCAAAATGGACCCAAAATGGGCCAAAATAGACCCAAAATGGGCCAAAATGGACCCAAAATGGGGCCAAAATAGACCCAAAATGGCCAAAATTGACCCAAAATGGGCCAAAATAGACCCAAAATGGGCCAAAATAGACCCAAAACGGGCCAAAATGGACCTAAAATGGCCCAAAACCGCCCAAAATGGCCCAAAACCGCCCAAATGGGACCCCTCCCCCCCCCCAGGCTGAAAACGGGGCCTCAAAAGTGCCAAAAATGGGAAAACCCCACAAATGGGCCCCAAAAATCCCAAAAAGGGAAAATGGCCCCAAAAAGCACCAAAGCCATGGACATGGGACCTGAACCCCTCCAATGGGGGGCTATGGGTGCTGGGGGGGCAATGGGTGCTGGGGGGGGGCAATGGGTGCTATGGGGGGGCAATGGGTTGCTATGGGGGGGCAATGGGTGCTATGGGGGGGGCAATGGGTGCTATGGGGGGGTCTATGGGTGCTATGGGGGGGGCAATGGGTGCTGGGGGGGGGGTCTATGGGTGCTATGGGGGGGGCAATGGGTGCTATGGGGGGGGCAATGGGTGCTATGGGGGGGGCAATGGGTGCTATGGGGGGGGCAATGGGTGCTGGGGGGGGCAATGGGTGCTGGGGGGGGTCTATGGGTGCTATGGGGGGGTCATGGGTGCTATGAAGGGTCTATGGGTGCTATGGGGGGGTCTATGTGTGCTATGGAAGGGTCTATGTGTGATATGGGGGGGTCTATGGGTGCTATGGGGGGGGTCTATGGGTGCTATGGGGGGTCTATGGGTGCTATGGAAGGGTCTATGGGTGCTATGGAAGGGTCTATGTGTGATATGGGGGGTCTATGGGTGCTATGGGGGGGTCTATGGGTGCTATGGAAGGGTCTATGGGTGCTATGGGGGTCTCTATGGGTCCCTATGGTCCCTATGTCCCCCATGGATCCCTATGGATCCCCATGGATCCCTATGGAATCCCTACTGATTCCCTTACGTGCCCCCCCCGCAGCTGTTCGTGGAGTTCGTGGTCAAGAACCCGCTGTGCCCCCCCCGCGCCCCGGTGCAGAGTGAGCTCTTCCGGGCCCGCCTCGATGCCTTCATCCGGGGACTGCCCTTCTTCGCTGCCGCGCCCCGCCTGAGCGCCGCAGCGCCCCCTGCGGGATCGGCGGTACCCGCCTGGGCCGCGGCGAGCACGGTGATACCCTATGGGGCACAGCGATACCCTATGGGGCACAATGCACCCTATGGGGCACAGTGACACCCTATGGGGCACAGCGATACCCTATGGGGTGCACTGACACCCTATGGGGCACAGTGCACCTATGGGGCACAGTGACACCCTATGGGGCACAGTGACACCCTATGGGGCACAATGCACCCTATGGGGCACAGCGATACCCTATGGGGTGCACTGACACCCTATGGGGCACAGCGATACCCTATGGGGTGCACTGACACCCTATGGGGCACAGTGCACCCTATGGGGCACAGCGACACCCTATGGGGCACAATGCACCCTATGGGGCACAGTGACACCCTATGGGGCACAGTAACACTCTATGGGGTGCACTGACACCCTATGGGGCACAATGCACCCTATGGGGCACAGTGACACCCTATGGGGCACAGCGATACCCTATGGGGTGCACTGACACCCTATGGGGCACAATGCACCCTATGGGGCACAGTGACACCCTATGGGGCACAGCGATACCCTATGGGGGACAGCGATACCCTATGGGGTGCACTGACACCCTATGGGGCGCAATGCACCCTATGGAGCACAGTGACACCCTATGGGGTGCACTGACAGCCTATGGGGCACAATGCACCCTATGGGGGACAGTGACACCCTATGGGGCACAGCGATACCCTATGGGGTGCACTGACACCCTATGGGGCACAATGCACCCTATGGGGCACAGTGACACTCTATGGGGCACAGCGATACCCTATGGGGTGCACTGACACCCTATGGGGCACAGTGCACCTATGGGGCACAGTGACACCCTATGGGCACAGCGACACCCTATGGGGTGCACTGACACCCTATGGGGCACAGTGATACCCTATGGGGCACGATGTACTCTATGGGGCACAATGGCACCCTATGGGGGCACCGTGACACCCTATGGGGGTGCCCTGAACCCCACCATGGGGCACAATGGCACCCTATGGGGCACAATGACACCCTATGGGGCACAGTGACACCCTATGGGGCACAGTGCACCCTATGGGGCACAATTACACCCTATGGGGCACAATGACACCTATGGGGCACCCACCCCACATGGAATAAAGGCTCCGTTGGTTCTCAGCTCTCTGTGGGTCCTGGGGGGCGGTTCAGGGCTCTATGGGGCAGGAGGAGATCGCCCATTGCCCCATAACCCCCTATTGCCCCCCCCCCCTTACAGCGGGAAAACGCCGTTTTCGCGCCACCCCGCGCCGTGGCCACGCCCCCTTTTCGCGCGCCTCCGCGCGCTGCACGCCGGGAAGGGGGCGTGGTCAGCGCTGTCATGGCGGCGCCCATGGAGCGAGGTGCGTACGGGCAGGGGGGGGGCTCCATGGGGGGGGAGCTGACCCCGCGCTGACCCCCGCCCCTCCCCCTTTAGCCCCGCCCCCATCTGAGACCACCCACGGCGCAGCGGAGGAGCCAATGGGGTGAGCAGGGGGGGGCGGGGCTTGGGGTCCCTATGGGGTCTCTATGGGGGTCCTATGGGGTGAATGGGGTCTCTATAGGATCTCTATGGGGGTCCTATGGGGTATATGGGGTCTCTATGGGGTGTATAACCTCTCTATGGGGGTCCTATGGGGTATATGGGTCTCTATGGGGTGTATAGCATCTCTATGGGGTGTATAGCATCTCTATGGGGGTCCTATGGGGTGTATGGGGTCTCTATGGGTGTATAGCATCTCTATGGGGTGTATAGCATCTCTATGGGGGTCCTATGGGGTGTATGGGGTCTCTATGGGGTGTATATGGGGGTCTTACGGGGTGTATGGTGTCTCTATAGGGATCCTATGGGTATATGGGGTCTCTATGAGGGTCCTATGGGGTGAATGGGGTCTCTATGGGGGTCCTGTGGGGTGAATGGGGTCTCTATGGGGGTCCTGTGGGGTGAATGGGGTCTCTATGGGGGTCCTGTGGGGTGTATGGGGTCTCTATGGGGTCCTATGGGGTGAATGGGGTCTCTATGGGGGTCCTGTGGGTGTATGGGGTCTCTATGGGGTGTATATAGGGTTCCTATGTGGGTATATGGGGTACTCTATGGGGTGTATATGGGTCTCTATGGGTCTTTATGGCGTCGCTATGGGGTGTCTGCGCTCACTGTGGGTCTCTATGGGGTCTCTATGGGTCCCTATGGGTCCCTATGGGTCCCTATGGGTCCCTATGGGTCTCTCTGGGTCTCTCTATGGGTCCCTGACCCCCTCTGCCCCCCCCCAGCCTGCCCCCCCTCGCTCTGGACCGCCCCCCCCCGCCCCGTGGGAGGGGCTCAGGACGAGTTCCGGCTCCGGCCCCACAACTTCCTGCGGGGCTGCAAGTGGTGAGCGCGCCCCTCCCCCACCCACTGCCCCGCCCCCACCCACAGCCCCGCCCCCACCCACAGCCCCGCCCCCACCCACAGCCCCACCCCCACCCACAGCCCCGCCCCCACCCACGGCCCCGCCCCCACCCACAGTCCTGCCCCACCCACTGCCCCTCCCCCACCCACAGCCCCGCCCCCACCCACTGCCCCTCCCCCACCCACTGTCCCTTTCCCACCCACAGCCCCGCCCCCACCCCGGCCACTCCCCCACCCACAGCCCCCCCCTGCCCCTCCCCCACCCACGCCCCTCCCCCACCCCCCGGCCCCTCCCCCACCCCAGCCCCTCCCCCACCCACAGCCCCTCCCCCACCCCGGCCCCTCCCCCACCCACAGCCCCCCCCCCACCCACTGCCCTCCCCCACCCACTGCCCCTCCCCCACCCCGCCCCCCTCCCCCAACCCACCCCCTCTGCCACCCACGCCCCTCCCCCACCCATTGCCCGTCCCCCACCCCGGCCACTCCCCACCCCTCCCCCACCCCCAGTCCCTATGGGCTCTATGTTCTGTATGTGCTCTATGGGTCCCTATGGTCCCTATGGGTCCCTATGGGTCCCTATGGGTCTCTATGGGCTCTATGGGTCCCTATGGTCCCTATGGGTCTCTATGGGTCCCTATGGTCCCTATGGGTCTCTATGGGTCCCTATGGGTCTCTATGGGTCCTTATGGGTCTCTATGGGTCCCTATGGTCCCTATGGGTCCCTATGGGTCCCTATGCTCCTATGGTCCCTAATGGGTCTCTATGGGTCGCAGGGCCCCCGATGGCTCCTGTGTGCTGAGCTGCAGTGCTGACAATACCCTGCGCCTGTTCGACCTCCCGCCCCCCCCCGTGGGGCAGCCCCCTCCCCCCAGCTGGTGGGTAATGGGGTCCCTATGGGTCCCTATGGGGTGTATGGGGTCTCTATGGGGTCCCTATGGGCTCTATGGGGCTGCTATGGGGTGTATGGGGTCTCTATGGGGTCCCCTATGGGCTCTATCGGGCTCCTATGGGGTGTCTGTGGGGTCCCTATGGGGTCTATGGGGCTCCTATGGGGTGTATGGGGTCTCCATGGGGTCCTCTATGGGCTCTATGGGGCTCCTATGGGGTGTATTGGGTCTATATGGGGTCCCTATGGGCCTCTATGGGGCTCCTATGGGGTGTATTGGGTGTATATGGGGTCCCTATGGGCTCTATGGGGCTCCCATGGGGTGTACTGGGTCTCTAGGGGGTGTATTGGGTCTCTATAGGGTCCCTATGGGATGTTTGGGGGTCCATGTGGGTCATTTGGGGGTTTCTATGGGGTCTGTTGGGGTCTCTATGGGTGTATTGGGTCCCTATGGGGTCTATGGGGTCCTTATGGTCCCTATGGGTCCCTATGGTCCCTATGGGTCTCTATGGGTCTCTATGGTCTCTATGGGTCCCTATGGGTCCCTATGATCCCTATGGTCCCTATGGTCTCTATGGGTCCCTATGGGTCCCTATGGTCCCTATGGGTCCCTATGGGTCCCTATGGGTCCCTATGGGTCCCGGTGCGCTCACCCCCTATGTGGGTGCAGGAGCCGGCGCTGCGGGTGCCCGAGGGTGACACCATCTATGACTACACCTGGTCCCACTGATGGACTCGAGGCAGCCCCAGACCTGCCTGTGGGTGCTATGGGCAGGGGGGTAATGGGGGGCAATGGGGTAATGGGGTAATGGGGTAATGGGGGCAATGGGGCAATGGGGGCAATGGGGGTAATGGGGCAATGGGGGTAATGGGGCAATGGGGTGATGGGGGGCAATGGGGGTAATGGGGCAATGGGGGTAATGGGGCAATGGGGGTAATGGGGCAATGGGGTGATGGGGGCAATGGGGGTAATGGGGGCAATGGGGGTAATGGGGGTAATGGGGGCAATGGGGTGATGGGGGGCAATGGGGGTAATGGGGGCAATGGGGGTGATGGAGAGTAATGGGTGTCTATACTGGTCCATACTGTCCATGCTGGTCCATACTGGTCCATACCGGTCCATACTGGTCCATACTGGTCCATACTGGTCCCTACTGGTCTGTACTGGGCAGGATGGCCTCCAGCAGCCGGGACAACCCCGTGCACCTCTGGGATGCCTTCGATGGGACCCTGAGGGGCTCCTTCCGCGCCTACAACCACCTGGTGAGCCCCATAGCGACCCCCAAGCGCCCCATGGAGAGCCCCACAGCGCCCCCACCGCCCGTGTCTGTGGGTCACTGTGGGTGTCTATGGGTCACTGTGGGTGTCTATGGGTGTCTATGGGTCCCTGTGGGTCACTGTGGGTGTCTATGGGTGTCTATGGGTGTCTATGGGTCCGTATGGGTCACTGTGGGTGTCTATGGGTCTCCATGGAGTCACTGTGGGGTCTCTGTGTGTATCTATGGGGTTTCTATGGCTCCCTATGGGCTCTATGGGTTTCTATGGGTCTCTACGGGTCTTTATGGGTCCCTCTATGGTCTCTCTATGGTCTCTCTATGGTCTCTATGGTCTCCCTATGGTCTCTATGGTCTCTCTATGGTCTCTCTATGGCTCTCTATGGTCTCTCTGGCCCCTGTGGTCTCTCTATGGCCTCTCTATGGTCTCTCTATGGTCCCTATGGTCTCTCTATGGTCTCCCTATGGTCTCCCTATGGTCCCTATGGTCTCTCTATGGTCTCTCTATGGTCTCTATGGTCTCCCTATGGTCTCCCTATGGTCTCCTATGGTGTCTCTATGGTCTCTCTATGGTTCCTATGGTCTCTCTATGGTCTCTCTATGGTCTCTCTATGGTCCCTATGGTCCCTCTATGATCTCTCTATGGTCTCTCTATGATCTCTCTATGCTCTCTCTATGGTGTCTCTATGGTCTCTCTATGGTCTCCCTATGGTCTCTCTATGGTCTCTCTATGGTCTCTCTATGGTCTCTCTATGGTTCTCTATGGTCTCTCTATGGTTCTCTATGGTCCCTATGGTCTCTCTATGGTCCCTATGGTCTCTCTATGGTCCCTATGGTCCCTCTATGATCTCTCTATGGTCTCTCTATGGTCTCCCTATGGTCTCCCTATGGTCTCCCTATGGTCTCTCTATGGTCTCTCTATGGTCTCCCTATGGTCTCTCTATGGTCCCTCTATGGTCTCTCTATGGTCTCTCTATGGTTCCTATGGTCTCTCTATGGTCTCTCTATGGTCTCTCTATGGTTCCTATGGTCCTCTATGGTCTCTCTATGGTCCCTCTATGGTCTCTCTATGGTCTCTCTATGGTCTCTCTATGGTCTCTCTATGGTCTCTCTATGGTCCCTATGGTCTCTATGGTCTCCCCATGCCCCCCCGCAGGAGGAGCCCGTGGCCCCCCACTCCCTGGCCTTCACCCCCGATGGTTCGCGGCTCCTCGGGGGCTGCGATGCTCCGTTCGGATCTTCCCAACGGAGCGGCCGGGGCGGAGCCACCAGGAGCAGAGCCTGCGGCGTGAGGGCGGGGCCAAAGGGGCGGGGCTTTTAAAAGGGTGGGGCTTAAAGTGGTGGAGCTTAAAGGGCAGTGCCTAAAGGGGGCAGGGTTTAAAGGGGCAGTGTCTAAATGGGGGTGGAGCTTAAAGGGGGTGGAGCGTGGAGGGGGCGGAGCTTAAAGGAGGTGGAGTTTAAAGGGGCAGTGCCTATAGGGATGGAGCTTAATGGGCGGTGCCTCAGGGGGTGGGGTTTAAAGGGGTGGAGCTAAAGGGGGTGGGGGTTTAAAGGGGCCGTGCCTAAGGGGGCGGAGCTTAAAAGGGGGTGGAGTCTAAGGGGGGCGGTACTTAAAGGGGTGGAGCTTAAAGGGGGTTTAAATGGGTGGAGCCTAAAGGGGGTGGGGTTTAAAGGGGTGGAATCTAAGGGGGGGCGGAGCTTAAAGGAGCGGTGCCTGAAGAGGGTGGGGATTAAAGGGTGGAGCTTAATAGGGTGGTGTCCAATGGGGAAGGATCCAAAGGGGCGGTGCTTAAGGTGGGAAGTGTCTAAGGGGGGCGTGGCTTAGAGTGGGCGTGTCTTTAAGGGGGCATGTCCTGTACTCCTCCCCCCGCCCAATCGCAGAGGGCGGTCAGGGCCAGCGGGGTCTGATTGGCTGCCTGGCGGTGAGCCCCAGCCAACCAGTGCTGGCCTGCGGCTCCTATGGGCGGAGCCTGGGGCTGTACCCGCTGGGGGGGGGCGGGGCCCTGGCGCTGTGGCTCCGCCCTCCCCCGCGGCCCCCACCCACCTCCGGTTCAGCCCCGACGGGACCCGGCTCTATGCGGGGGGGCGCAAGGTGGGGGGGGGGCCGAGGGGAGGACTCTGATTGGTGGAGGGGCCGGAGGGAGGGCTGTGATTGGTGGAGGGGTGTAAAGGGAGGGGTGTGATTGGTGGAGGCGCCAAGAGGGAGGGATCTGATTGGTGGAGGGGCATAAAGGGACGGCTGTGATTGGTGGAGGGGGGGTAAAGGGAGGGCTCTGATTGGTGGAGGAGCATAAAGGGAGGCTCTGATTGGTGGAGGGGTGTAAAGGGAGGGCTCTGATTGGTGGAGGGGTGTAAAGGGAGGGGTGTGATTCGTGGAGGGGCTGAGAGGGAGGGCTCTGATTGGTGGAGGGGCCAAGAGGGAGGGGTCTGATTGGTGGAGGAGTGTAAAGGGAGAGGTGTGATTGGTGGAGGGGCCGAGAGGGAGGGTTCTGATTGGTGGAGGGGCATAAAGGGAGGGCTCTGATTGGTGGAAGGGCGTAAAGGGAGGGGTGTGGTTGGTGGGGGGGTGTAAAGGGAGAGGTCTGATTGGTGGAGGATATTGAAGGTGGGTGGGGTTTAGAGGGTGGAGTTTAGGATTGGGCGGGGCTTTAAGGGGTGGGGGGTGGGAGGGGCTTAAAGGGGGCGGGGTTCTAAAGGGCTGCCCTATGGGTTGAATGATGGGCGGGGCTTAGGGGTAGGGAGGAACTTAAAGTCAGGGACGGCGCCTCCTGATTGGTCCGTGCCCATCCACGGGGGGGGGGCGTGGCCTCAGCGTGGCCCCGCCCCCCAGGACACCCACATCCGGTGCTGGGACCTGCGGCTGCCAGAGCGCCCCCTGCTGGCCATGGAGCGCCACGTGGCCACCAACCAGCGCGTGACCTTTGACCTCGACCCGTATGTGACCCCCCCTCCCCCCCAATGTTGGGGTCCTCCCCCCCATAGGGCTCTATAGCCCCTATAGGGCTCCCCATTGACCCCTATGTGTGTGCTCCCCCCCCCCATAGGACGGGCCGGTTCCTGGTGAGCGGTGACACCAGCGGCTTTGTCACCCTATGGGACACTGTAGGGACCCCCCCGCAACCGGGGGACCCCCCCTTGGTGGCCCCAATGCTGCGGTTCAGGGCCCTGCGGGACTGTATCAATGGCACCAGGTAACAACAGCCCCCCCGGATACACCGGAACAGCCCCACAGCACCCCAAAACACCCCCACAACACCCTAAATCCCCCCACAACACCCTAAATCCTCCCCATAACTCCCTAAAACACCCCCACAACACCCTAAATCCCCCCACAACACCCTAAATCCCCCCACAACACCCTAAATCCTCCCCATAACTCCCTAAAACACCCCCACAACACCCTAAGTCCTCCCCACAACACCCTAAATCCTCCCCATAACACCCTAAATCCTCCCTATAACCCCCTAAGTCCTCCCCATAGCCCCCTAAATCCCCCCACAACACCCCTATAGCCCCCCACAACACCCTAAATCTCCCCCCCTTACACCTCACCCCCCCCTCACATCACCCCTATAACCACCCCCCCATACCCCGACCCCCATCTGCCCCCAGCACCACCCTCACACCCTCCCCAGTGCCGCTCTATGGGGTGGGCTGTTGCGTCCGGCTGTTGCTGTGAGGCTGTTGTTGGGTGCCGGGGGGAGCCTTGGGGGGGTCACGTGTGTGGGTCTGGGGGTATTTGGGGTGTTGGGATCACCCCAACCCATGGCTCTCCCCCCCTCCCCCCCCCCAGTTTACACCCGGAGCTCCCATTGTTGGCCACGGCCTCGGGGCAGCGCCTGTTCCCAGTGCCATGGGGCAGCGATGAGGAGGAAGAGGAGGAGGAGGAAGGGCCCCCCCCGGGGGGGGACAATCGGCTCCAGCTCTGGTGGTGGGGCCATGAACCCCCCGAGGACAACGGTTGGGGCATGGCCATGGCCAGCGAGTGGCAGCCTATGGGGGACAGCGACGGTGACGCCGATTGTCACCCTATGGGGGACACCCATTGTCACCCTATGGGGGACACTCATTGTCACCCTATGGGGGACACCCATTGTCACCCTATGGGGGACACTCATTGTCACCCTATCGAGGACACCCATTGTCACCCTATTGGAGGCACTGACTGTGACACCGATTGTCACCCTATGGGGAACGCCCATTGTCACCCTATGGGGGACACCGACTGTGACACCGATTGTCACCCTATGGGGGACACCCATTGTCACCCTATGGGGGACAGTGACGGTGACACCCATTGTCACCCTATTGGAGGCACCGACTGTGACACCGATTGTCACCCTATGGGGGGCACCCATTGTCACCCTATGGGGGACAGCGACGGTGACACGCACTGTCACCCTATGGGGGACACTGACTGTGACACCGATTGTCACCCTATGGGGGACACCCATTGTCACCCTCTTGGAGGCACCGACTGTGACACCGATTGTCACCCTATGGGGGACACCCATTGTCACCCTATTGGAGGCACCGACTGTGACACCGATTGTCACCCTATGGGGGACACCCATTGTCACCCTCTTGGGGACGCCGGCTGTGACACCGATTGTCACCCTATGGGGGACGCCGGCTGTGACACCAACTGTCACCGCATTGAGGATACCCATTGTCACCCTATGGGGGACACCCATTGTCACCCCATTGAGGACACCAGGACAGTGTCCGATGACTGTCACCCCCCTGGGGACACCGACTGTGATGCCATCATCGACCACCCCACATCCACTGAGGGTGAGGCCCCCCAGGGACACTGAATGTCCCCCCTATGGGGGCACCGATTGTGACACTGTCACCTACAGCCCCACAGGGACCCCCCTCGGGTTGTGTCTGGGGTAGGTTTGGGGGTTGTTTTCAGGGTGTTGTGGGTCCAGGTGAGTTTTGGGGTGTCACATGGGGGTCTGATGGAGGATGGGGGGTGTTGGGGTGGGTCAGGTTGTGATGGGGAGGGGGTGATGTTGGGTTTTGGGGTGGTGGGGGGGGGGTTTAGGGGTGTCCTGGGGCTGAATGTGGGGTGTCACGGGGTCAGGGTGGGGGTTTGGGGGTCAGGGCTTGTGTTGGGGGGTGCATTGGCGGTGGTTGGGGGTCATTGTTAGGGTGTTGTTGGGTACAGATGGGGGTTGGGGGGGTGTTGGGTGGGGGGGGTTTGGGTGTGCCCCCCCTGGTTGTACTAAAGGCATTGTGACTGTCACTGCTTGTCATTGGTTGTACCTGTGGTGTGGGGCAGGGCGGTACCCCACGTACACCCCATATACCCCCATATACACCCTATATAACTCCTTATACACCCCATATACAACCCATACACCCCCATATAACCCCATATACACCCCCATATACACCACATATGCCCCCATATACATCCCCATATACACCCCATATACACCCCTGTATATAACCCCATATACACCCCATATACCCCCATATGCACCCCCATATACACCTCATATACACCCTATATAACCCCATATATCCCCATATACACCCCATATTCACCCCCATATACACCTCATATACACCCTATATAACTCCTTATACACCCCATATACAACCCATACACCCCCATATAACCCCATATACACCCCCATATACAGCCCCATATACGCCCCATATACACCCCTCTATATAACCCCATATATCCCCATATACACCCCATATTCACCCCCATATGCACCTCATATACACCCTATATAACCCCATATACACCCCATACACCCCACTAAAGGGGGTCCATTGCCCCTTTAAGAGCTCCCCCCCCCAGGGGGGAGGCGGGGCTGTTTCCCACCGCTTCCCCCATCACCATGGCAACGGGTGGTGTGCGTGACGTCACCGCGTGGGGGAGCCTTAAAAGGCGATGGGGAAGTCCCGCGCTGAAGGCCACGCCCCCTCCAAAAGCCCCGCCCCCCCCTCCAAGCCCCGCCCACCCCCGTCCAGGCTCCGCCCCCTGGCGGCCGAGAGGACGCGCACGTGGGTTGCATGTACCCCCTGTTACATGTCACGTGTGTCACACGTGTCACCGCGTCATGCTACGTCATACATGTACTGGGTCACACGTGTCGCCCTATAGCATACAATGGGTCACGTGGGTCTATTCTGAGCCAAAAACGACCTTTTTAGGCCCAAAGCGCCATTTTTGGGCCCACCCCCTCCCATTTTTAGTGCCCAAAGCCTCAATATTGGCTCCAAAACCTAATTTTGAACGTCACAACTCTCATTTTTGGGGTAAAAAGGGGCAGTTTTAGGCTCCGAACCCTCACTTTTGGGTCCAAAACCTCATTTTCAGGGCTCAACCCCTCATTTGAATGCTCAAACCCCTTATTTTTAGGCTCTAAACCCCATTTTGGGGTGGAAAAAGGCACTTTTTAGGTTCTCAACCCTCATTTTTAGGGCCCATTTCCCCTTTTTAGGGGAACCCCCCCACAGTTTTGGGGTCTAAACCCTCCTTTTTGGGTCTAAACCCTCCTTTTTGGGTCTAAATCCTCCTTTTTGGGTCCAAATCCCTCATTTGGGAGCCCAAACCCCTCTTTTTTGGGGTCTAAACTGCCACTTATTGGCTCCAAACCCCCACTTTGAGGGTCTAGAACCTGGTTTTGGGTCCCAAACTCTCATTTTAGGGTCTTATCTCCCCTTTTTGGGGCTAAAACCCTGCATTTTTTGGCTTGAAACCCCAAATTCCTCATTTTTGGGTCAAAAGTCCTCATTTTTATGGTCTAAACCTTCATTTCTTGTGTCTAACCTCTCATTTTGAGGCCAAACCCCTCACTTTGGGGTCCAATCCCTCTTTTCTTTACTGGAAAACCTCATTTTTAGGTTCCAAACCCTCATTTTAGGACCAAACCGCTCGTTTTTGGGTCCAAATCCCTCATTTTGGGTACCAAATCCTCATTTTCGGGTCCAAATCCCTCATTTTGGGTACCAAATCCTCATTTTCGGGTCCAAATCCCTCATTTTGGGTACCAAACCCTCATTTTTGGGTCCAAATCCCTCATTTTGGGTACCAAATCCTCATTTTCGGGTCCAAATCCCTCATTTTGGGTACCAAATCCTCATTTTCGGGTCCAAATCCCTCATTTTGGGTACCAAACCCTCATTTTTGGGTCCAAATCCCTCATTTTGGGTACCAAACCCTCATTTTCGGATCCAAATCCCTCATTTTGGGTACCAAACCGCTCATTTTTGGGACCAAATCCCTCATTTTGGGTACCAAACCCTCATTTTTGGGTCCAAATCCCTCATTTTGGGTACCAAACCCCCATTTTTGGGTGCAAATCCCTCATTTTGGGTACCAAATCCTCATTTTTGCATCCAAACCCCTCATTTTGGGTACAAACCCTCATTTTTGGGCGCAAATCCCTCATTTTGGGTACCAAACCCTCATTTTTGGTTCCAAATCCCTTATTTTTAGGTTAAATCCCTCCTTGTCGGGGTCTAACCCTTAATTTGGGGCCAAACCCTTCATTTTGGGGTCCATTCCCCTCCTTTTTTGGTCTAAATTCGCCTTTTTAAGGCCTCAACCTCCCCCTCCCATCTCCCCCCTTGCTGCCATGGTAACAAGGCGGGCGCGCCCTGCCGTGACGTCACGGGACAGCAGCCAATTGGAGCGCGGCTCCGGGGTTGTTGCTGGGAGGGGCGTTGGGGGGGCGGTGGGCGGGGCTTCCGGGCGCACGTGCAGTCCCGCGCGCTGCCGCCGGGAGGGCGGGGCTTGAGTTGGCCACGCCCCCCTTCTCCCCGCTGCTGCCCTCTCATTGGCTGGAGCCCGGCTGCGGCGTCTCCTATTGGCTGGAGTGGAGGGACGGGGTTGGAGCGGCCGGTCCCGGTGTCACCCAGCGACACCCAATGAGCGCCTGTATTGGGACCGGTGTCACCCATTGCCACCCTGTACCGGGACCAGCGCTGTTCCAGTGCCTCCCTGTCTCAGTGTCACCCTGTACTGGGATTGAACTGGTGTTAGTGTCACCCAGTGTCACCCTATGCCGGTCCCAGTGTCACCCAATGTCACCCAGTGTCACCAGTGTCACCCTATACTGGTCCCAGCATCACCCAGTGTCACCCAATGTCACCAGTGTCACCCTATACTGGTCCCTGTGTCACCCAATGTCACCCAATGTCACCCAGTGTCACCCTTTACTGGTCCCTGTGTCACCCAGTGTCACCCAGTGTCACCCTATACTGGTCCCAGTGTCACCAATGTCACCCAGTGTCACCCTATACTGGTCCCAGTGTCACCTAATGTCACCCGATGTCACCCAGTGTCACCCTATACTGGTCCCAGTGTCACCCAATGTCACCCAGTGTCACCCTATACTGGTCCCAGTGTCACCCAATGTCACCCAGTGTCACCCAGTGTCACCCTATACTGGTCCCAGTGTCACCCTATACTGGTCCCTGTGTCACCAATGTCACCAGTGTCACCCTATACTGGTCCCTGTGTCACCAATGTCACCAGTGTCACCCTATACTGGTCCCTGTGTCACCCAATGTCACCCAGTGTCACCCTATACTGGTCCCAGTGTCACCCTGTGTCACCCTGCACCATCAGCGTCTCGGTCCCAGTGCCATCCCCATCCCATTCTCCACCCCATTCCCAATCCCATCCCAATCCTATGCCCATCCCCACTCCAGTTGCCTGTTTCCAATCCAATCCCATTCCCATTCCCATTTCCCATTCTGCATCTCCATCCCCCATCCCATCCCCACTTCCATCCCCCATTTCCCATTCCCCATCCCATTCCCAATCCAATCTCATTCTCGATCCCACTCCCCATCCCATTCCCAATCCCTTATCCCATGCCCATCTGCATCCCCAATCCCATCCCCAATTCAATCCCCATTTCCTATTCCCAATCCATTCTCATTCTCAGTCCCATTCCCCATCCCATTCCCAATTCCCACTCCCAACCCCCTCCCCATCCCATTGCATAGAATCCACCCTATTCCATCCCCATCCCCTTCCCATTCCCAATCCCATCCCCATCCCATTGCATAGAATCCACCCTATCCCATTCCCATCCCCATCCCCATCCCCTTCCCATTCCCATTCCCATTCCCATTCCCATTCCCATTCCCATTCCCAATCCCATCCCCATCCCATTGCATAGAATCCACCCTATTCCATCCCCATCCCCTTCCCATTCCCAATCCCATCCCCATCCCATTGCATAGAATCCACCCTATCCCATTCCCATCCCCATCCCCTTCCCATTCGCATTCCCATTCCCATCCCCAATCCCATTCCCATCCCCAACCCCATCCCATTGCATAGAATCCACCCTATCCCATTCCCATTCCCATTCCCATTCCCATTCCCATCCCCAATCCCATTCCCATCCCCAACCCCATCCCATTGCATAGAATCCACCCTATCCCATTCCCATTCCCATTCCCATTCCCATTCCCATTCCCAATCCCATCCCCATCCCCATCCCACCCCCTCCACTCCTCCCAACCACCAGGGGGCGCCTGCCTCCTCCTCGCAACGTGCCGGGGAAGGGGGCGTGGCCAAGGCTCGGGGAGGGGGGCGTGGCCAATCGGGAGGCGGTGGGCGTGGTTTACGCGGGGGCTATATAAGGAGGCGGGTCCTGGGGGCGTGGCCAGACGGGCGGTGGGCGGGGCGCGGGGCGGGCGGGGCGCGCGGCGCTGGGTCCTTTGTTTGAGCGAGGCCGGAGCTCAGCGGAGCCGCCACCGACCGCGGGGCCGGGACCGGGGCCGGGACCCGCCGCTTCCCTTCCCCTTCCACCACCCCCCCCCAACCACCTCCGAGCCGGGCCCCGCCGCAGGTAACCGCGATGTGGAAGGGGGGGGGGATAGAAAGAAAGGGGGGGGGGAGGGAAGGGCTGAGGCCTTGGGGGGGGGGGGGCACCGGTGAGGTAAAGGGTGAATGGGGGGGGTTTGGCTCTATTGGGGTGCGTTGGGGGGGGCAAACCTGAGGTAAATTGGGGGGGTTGTGAGGTAAAAAGGGGGGTTTGAGGCTCAATGAGGTGATTTTGGGGTGAATTTGGGTGGTTTTGAGGTGAATTATGGGGAGCTGAGCCTATTGGGGGGTCATTGGTGAGGTAAACGGGGGGTTCGGCCCCTGTAAGGTGACTTCAGGGTGGTTTTGAGGTAAAAGGGGGGGTTTAAACCTCTTTACGGTGATTTTGGGGTCTTTCTGAGGTGATTTGGGGTGATTCTGAGGGAATTTGGGGGGGGTTGTCCCTATTGAAGTGCATTGGGGTGAACTGAGGTAAACGGAAGGGGGGGGGGGCCTTGAGCTGAGGTGACCCCCGTTGTGGGGGTCAAACCTGAGGTAAACGGGGGGGGGTTCCCCCTTTTGGGGTGGTTTTGGGTGGTTTGGAGGTGAATTTGGGTTTTTGGGGGTCCCGGGAGGTGATTTTGGGGGGTATCTGAGGTAAATTAGGGAGGTTTGGGCCCAGGAGGTGAATTCGGAGGTTTGGGGCCTCTTAAAGGTGATTTTGGGTCTTTCTGAGGTGAATTTGGGTCTTTTGAGGTGAATTTGGGTCTTTTGAGGTGAATTTGGGTCTTTTGAGGTGAATTTGGGTCTTTTGAGGTGAATTTGGGTCTTTTGAGGTGAATTTGGGTCTTTCTGAGGTGAATTTGGGTCTTTCTGAGGTAAATTTGGGTCTTTTGAGGTAAATGGGGGGGGGGTGGCCCCATGAGGTGATTTTGGGGTTTTTTGAGGTGATTTTAGGGGTTTCTGAGGTAAATTTGATGGTTTTGGACCTCTTTGAGGTGATTTGGGGGGGTTTTGAGGTGATTTTGGGGGTTTCTGAGGTAAATTGGGGGGCTCTGACCCCATTGGGGTACATTGGGGGGTCAGACCTTAAGTAAATGGGGTATTAGGCCCCAATAGGTGATTTTGGGGCTGTTTGAGGTGATTTTGGGGCTGTTTGAGGTGATTTTGGGGTGGTTTGAGGTGATTTTGGGGCTATTTGGGGTAATTTTGTGTGTTTATAGCATGAATGGGGGGGTCAGACCCCATTGGGGTGCATTGGGGGGGTCAAACCTGAGGTAAATGGGGGTCTTAGACCCCGATAGGTGATTTTGGGGCTGTTTGAGGTGAATTTGAGGTGATTTTGGGGCTGTTTGAGGTGAATTTGTGTGTTTATAGCATGACTGGGGGGGTCTTAGACCCCAATAGGTGATTTTGGGGCTGTTTGAGGTGAATTTGAGGTGATTTTGGGGCTGTTTGAGGTAAATTTGTGTGTTTATAGCATGACTGGGGGGGTCTTAGACCCCAATGGGTGATTTTGGGGCTGTTTGAGGTGAATTTGAGGTGATTTTGGGGCTGTTTGAGGTAAATTTGTGTGTTTATAGCATGACTGGGGGGGTCTTAGACCCCAATAGGTGATTTTGGGGCTATTTGAGGTGATTTTGGGGCTGTTTGAGGTGATTTGGGGTCTTTATAGAATGAATTGGGGGGGTCTGACCCCAGTGGGGGGGTCCTGGGCTGACAGAAAGGGGGGGCCTGTCCCTATTGGGGTGCATTGGGCTGCCCCCCCCATCATTGCCCCATTGCCCTGGGCTGGGCCTGGATGGGTGCGGAGCTGTGATAAGGGAGGGTGTGGGAGCAGTGGGGCAGAGCCAGGGCTGCACTGGGAGCAGTGGGGCAGAGCCAGGGCTGCACTGGGAGCACTGGGAGCTGCACTGGGAGCAGTGGGGCAGAGCCAGGGCTGCACTGGCAGCAATGGGGCAGAGCCAGGGCTGCACTGGGAGCAGTGGGGCAGAGCCAGGGCTGCACTGGGAGCACTGGGAGCTGCACTGGGAGCAGTGGGGCAGAGCCAGGGCTGCACTGGCAGCAATGGGGCAGAGCCAGGGCTGCACTGGGAGCAATGGGGCAGAGCCAGGGCTGCACTGGGAGCAGTGGGAGCTGCACTGGGAGCAGTGGGGCAGAGCCAGGGCTGCACTGGGAGCTGCACTGGGAGCACTGGGAGCTGCACTGGGAGCAATGGGGCAGAGCCAGGGCTGCACTGGCAGCAATGGGGCAGAGCCAGGGCTGCACTGGGAGCAATGGGGCAGAGCCAGGGCTGCACTGGGAGCAGTGGGGCAGAGCCAGGGCTGCACTGGGAGCAATGGGGCAGAGCCAGGGCTGCACTGGGAGCAGTGGGGCAGAGCCAGGGCTGCACTGGCAGCAATGGGGCAGAGCCAGGGCTGCACTGGGAGCACTGGGAGCTGCACTGGGAGCACTGGGAGCTGCACTGGGAGCACTGGGAGCTTCACTGGGAACACTGGGACAGAGCCAGGGCTGCACTGGGAGCACTGGGAGCTGCACTGGGAACACTGGGAGCTGCACTGGGAGCACTGGGAGCTTCACTGGGAACACTGGGAGCTGCACTGGGAGCACTGGGAGCTGCACTGGGAACACTGGGAGCTGCACTGGGAGCACTGGGAGCTGCACTGGGAGCACTGGGAGCTGCACTGGGAACACTGGGAGCTGCACTGGGAGCACTGGGAGCTGCACTGGGAGCACTGGGAGCTGCACTGGGAACACTGGGAGCTGCACTGGGAGCACTGGGAGCTGCACTGGGAGCACTGGGAGCTGCACTGGGAGCACTGGGAGCTGCACTGGGAGCACTGGGAGCTGCGCTGGGAGCACTGGGAGCTGCGCTGGGAGCACTGGGAGCTGCACTGGGAGCACTGGGAGCTGCACTGGGAGCACTGGGGCAGAGCCAGGGCTGCACTGGGAGCTGCACTGGGAACACTGGGAGCTGCACTGGGAGCACTGGGGCAGAGCCAGAGCTCCCCTGGGAATGGGAGGGATGGATACTGGGAGCACTGGGAAGAGGTAACAGGTAACGGTCATACTGGGAGCTGGTACTGCCCATACTGGTTATACTGGGAGCTGCTCCTGATAGACCCCAGTTTGGGACTGGGAATGGGGGGGGGGGCTCCCAGTGCTCCCAGTAACTGTGTTCTTCCCCCCCCCCAGATCCCGCCATGGCTGGAGCGTAGCCCCCCCACCCCCGCTGGACCCGCTGCATGTGAGTGAACACGCGTGTGCAAGGGGGTTACATGTGTGTCTGTGCACACACACATGGCCAGGGGGTCATGTGACACGGATATGTCTATGCACACACATGTGCGGAGCGGTGCGTGTGAGGTCATGCGTGTGCAACACGTGTGTGCCGGGCTGTGATACATGTACATGTGTGTACATGTGTGTAATTGATGGGCATTATCATGTGCACATGGGATCTCCTTGGGTTGTACATACAGGTTGGGGTGCACATGCATGTAAACATGCATCTGGGCACACATGTCAGGGTCTACATGCGTGTTACAGCGCGTGTACATGCGTCTGCATGTGATGGTGTACATGGATGCACATGTGTGCTCTGTTGCACACGCATGGTCTGTTACGTGTGTGTGGTGTTACATGTGGACATACAACAGTTACACATGAAACACGTGTGTTACACTTAAAAGGCACCGTTACGTGTGTTACAGGCAGAGAACATGGCTACACATGTATGACAATGATACACACATGCAGAGGACACAGTTCCACATGTGTTACATACGATACCGTTGTGTGACATGCAGAGGACACAGTTACATGTATGTGTTATGTGCCACATGCCTATTCACACACATGCAAGGACCACAGTTGCACGTTACACACGTGACACCATTACATGTGTGTTACATGCAGAGTGTGTGGTTGCACATTGTTACACATGCATGTTAGTGTTACACACATGCTGCAGACTCAGTTCCGCATGTGTTACACGTGTCTGATGTCGTTACATGTGTCTGATGGTATGACACATGTATGATGGTGTGACACATGTTGCATGTGTGTGATGGTGTGAAACACGTTTTACGTGTGTCTGGTGTTACACATGTATGACGGTGTGGCACATGTGTTACATGTGTCTGGTGTTACACATGTATGATGGTGTGGCACGTGTTACATGTGTCTGGTGTTACACATGTATGATGGTGTGACACATGTGTTACATGTATCCGATACACATGTTTGATGGTGTGACACATGTGTTACATGTGTCTGGTGTTACACATGTTTGATGGTGTGACACATGTGTTACATGTGTCTGGTGTTACACATGTATGATGGTGTGACACGTGTTACATGTATCCGATACACATGTTTGATGGTGTGGCACATGTGTTACATGTGTCTGGTGTTACACATGTATAATGGTGTGACACATGTGTTACATGTATCCGATGCACATGTTTGATGGTGTGGCACATGTGTTACATGTGTCTGGTGTTACACATGTATAATGGTGTGACACATGTGTTACATGTATCTGATGCACATGTATGATGGTGTGACACATGTGTTACATGTATCTGATACACGTTTGATGGTGTGGTACATGTGTTACATGTGTCTGATGGTGTTACACATGTATGGTGGTGTGACACGTGTTACATGTATCTGATACACATGTATGATGGTGTGGTACATGTGTGATGTGTGTCTGATGGCGTTTCACATGTATGATAGTGTGACACGTGTTCCATGTGTATGATGGTGTGACACACGTGTTACATGTATCTGATGTTACACATGTATGATGGCGTGGCACACGTGTTGCCTGTGTATGATGGTGTGACACATGTTACATGTATCTGATGTTACACATGTATGATGCTGTGGCACACGTTTTACATGTGTCTGGTGGTGTGACACACTACATGTGTGTGATGGTGTTACACGTGTCTGATGGTATGACACATGTGTTACATGTGTGTGATGGTGTGGCACACATTTTACATGTGTATAATGGTGTGACACATGTGTAACATGTGTATGACAGTGTTGCACGTTACATGTGTCTGATGGTGTGACACGTTACACAAGTATGATGGTGTGACACATTACATGTGTATGATGGTGTGACACGTGTTACATGTGTATGATGGTGTTGCACGTGTTACATGACTGATGGTGTGACATGTGTATGGCGGTGTTACACGTGTCTGACAGTGTGATACATGTGTTACACGTGTATGATGGTGTTACATGTGTGTTACATGTGTCTGATGGTGTGACACACGTGTTACACGTGTCTGATGGTGTTACACACGTGTTACACATGTGTTACACGTGTCTGATGGTGTTACACACGTGTTACACGTGTCTGATGGTGTTACACACGTGTTACACACGTGTTACACGTGTCTGATGGTGTTACACACGTGTTACACACGTGTTGCACGTGTCTGATGGTGTTACACACGTGTTACACACGTGTTGCACGTGTCTGATGGTGTTACACACGTGTTACACACGTGTTGCACGTGTCTGATGGTGTTACACACGTGTTACACACGTGTTGCACGTGTCTGATGGTGTTACACACGTGTTACACACGTGTTGCACGTGTCTGATGGTGTTGCACACGTGTTACACACGTGTTGCACGTGTCTGATGGTGTTGCACACGTGTTACACACGTGTTGCACGTGTCTGATGGTGTTGCACACGTGTTACACACGTGTTGCACGTGTCTGATGGTGTTGCACACGTGTTACACACGTGTTGCACGTGTCTGATGGTGTTGCACACGTGTTACACACGTGTTACACGTGTCTGATGGTGTTGCACACGTGTTACACACGTGTTACACGTGTCTGATGGTGTTGCACACGTGTTACACACGTGTTACACGTGTCTGATGGTGTTACACACGTGTTACACACGTGTTACACGTGTCTGATGGTGTTACACACGTGTTACACACGTGTTACACGTGTCTGATGGTGTTACACACGTGTTACACACGTGTTACACGTGTCTGATGGTGTTGCACACGTGTTACACACGTGTTACACGTGTCTGATGGTGTTGCACACGTGTTACACACGTGTTACACGTGTCTGATGGTGTCGCACACGTGTTACATGTGTTTGAAGGTGTTACAGGCGTGTTACACACCACACATGGTCGCACACATGTCCATGCCCCTCCCCCTCCCGTGACGTCACTGGCCACGCCCCTCCTCCGGCCCTTTCCACCCCCCCCTCCCCCCGGGCAGTTCCTCCGGAACCAGAACGAGGCAACAAGGGCCCCAACGAGCCCCACCCCCACCCCACGGCTGCCCCACGGCTGCCCCACATCTGCCCCATGGCTGCCCCACGGCTGCCCCAGTGCTGCTCCACATCCACCTCACAACTGCCCCACAGCTGCCTCATGGCTGCCCCACATCTGCCCCAGTGCTGCTCCATATCCACCCCACAGCTGCCCCACACCCACCCCACGGCTGCCCCACACCCACCCCACGGCTGCCCCGCACCCACCCCGTGACTGCCCCACGGCTGCCCCACATCTGCCCCATGGCTGCCTCATGGCTGCCCCACATCCGCCCCAATGCTGCTCCACATCCACCCCACAACTGCCCCACAGCTGCCTCACATCTGCCCCATTGCTGCCCCACACCCACCCCATGGCTGCCCCCGCATCTGCCCCACACCCCGCCCCATGGCTGCCCCACACCCGCCCCATGGCTGCCCCACACCCGCCCCATGGCTGCCCCATAGCCCAAGCTCCCTGTGCCTCAGTTCCCCCCCCAACCCCATCCCTGGGGCTCAGTGGGGCAGCAGCGGGGGCACATCCATGTGCCATACATGTAACACGCTCCAACACGCCTGTGAGCGGGGGCGGTGACATGTGACCACTGTCACACACGTGTTGTCATGCGTGGGGTCACACGTGTGTGCCCGTGTGTCCCGTGTTGGCCTATGGGGCTGTCCCCGTCTCACGCCGTGTCCTCGTATGTCCCCGTGTCCTCGTGTCACCCCGTGTCCTCACGTGTCCCATGATCCCTATGTCCCATAGCCATTATCCCATTCCCATATCCATGTATCCCATATCCCATTATCCCATTCCCATATCCATGTATCCCATACCCCGTGCCCCATATCCCATTATCCCATTCCCATATCCATGTATCCCATATCCCATTATCCCATTCCCATATCCATGTATCCCATATCCCATTATCCCATTCCCATATCCATGTATCCCATATCCCATTATCCCAATCCCATATCCATGCATCCCATATCCCATTATCCTGTACCATATTCCCGTATTCATGTATCCTATATCTTATTCCCATTTCCATGTACCCCATATCCCGTTATCCCATATGCTATTCCCATACCCCATGTCCCATACCCCATATCCATGTATCCTATATCCCATTATCCCTTATGCTATTCCCATCTCCCTGTATCCCATACCCCATATCCCATACCCCTTATCCCATATGTATCTATCCCATATCCCGTTATCCCATATCCTGTTCCCATCTCCATGTATCCCATAATCCTATATTCTCTTCCCATCTCCCTGGATCCCATTCCCATCTCCATGTATCTCATGTCCCATTATCCCATATCCTCTTCCTATCTCTCTGTATCCCATTCCCATTTCCCTGTATCCTATATCCCATTATCCCATATCGCATTCCCATCTCCCTGTATCCCATATCCCATATCCCATTCCCATCTCCCTGTATCCCATATCCCATATCCCATTCCCATCTCCCTGTATCCCATATCCCATCTCCCTGTATCCCATATCCCATTCCCATCTCCCTGTATCCCATATCCCATTCCCAGCTCCCTGTATCCCATATCCCATATCCCATTCCCATCTCCCTGTATCCCATTATCCCATATCCCATTCCCATCTCCCTGTATCCCATTATCCCATAATCCCATTCCCATCTCCCTGTATCCCATATCCCATATCCCATTCCCATCTCCCTGTATCCCATATCCCATTATCCCATTCCCATCTCCCTGTATCCCATTATCCCATATCCCATTCCCATCTCCCTGTATCCCATTATCCCATATCCCATTCCCATCTCCCTGTATCCCATATCCCATTCCCATCTCCCTGTATCCCATTATCCCATTATCCCATTCCCATCTCCCTGTATCCCATATCCCATATCCCATTCCCATCTCCCTGTATCCTATATCCCATATCCCATTCCCAGCTCCCTGTATCCCATATCCCATATCCCATTCCCATCTCCCTGTATCCCATATCCCATTATCCCATTCCCATCTCCCTGTATCCCATATCCCATATCCCATTCCCAGCTCCCTGTATCCTATATCCCATATCCCATTCCCATCTCCCTGTATCCCATTATCCCATATCCCATTCCCATCTCCCTGTATCCCATATCCCATATCCCATTCCCATCTCCCTGTATCCCATATCCCATATCCCATTCCCATCTCCCTGTGTCCCATATCCCATATCCCATTCCCATCTCCCTGTATCCCATATCCCATTATCCCATTCCCATCTCCCTGTATCCCATCTCCCATTATCCCATTCCCATCTCCCTGTATCCCATATCCCATATCCCATTCCCATCTCCCTGTATCCCATATCCCATATCCCATTCCCATCTCCCTGTATCCCATATCCCATATCCCATTCCCATCTCCCTGTATCCCATTATCCCATATCCCATTCCCAGCTCCCTGTATCCCATCTCCCATAATCCCATTCTCCCATTCCCATCTGTATCCCACGGCCCTCCCCATGTCCCCACGTGCCCTCCCCGTGTCCCCTCCCCCTCCGGCGCCGGCCCGCTGATGACGTCACGCTGACGTCACCGTCCCCTCGCGGGGGGGGGGGGCGGGGGGGGGGGGGGAAGAGCCCACGCGGTGCCGGTGACTCACCCGTGTCCATGTGGGGCCCGAACACGGGACAGGGCCACGGCACGTGGGGCACGGTAAGGCCACGGGAGCACACGTGTGGGGCACGGGCATGGGGGGTCTGGAACGTGGGGGTGGGTCACAAGTTGTGGGTCCAGGACATGGCTGTGGGTCACATGTTGTGGGTCATACAACATGGGTGTGGGTCCGGAACATGGTTGTGGGTCGCATGTTGTGGGTCACACAACATGGGTGTGGGTCCATGTGTTGGGGGTCATAGGACATGGGGGTGTGTCACATGTTGTGGGTCATAAGACATGGTTGTGGGTCTGTGTGTTGTGGGTCATATAACATGGTTGTGGGTCACATGTGGGTCATACAACATGGTTGTGGGTCGCATGTTGTGGGTCACACAACATGGGTGTGGGTCCATGTGTTGGGGGTCATAGGACATGGGGGTGTGTCACATGTTGTGGGTCATAAGACATGGTTGTGGGTCTGTGTGTTGTGGGTCATATAACATGGTTGTGGGTCGCATGTTGTGGGTCATACAACATGGGTGTGGGTCCATGTGTTGTGGGTCATACAACATGGGTGTGGGTCCATGTGTTGTGGGTCATACAACATGGTTGTGGGTCACATGTTGTGGGTCATACAACAAGGTTGTGGGTCTGTGTGTTGTGGGTCATAGGACATGGTTGTAGGTCCAGAACATGGTTGTGGGTCGCATGTTGTGGGTCAGACAACATGGTTGTGGGTCACAAGTTGTGGGTCATACAACATGGTTGTGGGTCACATGTTGTGGGTCATACAACATGGTTGTGGGTCACATGTTGTGGGTCATACAACATGGGTGTGGGTCTGTGTGTTGTGGGTCATAGGACATGGTTGTAGGTCCAGAACATGGTTGTGGGTCGCATGTTGTGGGTCATACAACATGGTTGTGGGTCTGTGTGTTGTGGGTCATACAACATGGTTGTGGGTCGCATGTTGTGGGTGATAAGACATGGTTGTGGGTCGCATGTTGTGGGTCATACAACATGGGTGTGGGTCGCATGTTGTGGGTGATAAGACATGGTTGTGGGTCGCATGTTGTGGGTCATACAACATGGGTGTGGGTCGCATGTTGTGGGTGATAAGACATGGTTGTGGGTCACATGTTGTGGGTCATACAACATGGTTGTGGGTCGCATGTTGTGGGTCCAGAACATGGTTGTGGGTCTCCTAGAACATGGTTGTGGGTCATATGTGTGGTTGTGGGTCCATGACATGTTGTCATGTGGGTCCATGTTGTGGGTCCACGGCATGGTTGTGGGGCACATGTGTGGTTGTGGGTCCATAACATGGTTGTGGGTCACGCAACATGGTTACAGGTCATGTGTGGTTGTGGGTCACGCGTGTAACATGGACCAGGGCCTGCGCTAGCGTGTTGAGGCCGTGTCCTGCGTGTGGGTCCCATGGCCCACGTCAGCGTCACGTGTGTTGTCACGTGTGTTGTCACGTGTGTTGTGTCCGTGTTGTCGCATGTTCTGCCCGGTGGGGCTACGTCTGCTGATGTCACGTGATGTCACAGACACCTCTTTAAGGGGGGGTTGGGGCAGCTATGGGTCTCTATGGGGCAGCCATGGGTTGCTATGAGTCTCTATGGGGGCAGCCGTGGGTTGCTATGAGTCTCTATGGGGCAGCCGTGGGTTGCTATGAGTCTCTATGGGGCAGCCGTGGGTTGCTATGGGGCAGCCATGGGTCACTGTGGGTCTCTATGGGGCAGCTGTGGGTTGCTATGGGGCAGCCATGGGTCACTGTGGGTCTCTATGGGGCAGCTGTGGGTTGCTATGGGGCATCCATGGGTCACTGTGCGTCTCTATGGGACAGCTGTGGGTTGCTATGGGACAGCCATGGGTCACTGTGCGTCTCTATGGGGCAGCCCTGGGTTGCTATGGGGCAGCCCTGGGTCACTGTGGGTCTCTATGGGGCAGCCCTGGGTTGCTATGGGGCAGCCCTGGGTCACTGTGGGTCTCTATGGGGCAGCCCTGGGTCGCTATGGGGCAGCTGTGGGTTGCTATGGGTCGCTATGGGGCAGCCGTGGGTCACTCTGGCTCTCTATGGGGCAGCCCTGGGTCACTGTGGGTCTCTATGGGGCAGGCCGTGGGTCGCTCTGGGGTTTCCCATGGCTGCCCCACCCCTCCCCACGTCACGGGAAGGCCCCAAAACTCCCCCCACGTGGGCGGCTGCGACGTCACAGCCGTGGGGGGGGCGGGGGAAGCCCTTCCCCATAGCAGCGGGTCCTGCCCCATAGCGGCGGGTCCTGCCCCATAGCAGTGGGTCCTGCCCCATAGTACCGGGTCCTGCCCCAAAGCAGTGGGTCCTGCCCCATAGCGGCGGGTCCTGCCCCATAGCAGCGGGTCCTGCCCCATAGTACCGGGTCCTGCCCCATAGCAGCCCCCGAGCCATGTGGACCCCCCCCTTGCCCTGATTGGTCAGCCCCAGCCTAACCCCGCCTCCCATTGGTCCCCGCAGGCTGAGCTGGAAGACGGCAGGGGACGATGATTGGCTGCCAGGCGAGGGGCGCCCTGTGATTGGCCGGATTCCTGGAGAGCGTCGCCGGATCGGTGAGGGGGCGGGGCCTGCGGCGTCTGACGTCACGCGGGAGCCCCGCCCACTTCCGCCCCACGTTGTTCCTGCTTCCCACCCCCATAACCAATCCCTGCCCCATAACTGCCCCATAACTGCCCATTACTGCCCCATAACCACCCCCCTGCCCCACAACTGCCCCATAACTACCCCCTAACTGCCCCATAACCAATCCCTGCCCCATAACTGCCCCATAACCACCCCCCTGCCCCATAACTGCCCCTTAACCAGGCCCCCCTGCCCCATAACTGCCCCACAACTGCCCCATAACCAATCCCTGCCCCATAACTGCCCCATAACCAGGCCCCCCTGCCCCATAACTGCCCCATAATCAGGCCCCCCTGCCCCATAACTGCCCTTAACCACACCCCCCTGCCCCATAACTGCCTCATAACTGCTCCATAACCACCCCCTTGCCCCATAACTGCCCCATAACCAATCCCTGCCCCCATAACTGCCCCATAACCAGGCTCCCCTGCCCCATAACTGCCCCATAACCAATCCCTGCCCCCATAACTGCCCCATAACCAATCCCTGCCCCCATAACTGCCCCATAACCAACCCCCATTGCCCCCCCCATGACCCCTGTGAACTTTGACCCCAGGTGAGGGCGGGGCCGCCCCAGCCCAGCAGCCGCCCCTCCCCCCCCTCGGGGCTGCCCCTGACCCCCCCCCGCGGGGACCGAGCCCCGGAGCAGTGAGTGGGGCTATGGGGGGCTATGGGGGGCTATGGGGGGCTATGGGGGGCTATGGGGGGGCTATGGGGGTCTATGGGGGTCTATGGGGGGGGATATGGGGTCTATGGGGGTCTATGGGGTCTATGGGGGGGATATGGGGGGCTATGGGGGGGCTATGGGGGTCTATGGGGGGGATATGGGGGGCTATGGGGGGGCTATGGGGGGGCTATGGGGGTCTATGGGGGTCTATGGGGGTCTATGGGGGGGTCTATGGGGGGTCTATGGGGGTCTATGGGGGGTCTATGGGGGTCTATGGGGGTCTATGGGGGTCTATGGGGGGGCTATGGGGGGGCTATGGGGGTCTATGGGGGGGCTATGGGGGGTCTATGGGGGGCTATGGGGGTCTATGGGGGTCTATGGGGGGCTATGGGGGACTATGGGGGTCTATGGGGGGGGCTATGGGGGGGCTATGGGGGTCTATGGGGGGGCTATGGGGGTCTATGGGGGGTCTATGGGGGTCTATGGGGGGGCTATGGGGGTCTATGGGGGTCTATGGGGGGTCTATGGGGGGTCTATGGGGGTCTATGGGGGTCTATGGGGGGGCTATGGGGGACTATGGGGGTCTATGGGGGGGCTATGGGGGGGGCTATGGGGGTCTATGGGGGTCTATGGGGGGGCTATGGGGGTCTATGGGGGGGTCTATGGGGGTCTATGGGGGGTCTATGGGGGTCTATGGGGGTCTATGGGGGTCTATGGGGGTCTATGGGGGGTCTATGGGGGTCTATGGGGGTCTATGGGGGGTCTATGGGGGTCTATGGGGGGTCTATGGGGGGGCTATGGGGGTCTATGGGGGTCTATGGGGGGGCTATGGGGGGGACTGTGTTCCCTATGGATCCCATTGTTCCCTATGGATCCCATTGTTCCCTATGGATCCCACTGTTCCCTATGGATCCCATTGTTCCCTATGGATCTCATTGTTCCCTATGGCCCCATTGTTCCCTATGGATCCCACTGTTCCCTATGGATCCCACTGTTCCCTATTGCCCCATTGTTCCCTATGGATCCCACTGTTCCCTATGGATCCCACTGTTCCCTATGGATCCCACTGTTCCCTATGGATCCCACTGTTCCCTATGGATCCCATTGTTCCCTATGGATCCCACTGTTCCCTATGGATCCCACTGTTCCCTATGGATCCCATTGTTCCCTATGGCCCCATTGTTCCCTATGGATCCCATTGTTCCCTATGGATCCCACTGTTCCCTATGGATCCCATTGTTCCCTATGGATCCCATTGTTCCCTATGGATCCCACTGTTCCCTATTGCCCCATTGTTCCCTATGGATCCCATTGTTCCCTATGGATCCCATTGTTCCCTATGGATCCCATTGTTCCCTATGGATCCCATTGTTCCCTATGGCTGTTGCAGGGTGGATGCATCGCGCCGTGGAGCCGCTAGGGGGCAGGGCCGGACGGGACCCGTTCACCGTGGGGAGCCTGGGCTGCGGTGGGGCCTGGGCCGCCTGCCCCCCCCCCCGGGCCTGGCTGCCCGCCACCAGGTACTGCCCCATAGCGACCCATAGAGACCCATAGCGACCCATAGCCACCGGGTACTGCCCCATAGCAACCCATAGCGACCCATAGCCACCAGGTACTGCTCCATAGCGACCCATAGCCACCAGGTACTGCCCCATAGCGACCCATAGCGACCCATAGCCACCAGGTACTGCTCCATAGCGACCCATAGCCACCAGGTACTGCCCCATAGCGACCCATAGCGACCCATAGCCACCAGGTACTGCCCCATAGCGACCCATAGAGACCCATAGCACCCCATAGGGACCCATAGCCACCGGGTACTGCCCCATAGCGACCCATAGCGACCCATAGCCACCAGGTACTGCTCCATAGCGACCCATAGCCACCGGGTACTGCCCCATAGCGACCCATAGAGACCCATAGCCACCGGGTACTGCCCCATAGCGACCCATAGCCACCAGGTACTGCCCCATAGCGACCCATAGAGACCCATAGCCACCAGGTACTGCCCCATAGCGACCCATAGCCACCAGGTACTGCCCCATAGCGACCCATAGACACCAGGTACTGCCCCATAGCGACCCATAGAGACCCATAGCCACCAGGTACTGCCCCATAGCGATCCATAGAGACCCATAGCCACCAGGTACTGCCCCATAGCGACCCATAGAGACCCATAGCCACCAGGTACTGCCCCATAGAGACACATAGAGACCCATAGCCACCAGGTACTGCCCCATAGCGACCCATAGAGACCCATAGCACCCCATAGGGACCCATAGCCACCAGGTACTGCCCCATAGCGACCCATAGAGACCCATAGCCACCAGGTACTGCCCCATAGCGCCCCATAGGGACCCATAGAGACCCATAGCGACCCACACTCCTCCACACTGCCCGATAGGAACCCCAACCCCACCCCACACTGCCCCATAGCACCCTATGGGGATCCCCCCACTGACCCATAGCACCCTATAGGGACCCCCATGCTGCCCCATAGCACCCTATAGGGACCCCACCACTGCCCTATAGCACCCTATAAGGACCCCCCCACTGCCCCATAGCACCCTATGGGGACCCCCCCACTGACCCATAGCACCCTATGGGGACCCCCCCACTGCCCCATAGCACCCTATAGGGACCCCCACACCACCCCCCACTGCCCCATAGCGCCCTATAGGGACCCCCATGCTGCCTCATAGCACCTGTAGGGACCCCCACACTGCCCCATAGCACCCAACAGGGACCCCCACACCACCCCCCCACTGCCCCATAGCACCCTATAGGGACCCCCACCCTGCCCCATAGGAACCCCATAACCTGGGTCGTCCCCCCCCACAGGTGCTCTTCCAGCCTCGGGCAGGCCCCGCTGCCCCCCCACCTCCTGCCCCCCCCACGGCAGCAATGGGGTCCCCCCCCACAAGTCCTTCTACCCCCCGGGGTAAGTGCCCCCCCCCCCCCCCCCCCCCCATTGCCAGGGGCATCCATGGGGCTGAGCCCCACAAGTGCCCTCCATAGGGGTCCATCTATGGGGCTGAGCCTCCCCATAGACCCAATCTATGGGGCTGCCCCCCCTTCCAACAGGGCCGCCCCCCCCCCCCCGGGCGCCGCTGGAGCCCCCCCCCCCGGGCTGCGTGCGGCTGCTGCCCTGGGAGCCGCCGGCAGAGGGCGCCGCGGAGCTGCTGGAGAGCGCCTGCCCCGGGCGGGCCCGAGGGGTGCGGCTGCGGGGGCTGCAGCAGGTGGGGGGGGCGCCGGGGCGGGGCGGGATATGGGATATATGGGATGGGATGGGATAGAATGGGATGGGATATGGGATATATGGGATGGGATATGGGATATGGGATGGGATAGAATGGGATGGGATATGGGATATATGGGATGGGATATGGGATATGGGATGGGATAGAATGGGATGGGATATGGGATATATGGGATGGGATATGGGATATGGGATGGGATAGAATGGGATGGGATATGGGATATATGGGATGGGATATGGGATATGGGATGGGATAGAATGGGATGGGATATGGGATATATGGGATGGGATATGGGATATGGGATGGGATAGAATGGGATGGGATATGGGATATATGGGATGGGATATGGGATATGGGATGGGATAGAATGGGATGGGATGGGATATAATGGGATATAATGGGATGTAATGGGATATAATGGGATGTAATGGGATATAATGGGATATATGGGATGGGATGGGATATGGGATATAATGGGATGGGATGGGATATAATGGGATGGGATGGAATGGGATGGGATATATGGGATAGAATGGGATGGGATGGGATGGAATGGGATATGGGATATAATGGGATGGAATGGGATATAATGGGATGTAATGGGATATAATGGGGTATAATGGGATGGAATGGGATATAATGGGATGGGATGGGATATGGGATATAATGGGATGTAATGGGATGTAATGGGATGTAATGGAATATAATGGGATGGGATGGGATATAATGGGATATAATGGGATGGGATGGGATATGATGGGATGGAATGGGATGGGATGGGATATGGGATATAATGGGATGGGATGGGATAGAATGGGATATAATGGGATGGGATGGGATATGATGGGATGGAATGGGATGGGATGGGATGGGATAGAATGGGATGGGATGGGATAAATGGGATGGAATGGGATAATGGGATATAATGGGATGGAATGGGATGCGATATGGGATATAATGGGATGGGATAAATGGGATATAATGGGATATAATGGAATGGGATGGGATGGGATAAATGGGATATAATGGGATGGGATGGGATATAATGGGATGGGATGGGATAATGGGATATAATGGGATATAATGGGATATAATGGGATGCAATGGGATATAATGGGATATAATGGGATGCAATGGGATATAATGGGATATAATGGGATGGGATGGGATGTAATGGGATGTAATGGAATATAATGGGATGGGATGGAATGGAATGGGATATAATGGGATGGAATGGGATGGAATGGGATATAATGGGATGGAATGGGATGGAATGGGATAATGGGATATAATGGGATATATGGGATGGGATGGAATGGAATGGGATATAATGGGATGGAATGGGATGGAATGGGATAACGGGATGGAATGGGATAGAATGGGATGGAATGGGATAATGGGATATAATGGGATGTATGGGATGGAATAGAATAGACTGGGATGTAACGGGGTACAATGGGATATAATGGGATGGGATGGGATATAATGGGATAATGGGATATAATGGGATAATGGGATATAATGGGATATATGGGATGGAATGGGGTTGAATGGGATGGAATGGGATATAATGGGGTATAATGGGATAACGGGATGGAATGGGATAGAATGGGATAGAATGGGATGGGATGATGAGATATAATACGATATAATGGGATGTAATGGGATATAATGGGATATAGCGGGATGGAATGGGATATAATGGGATATATGGGATATAATGGAACGGAATGGGATGGAATGGGATGGGATATGGGATATAATGGGATACATGGGATATATGGGATAGCGGGATAACGGGATGGAATGGGATATATGGGATATATGGGATGGAATGGGATATAATGGGATATAATGGGATATAATGGGATAACGGGATGGAATGGGATGGGATAATGGGATATATGGGATATAATGGGATGCAATGGGATATAATGGGGTATAACGGGATAATGGGATATAATGGGATGCATGGGATAACGGGATGGGATATGGGATGCATGGAATATATGGGATAACGGGAAGTGGAATACGGGATATGGGATATATGGGATATGTGGGATAATGGGATACATGGGATATGGGATGGAATGGGATGGAATGGGATATATGGGACGTATGGGATGGAATGGGATGGAATGGGATATATGGGATGTATGGGATACATGGATATGGGATGTGGGATATGGGACCATGGCCATGGCACAGGAGCTGCCGCGGCCTCCCGGGGGTGGCGGCGCTGTCCCCATTGGCCGCAATGGGGGCGATACCATTGGCTGCCAGCAGGGGGAGACAGCGCCCCTGTCCCTGCAGGCCCCGCTCTGGAGCTGCCCCGCGGGCCCCGGGTCCCCCCCCCGGCCCAGGGCCCTGCCCCAGCTCCAGCCGGTCTGGAGCCCCCCCGAGGTGAGGGGAGGGGGGTGTGGGGTGGGGGATGGGGTATGGGGTATGGGATATGGGGTATGGGATATGGGGTATGGGGTATGGGGTATGGGATATGGGGCATGGGATATGGGGTATGGGGTATGGGATATGGGATATGGGATATGGGGTATGGGTATGGGGTATGGGATATGGGGTATGGGTATGGGATATGGGATATGGGATATGGGGTATGGGGTATGGGATATGGGGTATGGGGTATGGGATATGGGGTATGGGATATGGGGTATGGGATATGGGGTATGGGGTATGGGGTATGGGATATGGGGTATGGGATATGGGATATGGGGTATGGGGTATGGGATATGGGGTATGGGATATGGGGTATGGGATATGGGGTATGGGATATGGGGTATGGGGTATGGGATATA
>CM077906.1:242491-312491 GCA_039720435.1 Amazona ochrocephala
TCCCTTCTAGCACCCCACAGACCCCATGGATACCGTTAACCACCCCATAGCTCCCCCATAACACCCCATGGCACTCTATAGCACCCTCACATCACCCAATAGCACCCATGAATCCCATTAACCCCATGGGCTCCTCCCCCAGCACCCATGGGTGCAGCGCTGGCACCCCCTGCGGGACACCCATAGCCCCCCTATGGACACCATATAGGCCACCCATTGAACCCCATAGAACACCTATAGCCCCCCATCGTCCCTCCGCGCCCCATGGATCCCATATAGACCCTCCACAGCACCCCTATAGCACCTCCAGGCCCCATAGATCCCATTAAGAACCCATAGCACCCCATAGCATCCCACGGCATCCCCCAGTTCCCCCTCCCAGCCCCTATAGAACCCCTATAGCAACCCCACAGCCTCTGCACCCCCACTCAGTACCTATAGGAACCCCAACCCCCCCAGTCCTATAGCCCCATTCCCCCATAGTTCCCATTCCCCTATAGCTCTCTATAGCCTCCATTGCCCCCCATAGCCCGCCTTCCTCCATTGCCCCCCACAGCCCCCATTCCCCTATAGCCCCTGATAGCCCCCATAGCCCCCGTTCTCCTATAGCCCCCTGTAGCCCCCATAGGCCCCTATAGATCCCTATAGGTCCCATTCCCCCATTGCCCCCTATAGCCCCCACAGGCCCCTATAGATCCCTATAGGGTCCCATAACCCCCATTCCCCCATAGCCCCCTATAGCCCCCATACATCCATATAGCCCCCATAGGCCTCTACAGATCCCTATAGCCCCCATAGATCCCTATAGCCCCCATAGATCTCTATAGCCCCCATAGATCCCCTATAGACCCCCACAGATCCCTATAGCCCCCATAGATCCCTATAGCTCCCCATAGCCCCTATAAATCCCTATAGCCCCCATAGATCCCTATAGCTCCCCATAGCCCCTATAAATCCCTATAGGCCCCAGAGATCCCTATAGTCCCCATAGGCCCCCTTAGATCCCCACAGGCCCCTATAGCCCCCCATAGGCCCCTATAGCCCCCCATAGGCCCCCATAGATCCCTATAGCCCCCATAGGCCCCTACAGATCCCCTATAGACCCCCATAGATCCCTATAGCCCCCACAGATCCCCATAGATCCCCATAGGCCCCCATTGCCCCCTCACCGCCGCTTCCGCCATTGCCGGTGCCGCTTCCCACCAGCCCCCGCGCGCGGGGGTAAAGGGCGGTACTTCCGGTCGCGTTGCCGTAGCGACGGGCGGCACTTCCGGCGTCCTCGGCGGTCGTCATGGCGACGGGCGGCACTTCCGGCGGTGGCGCTACGCCGGGAAGGGACACTTCCGGTCAGGCCGTTGCCATGGGGACGAGGGCACTTCCGGTCGCGCTGTTACCATAGGACGAGCGGCACTTCCGGTCGCGCTGTTGCCATGGCAACCGGCACCGCCGCGCGGGAGCTGCAGCGGCTGCTGCGGGAGGACCCCGAGGAGGTGGGGGGGGGGGCGGCTATAGGGCGCTATAGGGGTCCTATAGGGGCTATAGGGGTACTATAGGGGGGCTATAGGGGTCCTATAGGGGGCTATAGGGTCCTATAGGGGGCTACACGGTAATATAGGGTCCTATAGGGCTCCTATAGGGGCTGGGGAGAGGGTTACGGAGGTCCTATGGGGTATGAGGTGGTTATGGGGGCTTATGGGGGTCCTATAGGGGCTGGGGGGGGGTTATGGGGGTCCTATAGGGGCTGTGGGGGGGGTTATGGGGGTCCTATAGGGGCTGTGGGGGGGTTATGGGGGTCCCATAGGGGCTGGGGGGGTCCTATAGCGGCTGGGGGGGGTTATGGGGGTCCTATAGGAGCTATAGGGGTCCTATAGGGGCTATCAAGGTCCTGTAGCAGGCGGGGGAGGGTTTATGGGGGTCCTATAGGGGTTATGGGGGTCCTATAGCGGGTGGGGGGTGGTTAAGGGGGTCCTATAGGAGCTATGGGGGTCCTATAGGGGCTATTGGGGTCCTATAGCAGGCGAGGGAGGGTTTATGGGGGTCCTATAGGGGCTGGGGGGGTTATGGGGGTCCTATAGTGGAGGGGGGGGTTATAGGGGTCCTATAGGGGCTATGGGGTCCTATAGGGGCTGGGGGGGGTTATGAGAGGGCTATGGGGGTCCTATAGGGGCTATAGGGGTCCTATAGCGGAAGGGGGGGTTATGGGGTCCTATAGGGGCTATAGGGGTCCTATAGGGGCTGGGGGGGTTATGGGGGGGCTATGGAGGTGTCACAGTGCCCATAGGACTCCTATAGGGCACTACAGTGCCCTCTATACGTGCCCCCCCCCCCATAGGCACCCACCCGCATCGACCCCCCCTCGGGGCTGCGCTGCCGCTGCCCCCCCCCCGCGCCCCCCCCGGAGCCTCGCTCTGATTGGACCCCGCCCCCCCCCCCGCCGCCCCCCCCCCCGCCAGGGGGGGCCCCAGGGCCCCGATCCGGCGCCTGCGGCTGCTCAACAGCCTCACAGGGCACGAGGCCATAGTGCAGTGGGGGCACCTATGGGGGGGCACTGGTACCTATGGGGGGCACTGGTGCTATGGGGGGGCACTGGTACCTATGGGGGCATTGGTACCTATGGGGGGCATTGGTACCTATGGGGGGCATTGGTACCTATGGGGGGGCACTGGTACCTATGGGGGGCATTGGTACCTATGGGGGGGCACTGGTACCTATGGGGGGGCAATTGGTACCTATGGGGGGGGCATTGGTACCTATGGGGGGCATTGGTACCTATGGGGGGGGCATTGGTACCTATGGGGGGGCATTGGTACCTATGGGGGGGGCATTGGTACCTATGGGGGGCATTGGTACCTATGGGGGGGCATTGGTACCTATGGGGGGCATTGGTACCTATGGGGGCATTGGTACCTATGGGGGGGCATTGGTACCTATGGGTGGGCATTGGTACCTATGGGGGGGCATTGGTACCTATGGGGGGCATTGGTACTATGGGGGGCACTGGTGCCTATGGGGGGGCACTGGTACCTATGGGGGGCATTGGTACCTATGGGGGGGGCATTGGTACCTATGGGGGGCATTGGTACCTATGGGGGGGGCATTGTACCTATGGGGGGGGGCATTGGTACCTATGGGGGGCATTGGTACCTATGGGGGGCATTGGTACCTATGGGGGGGCACTGGTACCTATAGGGGGGCATTGGTACCTATAGGGGGGCATTGGTACCTATAGGGGGCATTGGTACCTATGGGGGGGCATTGGTACCTATGGGGGGCATTGGTACCTATGGGGGGGTCACTGCCCCTATGGACGTGCCCACTGTCCCTATTGGGGGGTCACTCCCCTATGGACGTGCCCACTGTCCCTATGGGGGGGTCACTGCCCCTATGGGGGGGTCACTCCCCTATGGACGTGCCCACTGTCCCTATAGGGGGGTCACTCCCCTATGACGTGCCCACTGTCCCTATGGGGGGTCACTGTCCCTATGGGGGGGTCACTCCCCTATGGACGTGCCCACTGTCCCTATAGGGGGGGTCACTCCCCTATGGACGTGCCCACTGCCCCTATGGGGGGGTCACTCCCCTATGGACGTGCCCACTCTCCCTATGGGGGAGTCACTGCCCCTATGGGGGGGTCACTCCCCTAATGGACGTGCCCACTGTCCCTATGGGGGGGTCCCCCCATTGTGACCCCTCTCTCTCCCCCCCCCCCGCAGTCGGACGGTGTCCGCGGGCCCCTGCAGGGGGCGCTGTTGTGGAACGCGCACGCCGGGGGCTACGCGTGGCGGAGCGGGGGCGCCCCCTTGCGGCCGGAGGACCCGCTGCCCCCCCCCTCCGAGCCCGGGTCCCCCCCCGGGTCCCCCCCCACGGCGCTGCTCTACTTCGCCGATGACTTCGTGGAGATCTGAATGGAGGGGACCCCCCCATAGGTAACAATGAGGGGGGGGGGGCAGCCCAAAGTGACCCCCCCATGGCCCCAAATGCCCCCCCATAGCCCACAGTGACCCCCCCATGGCCCCAAATGACCTCCACATTACCCCGAATGACCCCCCATAGCCCAAAGTGACCCCCCCATTACCTCAAATGACCCCTCCATAGCCCCAAATGACCCCCCCATAGCCCAAAGTGACCCCCCATTGCCCCAAATGACCCCCCCATTACCCCAAATGACCCCCCCATAGCCCAAAGTGACCCCCCATGGCCCCAAAGTGATCCCCCATAACCCCAAATGACCCCACATTACCCAAATGACCCCCCCATAGCCCGAAGTGACCCCCCCCATAACCACAAATGAGCCCCCCATAGCCCAAAGCGACCCCCCAATAGCCCCAAATGACCCCTCCATAGCCCACAGTGACCCCCCCATGGCCCCAAATGACCCCTCCATAGCCCACAGTGACCCCCCATTACCCCAAATGACCCCTCCATAGCCCAAATGACCCCTCCATAGCCCACAGTGACCCCCCCATGGCCCCAAATGACCCCTCCATAGCCCACAGTGACCCCCCCATGGCCCCAAATGACCCTCCATAGCCCACAGTGACCCCCCCATGCCCCAAATGACCCCTCCATAGCCCACAGTGACCCCCCCATGCCCCCAAATGACCCCTCCATAGCCCACAGTGACCCCCCCATGCCCCCAAATGACCCCTCCATAGCCCACAGTGACCCCCCCCATGGCCCCAAATGACCCCTCCATAGCCCACAGTGACCCCCCCCATGGCCCCAAATGACCCCTCCATAGCCCAAAGTGACCCCCCCATGGCCCCAAATGACCCCCCCATGGCCCCAAATGACCCTCCCATAGCCCAAAGTGACCCCCCATGGCCCCAAATGACCCCCCTATAACCCTAAATGACCCTCCCATAGCCCACAGTGAACCCCCAGAGCCCCAAATGACCCCCCCAGAGCCCAAAGAGGTACCCCAGGACCCCCAAACTGACCCCCCAGGACCCATAACCCCCCCATCACCCCATAACCCCCCAGCACCCCCAAACCCCCCATAACCCCCCATCACCCCATAACCCCCCTGGCACCCCCCATAACCCCCCCATCACCCCCAAACTGCCCCCCCTTCTCTCTTAGCACCCTCAGGACCGGCGCTTGGTGACACCGGGGGGGGGCCCTTTATGGGGTTCCCCCCCCCCCCCCCTGTTTTGGGGTGAAACCGCAACTGTGTGAGCAGAAATAAACCGCTTTTCCCCCAAACCGGCTGTTGTGGGTCATGGGGGGGTGACAAAGGGGGTTGTCACTGTCTACCCCCCCATAGGGTGTACTGTCACCCCCCCCCCATTGGGTGACATAGCCTCAATGTCCCCATGGGTGACAACAACACTGTACCCCCATTGGGTGACAACACCACTGTACCCCCATTGGGTGACACAGCCTCAGTGTCCCCATGGGTGACAACAACACTGTACCCCCATTGGGTGACAACAACACTGTACCCCCCTTGGGGTGACAACACCACCGTACCCCCCCATTGGGTGACACAGCCTCAGCGTCCCCATGGGTGACACCACCACTGTACCCCCATTGGGTGACACAGCCTCAGTGTCCCCATGGGTGACACCACCACCGTACCCCCCCATTGGGTGACACAGCCTCAGTGTCCCCATGGGTGACACCACCACCGTACCCCCATTGGGTGACACAGCCTCAGTGTCCCCATGGGTGACACCACCACTGTACCCCCCCATTGGGTGACACAGCCTCAATGTCCCCATGGGTGACAACAACACCGTACCCCCATTGGGTGACACCACCACCGTACCCCCCCATTGGGTGACACAGCCTCAGTGTCCCCATGGGTGACACCACCACCGTACCCCCATTGGGTGACACCACCACTGTACCCCCATTGGGTGACACCACCACCGTACCCCCCCACTGACCTTACACCCCCCCGGGGGGGGGGGGGCTCACAGTGTTCCCAACGCCTGTCCCTGTGTCCATCTCACCACGGTGTCCCCAAAGAGGGCCTGGTTGTTGTCACCATCACCCTGAGGCCACAAAGGAGGGGGGGGGGGTGTCAGTCGAGCCGGGTGACATCAACCTCCATGGGCACCCCCCATCCGGCAACACACCCGACCCCCACGCAACAGGCGGAGCACGGGGGTGTCACCCCTGGGGGTTCCCCCATGGTGACCCCGTGACCACCGGGTGACACCGCGACCACCGGGTGACACCGGCGCGGTGTTGTCCTCCCACCGGGCGGAACAACACCGGGACGCGACGAGGAGCAACCAATGGAGGGGAAAAGGGGCAAAAAGGAGGGAAACACCCCAAAAACACGGAGGAAAAGGGGGGGGGTGGTGGTGTTGGGGTGTTCCTGGGGGGTCGGGGGTAGGTTTGGGGGTGGTTTTGGGGTGAAAAAAGCCCGAAACAGCCCCTAAAAGAGAAGGGGAATGGGGCTGTTGTGGGATGTAGGGGTCAATGGGGGGGTCAATGGGGGGGGGGGGGTTGTCACGGTGTTTCCTGCCCCCAAATCGCTTGGATTTAGGGATTTGGGAGGAAAAACCCCCCACTTTTGGGACACAACCCCCCCCAACCACCGAACCCCCCCCTCTTTAAACCCCCATTTTGGGGGGGTTGAACCCATTTTGGAGGGCGGGAAGCTGCCAACAGCCCCAAACCCCCTCAAATTCCAACGGTTTTCCCCCAATTTTGGGGGTGGGGGGGGGAACGAAGGGGTTTGGGGTCCAACCCCCCCCTTTTTCAGGGTGGTTTTTACCCGGTGCGGGGCATTTTGAGGCGGTTTTGGGTTGGTTTCGGTCCTTTTTGGGGCTGTCGGGTGAAACCTTCACCCTAAGGGTTAACGGAGGGGGGTTGAGGTGTCCCCCCCCTTTAGAAGCAACACAACCCCTTCCCTCCTCAACTTGCCCAAAACTAAGCAAAACCACCCCAAAACCTTTCCTTTGTGAAGGGCGGGGGGGGGGTTAACCCCCTTTCGGGCGGTGTTTTTGGGGTAAAAGCAGCCCAAAAGAGGCAAAACGGGAGCTAGAATGGAAGTAGTTAACATGGAGCAATGGATGCTGATGTCACACTGAGCATGAGTAGTGATTAATCCAATACCCCCCCCCCCTTTGAAATAGTTTTATTAAAGGGGGGGGGAAAGGGGAAAAAGAGAAAGAAAAAAAGAAAGGGGGGGGGGGAAGAGGATATATATAAAAAAATAGATATAATTTACCGCAGCCATCTTGGTTCGGCGCCCGATTCTTCCTCCTTTTTCGCCCTTTTTCCACCCAAAACCATGAGCAACCCCGGCGGGAAAGGCTGCCGAAAGGCGAAAACCCCTTAAAACGGCCCAAACCCCCCCAAAAAAAAGACTTGAAAACCTCAAAAAAGAGCCCAAAAGCGATGATCCGCCTTTAGCGGCCGCGTGAAGGGGGGGGAGGCTTTAAATGAGGTTTTCCCCCCCCCGTTTTTGGCTCGTTTTGCTTCGTTTTAAGGCGTTTTCCGCCTCGGTCGCCACGGGAGTTGGGTTTTTGGGGTCTTTTTTACCGTTTTGGGGCCTTTTTGAGACGCTTTTTTGCAGCCCCGCCGCAAGGTGTGGGCTGAGGGGGGAGCGGGGCGCCTCCGACCCCCTCCATTCGGCCATTTTAAGCTCATTTTCTTGCCTCCTTCAAAAAACCCCCAAAGCGGGGGGGGCGCGGGGGGGTTTTGGGGCGTTTCCCCCCCTTTTTAACCCTTTTTCTTCCTTTCTAAGCCTTTATTTTTGCTTTCTTCCGTAACTTTTACCTCAGGAATCGCTGTTTTTGGGCAAGGGGGGGTCGCGTTAGAGACGCGCGTTTGGCGCCGCCATTTTCGCGCCTTCCCCCCCCCCCCGTTAAGAACCGCGTTGTTTCTGACAGGATTTTAAGCGTTTTTGCGCGTTTTTCCTACTTTTCCCAAGTCAAACCAACCTTTCCCAACGGGAACGGGTGCGTATCCCAGGGAGGGACGGGGGGGGGGGGTTCTCTCCCCCCCCCCCGGTTGAACACCGAGGGGGCTCCGCCTTCACCGCCGGCTCCCCCCTCAGCCCCGCCATGGCTTCCCCTCTGAGGGAGGACGAGGAAGAGGAGGAGGAGATGGTGGTGTCTGAGGGGGATGAAGACGACGACGAGGAGGAAGACGACGACGAGGAGGACGACGACGACGACGCCGCCGCCGCGCTCCTCGGCGTTACCGGAGGGCACCGAGGGGGACCCGGGGCCGACATCTTCCCCCCGCCGCCTCCCGCCCCGCCGCCGCCGCCGCCGCCGCCGCCGCCGCCGCCTCCCCCGCGCCGCTTCCCGCTGCGGGGCCGCCCGCAGGTACCGGCCCTGCGGCCCCTTCCCCGCCGCCGGCCGTGGCCGGCCGGGCCCCGGCGGTCCCCGCTCTTCCGCACCCCCCGCTCCACCGTTCCGGTCCGTGCCCCCCCATGCCCCTCAGTTCCCCCCCATTCCCCTTCATTTCCCTCAGTTCCCCCCCATTCCCCCTCAATTTCCCCCATTCCCCCCCATTCCCTTCCATTCTCCCCCATTCCCCCCCATTCCCCTCAGTTCCCTCAGTTCCCCTCAGTTCCCCCCATTCCATTCCCCTCCATTCCCTCCATTCCCAATCCCATTCCATTCCCTCCATTCCCCCCCATCCCATTCCCCCCCATTCCATTCCCCCCATTCCCTCCATTCCCTCCATTCCCCCCCATTCCATCCCATTCCCCCTCATTCCATTCCCCCCATTCCCTCCATTCCCCTCTATTCCCCCCCATTCCATTCCATTCCCCCCCATTCCATTCCCCCCATTCCCTCCATTCCCCTCCATTCCCCCTCATTCCATTCCATTCCCCCCCATTCCATTCCATTCCCCCCCATTCCATCCCATTCCCCCCATTCCATCCCATTCCCCCCCATTCCATTCCCCCCATTCCATTCCCCCATTCCATTCCCCCCCATTCCATTCCCCCCCATTCCCCCCCATTCCATCCCATTCCCCCATTCCATTCCCCCCATCCCATTCCTCCCCATTCCATTCCCCGCATCCCATTCCCCCCCATTCCATCCCATTCCCCCCCATTCCATCCCATTCCCCCCATTCCATCCCATTCCCCCCCATTCCATCCCATTCCCCCCATTCCATCCCATTCCCCCCATTCCATCCCATTCCCCCCATCCCATTCCCCCTATTCCATCCCATTCCCCCCATCCCATTCCCCCCCATTCCCCCCATTCCCCCCCATTCCCAATCCCATTCCCCCCCATTCCCCCCCCATTCCCCCCCCATTCCCAATCCCATTCCCGCCACACGGCCTTTAGGGGTGTACCTGTGTTTGTAAACAGCCATCCCAACGTGTGGGGATTGGAATGGGATCCAATGGGATCCAATGGGATCAAACTGGATCCAGTTCCCCCCCCCCGCCCCGGGCCCAGTCATGGAGGGAGCGCGGCCCATTGGGGCCTATGGGGCTGGATGGTGTCCATGGTGTGGGGCTATAGGGGCCTGTGGGGCTGGATGGTGTCCATGGTGTGGGGCTATAGGGGCCTGTGGGGCTGGATGGTGTCCATGGTGTGGGGCTATAGGGGCCTATGGGGCTGGATGGTGTCCATGGTGTGGGGCTATAGGGGCCTATGGGGCCTATGGGGGGTGTTGTACCCCATGGTGTGGGGCTATAGGGGCCTATGGGGCCTATGGGGGGTGTTGTACCCCATGGTGTGGGGCTATAGGGGCCTATGGGGGGTGTTGTACCCCATGGTGTGGGGCTATAGGGGCCTATGGGGGGTTTGTGCCCCATGGTGTGGGGCTATAGGGGCCTATGGGGCCTATAGGGGCTGTTGTACCCCATGGTGTGGGGCAATAGAGATCTATGGGGGGGTTGTGCCCCATGGTGTGGGGCTATAGGGGCCTCTGGGGGGTGTTGTGCCCCATGGTGTGGGGCTATAGGGGCCTATGGGGCCTATAGGGGCTGTTGTACCCCATGGTGTGGGGCAATAGAGATCTATGGGGGGGTTGTGCCCCATGGTGTAGGGCTATAGGGGCCTATGGGGGGGGTTGTGCCCCATGGTGTAGGGCTATAGGGGCCTATGGGGGGTGTTGTACCCCATGGTGTGGGGCTATAGGGGCCTATGGGGCCTATGGGGGGTGTTGTACCCCATGGTGTGGGGCTATAGGGGCCTATGGGGGGTGTTGTACCCCATGGTGTGGGGCTATAGGGGCCTATAGGGGGTGTTGTGCCCCATGGTGTGGGGCAATAGGGCCAGTTTGGAGCCCCATGGGGTTGTGGTACCCCATATAGAAGCAGTTGGGGGGCCTATGGGGCCCATATTGGCTCTTGTACCCCATAGCGTGGGGCAATAGGGGCAGTTGGGGGGCTGATGGAGCCCATGGTGTGGGGCAATAGGGGCCTATGGGGCCCATATTGGTTGTTGCAACCCCATAGCGTGGGGCAATAGGGGCAGTTGGGGGGCTGATGGAGCCCACGGTGTGGGGCAGTAGGGGCCTATGGGGCCCATATTGGATGTTGCACCCCATAGCGTGGGGCAATAGGGGCAGTTGGGGGGCTGATGGAGCCCATGGTGTGGGGCAGTAGGGGCCTATGGGGCCCATATTGGATGTTGCACCCCATAGCGTGGGGCAATAGGGGCAGTTGGGGGGCTGATGGAGCCCATGGTGTGGGGCAGTAGGGGCCTATGGGGCCCATATTGGTTGTTGCACCCCATAGAGTCCCGTGGGGGGGCTGACAGGCCCCAGTTCGGTTGTTGCCCCCCCTGGTGTGGGGCAATGGGCGCCGGGGGGGTTGTTCCACCCCATAGCGTGGCTGTTGGGTGCCGATGGTACCGAGGTGTCACCGTTACCCCCCTCCGCCCCCCTTTGGACAGTCCCATGGGGTTTGATTGTCACTTTTTGATGCGTTTATCCCTGTTCTGACCCAAAATTGCCCTTTTTGGGCCCAATTCCGGGGTTTTTATGCCTTTGGAGGGGAATTCCCTCCTTTGGCCTCAAAAAGAGGGAGGGAAAGGCCCAAAGTGGCCACTTGGATCCAAAAAGTGATGTTCGGATGAATTCGTTCGCTCTGAAACACTCAGAAATGGGCAAATTTGGCTTCAAACCCCTCTTTTTCCCCCTAAAACACTCAGAAATGGGCAAATTTGGGCTTCAAACCCCTCTTTTTCCCCCTGAAACGCTCAGAAATGGGCAAATTTGGGCTTCAAACCCCTCTTTTTCCCCCTAAAACACTCAGAAATGGGCAAATTTGGGCTTCAAACCCCTCTTTTTCCCCTAAAACACTCAGAAATGGCAAATTTGGGCTTCAAACCCCTCTTTTTCCCCCTAAAACACTCAGAAATGGGCAAATTTGGGCTTCAAACCCCTCTTTTTCCCCCTAAAACACTCAGAAATGGTTAAGTTTGGTTTCAATCCCCTCCTTTTGCCCCTAAAATGCTCAGAAATGGTAAATTTGGGCTTCAAACCCCTCTTTTTCCCCCTAAACCGCTCAGAAATGGTCAAATTTGGGTTTCAATCCCCTCTTTTCTCCCCAAAACCACTCAGAAATGGTCAAATTTGGGTTTCAATTCCCTCTTTTCTCCCCAAAACCACTCAGAAATGGGTGAATTTGGGTTTCAAACACCTCTTTCTACCCAAAAACCACTCTGATATGGATGAATTTGGGTTTCAAGCCCTTCTTTCCACCCTAAAATGCTCAGAAATGGTGAAATTTGGGTTCAAAACCCTTCTTTCCCCCCTAAAACGCTCAGAAATGGTTAAATTTGGGCTTCAAACCCCTCTTTTTCCCCCTAAAACACTCCGAAATGGGCAAATTTGGGCTTCAGACCCCTCTTTTTACCCCTAAAACCCTCAGAAATGGTTCAATTTGGGTTTCAGTCCCCTCTTTCCCCCCTAAAACCCTCAGAAATGGTTCAATTTGGGTTCAAACCCCTCTTTTTCCCCCTAAAACCCTCAGAAATGGTTCAATTTGGGTTCAAAACCCCTCTTTCCCCCCTTAAACGCTCAGAAATGGTCAAATTTGGGTTCAAAACCCCTCTTCCCCCCCTAAAACCCTCAGAAATGGTTCAATTTGGGTTTCAAACCCTCTTTTTCCCCCTAAAACCCTCAGAAATGGTTCAATTTGGTTCAAAACCCCTCTTTCCCCCCCAAACCCCCTCGGAACCGGGCCAATCCCTGTTCCAGGCCCCTTCCATGCCTTTTGGGGTTGTTCCTTGCTTCCTTTCTCCCTCTTTCTCCCCCAAATCCCCCCTTTGCCCCCCACATTCCCTTCCCCTCCAACCCCGTTTTGCGGGAATTCTCTCCCGCCAGCATCCTTATCCCCCCCTTTTCCCAGCGGGAGCTCCGGATCGGAGGTGAGCACCACTTTCCCCCCATTCCCAACGGCAGGAATGGGCCTCCTCCTCCTCCCCAGCTGAAACTCATTCTTTTTCGTGCCTTTTTCCCCTTTTCCCCTCTTTTTTCCCATCCCATTTCAACTGAGAACAATGGTTGGGATGGGGGGGGGGGGGGGAACGGTCCTTCCGCCACCACAATCCCGCACCAAACCCCTCCAAACCGGCCCCAAAGTTGCTTTTTTTCGCCCCATAGTGCCCCAAAAGGCGGAAACCCCCCCAAAAGAGCCTCCAGGAGGATTTTCCACGGGTTTTCCCACTTCCAGGCCGGATTTGCTCCCTTTTCCCCCCCTTTTTTCCAGCCTCCTCCCCTCGTCCTTTGTTCCAACTCCTCATTTCCTCCTTTTACACAATCACTCCGCCTCACTCCGAACCCTTTCCCCCCCCCCCCATATCCCTGTTTTATCCCTCTTTTATCCCCATTTCCATGCGTTTTCTCCCTGTTTTCCCACCCGGGGGGGTCGGTTGTTGCTTTGTTACAGGCGGAGGACGGGTGTTCTCCATCCCCCCCCCTTTGCTCCGGTTGTCTACGTGGTTTCTTCCTCCCTCTCGAGGTGTGGGGAGCATCACGTGTATGGAATATTCTCGGGAATGCTTTACCAACAGCGCATGTCAATGGAAAAGTGGGGGGGGGGGGGGAAGGGGGTGTTGGGGGGGGGGGGGCAACACCCCCACAATGGCAGGATTAGGCCCGGCGTCCGGTTGTGCACCCCAAGGGGATGGTGGTAACGGGATGAAGGGTGGGTTTGGGGGTGTTGAACACCCCCATTGTGTGTGTGTGTGTGTGTAGGGGGGGGGGGTGTTGTTATCCGGGTGTTGTGGCGTTCTCTGGGTGGTCTCAGCGCCGCCGCCTGTCCCCGTCCGTTGCCAACAGCGCTCTGGCAGCCGCCTGACAGCCGGTGCCAAGGGATTAAGGCTGGAATGTGACCCCGGCGGCGCCGGGTGTTGTTTCCTCTCCTGACGCCAAGCTTGGCACCCGGCGTCACCCTCAATGTGTGTGTGTGTGTGTCCCCCCCTGTTTCCTCCTCCTTGGGGACACCCGGGGGTTCCCTGTGACCTGTCAGCGAGCGCCGGCTGTGATGGATGCGGGTGACGTCGGGGTGGACGCGCGCCAACAGCCGCCGGGCAGATGCGACACCCGGTAACGGTGCCAAGGCTGTGACACGGACGGAGGTGGCAATGGGGGGGGTTTGGGTACCGTCACCCCCCCCCCGGGGGTTGTCCGTCACGGGGATGCCGATGGAAGGAGGCCAAAGGGGGTTGGGAAATCCTCTGCTGGGCTGGTTGGTCAGCGGCGCGGTGACACAGTGACACCGGTGTCACCCGCATTAAGGGGATGGGAATCCCCTGCTGGCTGTTGGTCAGTGACACAGTGACACTGACACAGTGACACCGGTTGTCACCCGCATTAAGGGGATGTGGAATCCCCTTCTGACTGTTGGTCATTGTCATGGTGACACTGACACAGTGGCACCGGTGTCACCCGCATTAAGGGGATGTGGAATCCCCTTCTGACTGTTGGTCATTGTCATGGTGACACTGACACAGTGGCACCGGTGTCACCCGCATTAGGGGATGGGGAATCCCCTTCTGACTGTTGGTCAGTGACACAGTGACACTGACACAGTGACACCGTGTCACCCGCTGTGAGTTGATGGGGAGTCCTCCGCTCTGTTGGTCACTCTCACAGTGACACTGGTGTCACCCGGAATGGGTGGATGAGGTGTCCTCTGCTGTTGGTCACTGTCACAGTGACACAGTGACACCGGTGTCACCCGGAATGGGTGGATGGGGACTGCTCTGCTGTTGGTCACTGTGACGGTGACACCGGTGTCACCTGGAATGGATGGATGGGGAACGCTCTGCTGCCTGTTGGTCACTGTGACGGTGACACCGGTGTCACCCGGAATGGGTGGATGGGGAACGCTCTGCTACCTGTTGGTCACTGTGATGGTGACACCGGTGTCACCCGGAATGGGTGGATGGGGACTGCTCTGCTGCCTGTTGGTCACTGTGACGGTGACACCGGTGTCACCAGCCTGGTGGCTCCAAAGGGGACCTCCCTGTGTCCCCATGGTCACCGTCCCCCCCCCCTCGCCGTGTGTCACCGTTGGTGGCCATGGGGAGGACCTCACGGCCCTGTGTCCCCCCCCCAGAAGGTGCTGAGGAGCTGTTGCGGGGCCTCGAGGGTGCTCTTGGGGTGAAGAAGAAGAAAAGGGGCCCCCGGAAGCAGAAGGAAAACAAACCTGGAAAACCTCGGAAGAGGAAAAAGCTGGTGAGGAGGCTGGGGGGGGGGGGTTTGTGGGGGGGGGATGTGGGGTGGGGGGATGTGGATGGGTGGTGGGGGTCCGGGGGTCGTTGGTGGTGGTCTTGGGATGGCCAATAGGGGGCTTGGGATGGCCGAGTGGTGGTCTTGGATGGCCATAGGGGGCTTGGGATGGCCAATGGGGGTCTTGGGATGGCCAATGGGGGTCTTGGGATGGCCAATAGGGGGCTTGGGATGGCCAATGGGGGTCTTGGGATGGGCAATAGGGGGCTTGGGATGGCCAAATGGGGTCTTGGGGATGGCCAATAGGGGGCTTGGGATGGCCAATGGGGGTCTTGGGATGGCCAATAGGGGGGCTTGGGATGACCAATGGGGGTCTTGGGATGACCAATGGGGGTCTTGGGGATGGCCAATAGGAGTCTTGGATGGCCAATGGGGTCTTGGGATGGCCAATAGGAGTCTTGGGATGACCAATAGGGGTCTTGGGATGGCCAGTGGTGGTCTTGGGATGGCCAATGGGGGTCTTGGGATGGCCAATGGTGGTCTTGGGATGGCCAATGGGGGTCTTGGGATGGCCAATGATGGTCTTGGGATGGCCAATGGTGGTCTTGGGATGACCAATGGGGTCTTGGGATGGCCAATGGGGGTCTTGGGATGGCCAGTGGTGGTCTTGGGATGGCCAATGGGGGTCTTGGGATGGCCAGTGGGGGTCTTGGGATGACCAATAGGGGTCTTGGGATGGCCAGTGGTGGTCTTGGGATGGCCAATGGGGGTCTTGGGATGACCAATGGGGGTCTTGGGATGACCAATGGGGGTCTTGGGATGACCAATGGGGGTCTTGGGATGGCCAATGATGGTCTTGGGATGGCCAGTGGGGGTCTTGGGATGGCCAATAGGAGTCTTGGGATGGCCAATAGGGGTCTTGGGATGGCCAATAGGAGTCTTGGGATGGCCAGTGATGGTCTTGGGATGACCAATAGGAGTCTTGGGATGACCAGTAGGGGTCTTGGGATGACCATAGAAGTCTTGGGATGGCCAGTGGTGGTCTTGGGATGGCAATAGGAGTCTTGGGGATGCCAATGGGGGTCTTGGGATGGCCAATAGGAGTCTTGGGGATGGCCAATAGGAGTCTTGAGATGGCCAATAGGAGTCTTGGGATGGCCAATAGGAGTCTTGGGATGGCCAATAGGGGTCTTGGGATGGCCAGTGGTGGTCTTGGGATGACCAATGGGGTCTTGGGATGACCAATGGGGGTCTTGGGATGGCCAATGATGGTCTTGGGATGGCCAATGGTGGTCTTGGGATGGCCAATGATGGTCTTGGGATGGCCAATGGTGGTCTTGGGATGGCCAGTGGTGGTCTTGGGATGACCATGGGGTCTTGGGGTGACCAATGGGGTTCTTGGGATGACCAATGGGGGTCTTGGATGGCCAATGATGGTCTTGGGATGGCCCATGGTGGTCTTGGATGGCCAATAGGAGTCATGGGATGGCCAACAGGAGTCATGGGATGGCCAGTGGTGGTCTTGGGATGGCCAATGGTGGTCTTGGATGGCCAATGGTGGTCTTGGGATGGCCAGTGGTGGTCTTGGGATGGCCAATGGTGGTCTTGGGATGGCCAGTGGTGGTCTTGGGATGGCCAATGGTGGCCTTGGGCTAACCAGTGGGGGTCTTGGTGCATCTGATGGACCCCAATGGCATGTTAACACCCCCAGCACCGGGTGACCCCCCCCCCCCCGCGATGGGCCCTATCCTGTCCGCAGGTGAGCGAGGATGAGCTGGAGTCGGAGCGGGAGGAATTCCAGCGGGAGGACTACCGGGAGAAGTCGGAGAGCGGCGGGAGGCGAGTCGGGGGGGGGGGCCCCCGGAAGCGCCGCCGGAAGCACCGCGACAAGAAGGACAAGAAGACCAAGAGGAGGAAAAGGCGGATGAGGATGGGGGGCAGAAGGTGAAGGTATGGCCCATGGCGGGGGGGGGGGGGGCCCCATCGCTCTGTGTGGGTCTCGTTGCCATAGGGGTGGCCATGGGGGTCCCATTGCCGTAGGGGTGATGTTGGAGCAATGGGACCCCCCGTTGCCGTAGGGGTGACTATGGGGGTGCCGTTGCCATAGGGGTGACTATGGGGGTCCCATCGCTGTGTGGGGGGTCCCATTGCCATAGGGGTGACTATGGGGGTGCCATTGCTATAGGGGTGACTATGGCCAGTCCCATTGCCATGGGGGTCCCGTTGCTCTAGGGGGTGACTATGGAGGCCCTATTGCCATAGGGGTGATTATGGGGATCCCATTGCTCTAGGGGTGACTATGGAGATCCCATTGCTCTAGGGGTGACTATGTGGTTACCATGGGGGTGCCATCATTCATAGGGGTGCCCAAGGCAGTCCTGTCATCCCCTAGGGGTCCTTATGGGGGGCCCCATCACTCCTATGAGTGCCTGTAGTGGGGGGGGGGCCCTCCTCCCCCATATGGGTACCCCCATATCCCCATTGCCCCCCTGCTACAGGCGGTGGAGCAGAAGTCCTCAGCTCAGCTGTTGGGGGCCTGGGGGCTGGAGGACGTGGACCACGTCTTCACCGAGGAGGACTATCACACCCTCACCAACTACAAGGCCTTCAGCCAGTTCATGAGGTGGGCAGCGGGGGGGGTCCTCTGGGTATTGGGGGGGGCACCTATGGGTCCTTGGGCTCCTGGTGGCCCGTTTTGGGGTGCTGTTGTGGGGTCCGTTGATGCGCCTTGGTCCAAGAGATGTCATTGAGGAGCATCCGCATCCCGTGGTACCCAAACCCCATAGCACCGCGCATCCCTTTGGATGCCCCCCCACCACTTCCCTTGCCCCCCCCAGGCCGCTGATAGCCAAGAAGAACCCCAAGATCCCCATGTCCAAGATGATCCCCCCCATTCCCTTTGGGATCCCCTCTTGGGCGGTTTGCTACGGCAACACCGCAGCGCATCATCATCACCCCGTGGTACCCAAACCCCATAGCACCGCGCATCCCTTTGGATGCCCCCCCACCGCTTCCCTTGCCCCCCCAGGCCGCTGATAGCCAAGAGAACCCCAAGATCCCCCATATCCAAGATGATCCCCCCCATTCCCTTTGGGATCCCCCTCTTGGGCGGTTGCTACGGCAACACCGCGGCGCATCATCATCACCCCGTGGTACCCAAACCCCATAGCACCGCGCATCCCTTTGGATGCCCCCCCACCGCTTCCCTTGCCCCCCCAGGCCGCTGATAGCCAAGAAGAACCCCAAGATCCCATGTCCAAGATGATGACCATCCTGGGGGCCAAGTGGAGGAGTTCAGCGCCAACAACCCCTTCAAGGGCTCCGCCGCCGCCGTGGCCGCCGCCGCCGCCGCCGCCGCCGCCGCCGCCGTGGCCGAGCAGGTCTCTGCGGCCGTGGCCAACGTGGCCCCCGAGGCCCCCGCGCCCCCCCTGCGCAAGGCCAAGACCAAGGAGGGCAAAGGTGGGGGGGGCGGGGGGGGGGGGCACCCCCGTAGTGAATGGTGCTGCCCGCAGGGGTATGGGGGGACCCTTCTGGGGTGATGCTGGGGGGGGGGTTATGGGGTTCCTGGGGGGGCTTTGGGGGTCCTTGGGTTCCCATAGGGGGCAATGGAGGTGTCATAGGGTGCAATGGGGGGGTCCCGTGGGGTGCAATTGGAGGTCCCTATAGGGTGCAATGGGGGGGGTCGCGTGGGTGCAATTGGAGGTCCCTATAGGGTGCAATGGGGGGGTCCCGTGGGGTGCAATTGGCGGTCCCTATAGGGTGCAATGGGGGGGTCCCGTGGGGTGCAATTGGAGGTCCCTATAGGGTGCAGTGGGGGGATCGCGTGGGGTGCAATTGGAGGTCCCTATAGGGTGCAATGGGGGGGGTTCCCATAGAGTTCAATGGGGGTGCAATGAGGTGTCCTTTAGGGTGCAATGGGGGGGTCCCATGGGGTGCAATTGGGGGGGGTCTCGAAGGGGTGCAATGGGGGTGTCCCTTAGGGTGCAATGGGGGGGTCCCTATGGGGTGCAAATGGGGGGGTGCCATGGGGTGCAATGGAGGGGTCCCATGGGGTGCCATGGGGGTCCCTATGGGGTGCAATGGGGGGGTGCCATGGGGTGCAATGGAGGGGTCCCATGGGGTGCCATGGGGGTCCCTATGGGGGTGCATTGGGGGGGGTCCCTATGGGGTGCAATGGGGGGGGTTGCATGGGGTGCAATGGGGGGGTCCCTTAGGGTACCACGGAGGTGTCCCTATGGGGTGCATTGGGGGGGTCCCTATGGGGTGCATTGGGGGGTCCCTATGGGGTGCAATGGGGGGGTCCCTATGGGGTGCAATGGGGGGGGGGGTCCCCACGGGGTCCCCCATCCCCTCCGTGCCCCCCAGGCCCCGGGCACAAGAAGCGCAGCCGCAGCCCGCGGGTGCCGGAGCTGAAGCGGAAGCTGAAGGGGAGGAAGATGGCGCCGCTCAAGATCAAACTGGGGGTGCTGGGGGGCAAGCGCAAGAAGAGCAGCTCGGTACGGCCCCCCCCATAGCCCCCCCATTGCCCCCCATTGCCCCCCATTGCCCCCCCCATTGCCCCCCATGTGTCCCCAGTGCATCCCTTTATGGCCCCAAGGGGTGGTACCCACCCCTTGGCCCCATCAATCTGGTCCCTTTGTTCCCCCCCCCCATCAACCTTGTTCCATATGGCCCCCCCCCTTATTCCTTTGTCATCCCCCCCCATGTCCTCCCTTGTCCCTGTTGTCCATGTCCCACATCTCCCTCTGTATCCCCCCCTCCATCTCCCCCCCATGGCCTCATATCCCCCATACCCCCCTATATCCTCCCCTGTTGCCCCTGCCCCCCATGTCCTCGTATTGCCCTATATCCCCCCCCATTCCATATGTCCCTATATGCCCCTTATGTCCCCATATCCCCTCCTATCCCCCCATGTCCCCACATCCCCCTGCCCTCCATATCCCCCTATATCCCCCCACATTCCCATGTTCCCCCATGGCCTCGTATCTCCCCATATTCCCTGTGCCCCCCTTTGTCCCACTGTGTCCCCATATCCCGCATCCTCCCTATCCTCCCATTGCCCCCCATTGTCCCCATTGACTCCCATTGCCCCCCATTGCCGCATTGTCCCCATTGCCCCCATTGTCCCCATCGCCCCCCATTGCCCCCATCGCCCCCCATTACCCCATCGTCCCCGTTGTCCCCCTTACCCCATTACCCCCATTACCCCCATTACCCCATTAACCCATTGCCCCCATCACCCCCATTGCCCCCATTACTCCATCGCCCCCATTACTCCATCGCCCCCATTACCCCATCGCCCCCATCGCCCCCATTGCCCCCATTACCCCATCGCCCCCATTACCCCCATCGCCCCATCGCCCCCATTACCCCATCACCCCCATTACCCCATCACCCCCATTACCCCATTGCCCTCATTACCCCATCGCCCCCATTACCCCATCGCCCCCATCGCCCCCATTACCCCATCGCCCCCATCACCCCCATTACCCCATCACCCCCATTACCCCATCGCCCCCATTACCCCATCGCCCCCATTACCCCATCGCCCCCATCGCCCCCATTACCCCATCGCCCCCATTACCCCATCGCCCCCATTACCCCATCGCCCCCATCGCCCCCATTACCCCATCACCCCCATTACCCCATCGCCCCCATTACCCCATCGCCCCCATTACCCCATTACCCCATCGCCCCCATTACCCCATCGCCCCCATTACCCCATCGCCCCCATTACCCCATCGCCCCCATCGCCCCCATTACCCATCGCCCCCATTACCCCATCGCCCCCCATCACCCCCATTACCCCATCGCCCCCATTACCCCCATCGCCCCCATTACCCCATCGCCCCCATCACCCCCATTACCCCATCGCCCCCATTACCCCATCACCCCCATTATCCCATTGCCCCCATTACTCCATCTCCCCCCATCGCCCCCATCGCCCCCATTACCCCACTGCCCCCCATCGCCCCCATTGTCCCCATCACCAGAGCGAGGAGGCCGCGAGGCTGAGGAGGACAGCGACGCCGAGAGCCCGGGGGGGCCCGGTGCCCCCCCCCGCCCCGACCCCTCCGCCCGCCTCAAGAAGCTCAAGCGGGGCCGGCCGGGCCGCAAGAAGAAGAAGGGTGAGTGCCCCCCCCCATTGCCCCCCCCCACCATTGCCACCCCCCCCCCCCCCCCGAGGTGACGCCTCCTCCCCGTCCCCTCTGTCCTTGCAGCAGGGCTCTGGCCGGGAGCGCGGCCCCGTGGGGACGGGCACAGCGCCCGTGCATGGTGAGACCCCCCCCCCCATTGGCACCCATTGGCACCCATTGGTATCCATTGGCACCCATCGGTACCCATTGGCACCCATTGGTATCCATTGGCACCCATCGGTACCCCATCGGCACCCATTGGTACCCATTGACACCCCTCGGCGCCCAGTGGTACCCATCGGTACCCATTGACACACAGTGGTACCCTAAGGGGGGTGTCCTGTGGTGCCTCTGGGGTGTTCCCAACCTTGTCCTTGTGCCCTGGTGTCCCCATCACCCCAGTATCCCTGTTCCCAGCACCCCCATTGCCCCCAGTGTCCCCACGTCCCCATCCCCAGTATCCCCAGCATCCCCATATCCCATCCCCATCACCCCCATGTCCCTATTCCCAGTGTCCAGTATCCCCAGCATCCCCATATCCCATCCCCATCACCCCCATGTCCCTATTCCCAGTGTCCCAGTATCCCCAGCATCCCCATATCCCATCCCCATCACCCCCATGTCCCTATTCCCAGTGTCCCAGTATCCCCAGCATCCCCATATCCCATCCCCGTCCCCCCCGTGTCCCTATTCCCAGTGTCCCAGTATCCCCAGCATCCCCATATCCCATCCCCATCACCCCCATGTGCCTATTCCCAGTGTCCCAGTATCCCCAGCATCCCCATATCCCATCCCCATCACCCCCATGTCCCTATTCCAGTGTCCCAGTATCCCCAGCATCCCCATATCCATCCCCATCACCCCCATGTCCCTATTCCCAGTGTCCCAGTATCCCCAGCATTCCCATATCCCATCCCCATATCCCCATCCTCAGCACCCCAGTGCCCCCAATGTCCCCATCCTCCCATCCCCATCACCCCCATATCCCCATCACCCCCATGTCCCATGCCCAACACCCCTGTCCCCAGTGCCCCCAGTGTCCCCATACTCCAATCCACACATCCCCATATCCCCAGCACCCCCATATCCCCATCCCCAGCTCCCTCAGCACCCCCCCCATCCCAATACTCCCATCCTCAGCACCACCATATCCCCATCACCCCCATGTCCCCCTCCCCACTACTCCCAGCCCCCCCATCACCCCCATATCCCCATCACCCCCATATCCCCATCACCCCCATATCCCCATCACCCCCATATCCCCATCACCCCCATATCCCCATCACCCCCCATATCCCCATCCCCATCACCCCCATCTCCCCATTACCCCCATCCGCATCTCCCCATCACCCCCATATCCCCATCACCCCCATATCCCCATCCCCATCACCCCCATCTCCCCATCACCCCCCATCTCATCCCATCACCCCCATGTCCCCGTCACCTCCATATCCCCATCACCCCCATCTCCATCCCCATCACCCCCATATCCCCATCACCCCCATATCCCCATCACCCCCATATCCCCATCACCCCCATATCCCCATCACCCCCATATCCCCATCGCCCCCATCACCCCCATCTCCCCATCACCCACATCTCCCCATCACCCCCATCTCCCCATCACCCCCATATCCCCATTGCCCCCATCACCCCCATCTCCCCATCACCCCCATATCCCCATCCCCATCAACCCCATCTCCCCATTACCCCCATCTCCATCCCCATCACCCCCATATCCCCATCACCCCCATATCCCCATCACCCCCATCACCCCCATCACCCCCATATCCCCATCACCCCCATATCCCCATCACCCCCATATCCCATCACCCCCATATCCCATCACCCCCATATCCCCATCCCCATCCCCCCTCATCCCCATCCCCCCATCGCCCCCATCCCAACCCCCCCCCCATAACCCCATCTCCCCCCCCCCCACAGGCCCGGGCCCGGAGGAGGAGGGGGATGGCTACGAGACGGACCACCAGGACTACTGCGAGGTGTGCCAGCAGGGGGGGGAGATCATCCTCTGCGACACCTGCCCCCGCGCCTACCACCTCGTGTGCCTCGACCCCGAGCTCGACCGGGCCCCCGAGGGCCGCTGGAGCTGCCCCCACTGCGTGAGCACGGGGGGGGGGGGGCATGGGGGGGTTTGGAGGGGGTATGGGGGGGTTTAGGGGGTCTATGGGGGAGCTTAGGGGGGGTTTGGGGGGTCTTGGGGTGCTTTTTGGGTCCCTTAGTGGATCCTGGAGGGGTTTGGGGGTCCCTGGGGCACTCGAAGGGGTCCTTGGGTGCCCATAAGGTGCCCATAGGTGTCCATAGGGTGTCCATAGGAGCTTTGGGTGCACATAGGGTGTCCATAGGGTGTCCATAGGAGCTTTGGGTGCCCATAGGGTGTCCATAGGGTGTCCATAGGAGCTTTGGGTGCCCATAGGGTGCCCATAGGGTGGTCCATAGGGTGTCCATAGGGTGTCCATAGGAGCTTTGGGTGCCCATAGGGTGTCCATAGGGTGTCCATAGGAGCTTTGGGTGCCCATAGGGTGCCCATAGGGTGTCCATAGGGTGTCCATAGGGTGTCCATAGGAGCTTTGGGTGCCCATAGGGTGCCCATAGGGTGTCCATAGGAGCTTTGGGTGCCCGTAGGGTGCCCATAGGGTGTCCATAGGGTGTCCATAGGGTGCCCATAGGGTGTCCCTAGGAGCTTTGGGTGCCCATAGCATGCCCGATGTCCCCATGCGCCCCTCTCTGTACCTGCCCCCCCCCCCCCCCCCCCCGGCTCCATAGGAAAAGGAAGGGGTCCAATGGGAAGCGAAGGAGGAGGAGGAGGAGGAGGAGAGGAGGAGGAGGAGGAAGGGGAGAAGGAGGAGGAGGACGACCACATGGAGTACTGCCGCGTGTGCAAGGACGGGGGGAGCTGCTGTGCTGCGACGCCTGCGTCTCCTCCTACCACATCCACTGCCTGAACCCCCCCCTGCCCGAGGTCCCCAACGGAGAGTGGCTCTGCCCGCGGTGCACGGTACCGGGGGGGGGCTGTGGGGTGTGGGGGGATGGGGTGTGGGATGTGGGGTATAGGGGTATGGGGTATGGGATGTGGGTATAGGGGTATGGGGTATAGGGTATGGGGGTATGGGGTATGGGATGTGGGGTATAGGGGTATGGGGGTATGGGGTATGGATGTGGGGTATGGGGGTATGGGGGTATGGGGGTATGGGGTATAGGGTATGGGATGTGGGGTATAGGGGTATGGGGGTATGCGGTATGGGATGTGGGGTATAGGGTATGGGGTATAGGGTATGGGGTATAGGGTATAGGGTATAGGGTATGGGACGTGGGGTATAGGGGTATGGGATATAGGAACGCGGGGGTATGGGGTACAAGAACGCGGGGGTATGGGGTATAGGAACGCGGGGTATGGGGTATAGGAACGCGGGGGTATGGGGTATAGGAACGTGGGGGTATGGGGTATAGGAACGTGGGGGTATGGGGTATAGGAACGCGGGGGTATGGGGTATAGGAACGCGGGGGTATGGGGTATAGGAACGCGGGGGTATGGGGTATAGGAACGCGGGGGTATGGGGTATAGGAACGCGGGGGTATGGGGTATAGGAACGCGGGGGTATGGGGTACAGGAACGCGGGGGTATGGGGTATAGGAACGCGGGGGTATGGGGTATAGGAACGTGGGGCTATGGGGTACAGGAACGCGGGGGTATGGGGTACAGGAACGCGGGGGTATGGGGTATAGGAACGCGGGGGTATGGGGTATAGGAACGCGGGGGTATGGGGTATAGGAACGCGGGGGTATGGGGTATAGGAACGCGGGGGGTATGGGGTATAGGAACGTGGGGCTATGGGGTATAGGAACGTGGGGCTATGGGGTATAGGAACGTGGGGCTATGGGGTATAGGAACGTGGGGCTATGGGGTATAGGAACGTGGGGCTATGGGGTATAGGAACGTGGGGCTATGGGGCTATGGGATATTGGGATATGGGGCATGGGGGCATAACCCCCTTATCGTATATCCCTTCTGTATGCCCTGTATGTTGTTCTGATGTACCTTGTGTATGCTCTGTACCCTGCCCTATGTGCCCTATACCACCCCTATACCACCCCTATACCACCCCATACCACCCCTATACCACCCCATACCACCCCTATACCACCCCTATACCACCCCATACCACCCCTATACCACCCCTATACCACCCCATACCCTCCCGTTACCTCGCTCCATGTGTCCCTGTATCCCTTTTACATCCCCTCTATGTCCCCTTTATATCACCTCTATATCCCTGCTATATCCTGATCTATCCCACCTCTATATCCTCTTTATATCCCATATATCCCACTCTATATCCCCCTTTGTATCACCTCTATATCCCTGCTATATCCTGATCTATCCCACCTCTATATCCTCTTTATATCCCATATATCCCACTCTATATCCCCTTTATATCACCTCTATATCCCTGCTATATCCTGATCTATCCCACCTCTATATCCTCTTTATATCCCATATATCCCACTCTATATCCCCTTTATATCACCTCTATATCCCTGCTATATCCTGATCTATCCCACCTCTATATCCTCTTTATATCCCATATATCCCACTCTATATCCCCTTTATATCACCTCTATATCCCTGCTATATCCTGATCTATCCCACCTCTATATCCTCTTTATATCCCATATATCCCACTCTATATCCCCTTTGTATCACCTCTATATCCCTGCTATATCCTGATCTATCCCACCTCTATATCCTCTTTATATCCCATATATCCCACTCTATATCCCCTTTATATCACCTCTATATCCCTGCTATATCCTGATCTATCCCACCTCTATATCCTCTTTATATCCCATATATCCCACTCTATATCCCCTTTATATCACCTCTATATCCCTGCTATATCCTGATCTATCCCACCTCTATATCCTCTTTATATCCCATATATCCCACTCTATATCCCCTTTGTATCACCTCTATATCCCTGCTATATCCTGATCTATCCCACCTCTATATCCTCTTTATATCCCATATATCCCACTCTATATCCCCTTTATATCACCTCTATATCCCTGCTATATCCTGATCTATCCCACCTCTATATCCTCTTTATATCCCATATATCCCCGCTCTATATCCCCTTTATATCATCTATATCCCTGCTATATCCTGATCTATCCCACCTCTATATCCTCTTTATATCCCATATATCCCGCTCTATATCCCCTTTATATCACTTCTATATCCCTGCTATATCCTGATCTATCCCACCTCTATATCCTCTTTATATCCCATATATCCCACTCTATATCCCCTTTGTATCACCTCTATATCCCTGCTATATCCTGATCTATCCCACCTCTATATCCTCTTTATATCCATATATCCCACTCTATATCCACTTTATATCACCTCTATATCCCTGCTATATCCTGATCTATCCCACCTCTATATCCTCTTTATATCCCATATATCCCACTCTATATCCCCTTTATATCACCTCTATATCCCTGCTATATCCTGATCTATCCCACCTCTATATCCTCTTTATATCCCATATATCCCACTCTATATCCCCTTCATATCACCTCTATATCCCTGCTATATCCTGATCTATCCCACCTCTATATCCTCTTTATATCCCATATATCCCACTCTATATCCCCTTTATATCATCTCTATATCCCTGCTATATTCTGATCTATCCCACCTTTATATCCTCTTTATATCCCATATATCCCGCTCTATATCCCCTTTATATCACCTCTATATCCCTGCTATATCCTGATCTATCCCACCTCTATATCCTCTTTATATCCCATATATCCCACTCTATATCCTCTTTATATCACCTCTATATCCCTGCTATATCCTGATCTATCCCACCTCTATATCCTCTTTATATCCCATATATCCCACTCTATATCCCCTTTATATCACCTCTATATCCCTGCTATATCCTGATCTATCCCACCTCTATATCCTCTTTATATCCCATATATCCCGCTCTATATCCCCTTTATATCACCTCTATATCCCTGCTATATCCTGATCTATCCCACCTCTATATCCTCTTTATATCCCATATATCCCACTCTATATCCCCTTTATATCACCTCTATATCCCTGCTATATCCTGATCTATCCCACCTCTATATCCTCTTTATATCCCATATATCCCACTCTATATCCCCTTTATATCACCTCTATATCCCTGCTATATCCTGATCTATCCCACCTCTATATCCTCTTTATATCCCATATATCCCGCTCTATATCCTCTTTATATCACCTCTATATCCCTGCTATATCCTGATCTATCCCACCTCTATATCCTCTTTATATCCCATATATCCCACTCTATATCCCCTTTATATCACCTCTATATCCCTGCTATATCCTGATCTATCCCACCTCTATATCCTCTTTATATCCCATATATCCCGCTCTATATCCCCCCTTTGTTTCCTCTATATTCCCCCCATATCATTCCTATAATCCCACCATATCCCATCATCTGCTCTGTATATTCCCCCCCATATCCCCCCTATATCCCCCTATGTATTACCTATATTCCCCCGTATATCCCCCCCATATCCCTCCCTATATCCCCCTATGTATTCCCTATATTCCCCCCTATATCCCCCCCATATCCCTCCCTATATCCCCCTATGTATTCCCTATATTCCCCCCTATATCCCCCCCATATCCCTCCCTATATCCCCCCTATATCCCCCTATGTATTCCCTATATTCCCCCCTATATCCCCCCCATATCCCCCCTCTATCCCCCCCACCCCCCCCATGCCCCCCCATATCCCCCCCATATCCCCCCGATATCCCTCCCCATTTCCCCCTCATCTCCCCCCCCAATCCCACCCCCATCTTCCCCCATACCCCCCCCATCTCCCCCCATACCCCCCCCATACCCCTCGTACCCCCCCATCCCCCCCTCCCCGTCCCGCAGTGCCCGGTGCTGAAGGGCCGCGTACAGAAGATCCTATACTGGCGATGGGGGGAACCGCCCCCCCCCGTGGCCCCCCCCGGAGCCCCCCCCCCCGAGGGGCCCCCCCAAGCGCTCCAGGGCCGTTCCGAGCGGGAATTCTTCGTCAAGTGGGTGGGGCTCTCCTATTGGCATTGCTCCTGGATCAAGGAGCTGCAGGTACGGGGGGGGGGGCACCCCCGTATGCGGGGGGGGAATGGATGCGCCCAATGTGGGGGTCAATATTGGGGTACCCCCATAGACCCAAATTGGGGGGGGGGGCAATATTGGGGTACCCCCATAGACCCAGATTGAGGGGGGGGGCAATATTGGGGTGCCCCCATAGACCCAGATTGAGGGGGGGGCAATATTGGGGTACCCCCATAGACCCAAATTGGGGGGGGGGCAATATTGGGGTACCCCCGTAGACCCAAATTGGGGGGGGGGGCAATATTGGGGTACCCCCATAGACCCAAATTGGGGGGGGGGGCAATATTGGGGTACCCCCATAGACCCAAATTGGGGGGGGGCTATATTGGGGTACCCCCATAGACCCAAATTGGGGGGGGGGGCAATATTGGGGTACCCCCATAGACCCAAACTGGGGGGGGGGGGCAATATTGGGGTACCCTCATAGACCCAGATTGGGGGGGGCAATATTGGGGTGTCCTCATAGACCCAGATTGGGGGGGGGGTCAATATTGGGGTACCCCCTAGACCCAGATTGAGGGGGGGGGCAATATTGGGGTGTCCTCATAGACCCAGACTGGGGGGGGGGTCAATATTGGGGTGCTCTGATAGACCCAGATTGGGGGGGGTCGTCAATATTGGGGTACCCCCATATACCCAGATTGGGGGGGGGGTCAATATTGGGGTACCCCCATAGACCCAGATTGGGGGGACCCAATATCCCCCATTAGGGGGTCCCCAGCACCCCAATATGCAGAGATGGGGGGGGGGGGTCCCCCCCATATCCCATCCAACCCCCCCAGTGGGAGCCTTGGGGCTGTTCTTAGGGCCCCCCCTTTAACTTAGGGGTCCCCCCCTTTAACTTGGGGTCCCCCCCCCATGTCCCCCCCCCCCCCATAGCTGGAGATCTTCCACCTGGTGATGTACCGCAACTACCAACGCAAGAACGACATGGACGAGCCCCCCCCCCTGGACTATGGCTCCGGGGACGACGACCCCAAAAGCGAGAAGCGGGGGGCGGGGGGGGACCCCCTTTTTGGGGGGATGGAGGAGCGCTTCTACCGCTACGGCATCAAACCCGAGTGGATGACGGTGCACCGCATCATCAACCACAGGTGGGGGGCACCCATGGGTGCTGGGGGGGCCCGGGGCCCCTCTATGGCACCTATAGGTGGTGGGGTCCGAGCCCTAGAACTCCCCCCCGTGTCACTTATAGGTGGTGGGGTCCAAGCACTGAGCACCCCCCCACCATGTCACCCATGGGTGCTATGGGGGCCCGGGGCCCCTCTATGGCACCTATAGGTGGGGGTACCCAAGCACTGAGCACCCCCCCACCATGTCACCCATGGGTGCTATGGGGGCCTGGGACCCCTCTATGGCACCTATAGGTGGGGGTACCCAAGCACTGAACCCCCCCCCGTGTCACCCATGGGTGCTATGGGGGCCCAAGACCCCTCTATGGCACCTATAGGTGGTGGTACCCAAGCACTGGGTCCCCCCACCCATGGGTGCTCTATGGGCCCAGGACCCCTCTATGGCACCTATAGGTGGGGGTACTCAAGCACTGAACCCCCCCCCGTGTCACCCATGGGGTGCTATGGGGGCCTGGGGCCACTCTATGGCACCTATAGGTGGGGGTACCCAAGCACTGGGCACCCCCCGTGTCACCCATGGGTGCTATGGGGGCCCGGGGCCACTCTATGGCACCTATAGGTGGTGGTACCCAAGCACTGACCCCCCCCCCCCGTGTCACCCATGGGTGCTATGGGGGCCTGGGGCCACTCTATGGCACCTATAGGTGGTGGTACCCAAGCACTGGGCCCCCCTTCCCATGTCACCCATGGGTGCTCTATGCGCCTGGGGACATCCCTATAGCACCCATGGGTGCTACATGCACTTGGGGCCCCCCCCATAGCTCCTATAGATGGTGCTGCCTGAGCCCAGGAGCCCCCCTATGGCACCTCTGGGGTCGCCTAAGGTTGCCCCCAGCACCCATGGGTGCCCCCCTGCGTCCATCATTGCACCCATGGGTGCAGTTGGGTGCTGTCCCCAATTGATCCCATGTCCCCTTCTGTGTCCTCAGGTGACCCCATGTCCCCTCTGTGTCCTCAGGTGACCTTGTGTCCTGGGTGTCTGTCCCTGTCCCCCATGGGTGCTCGATGTCACCTAAGGGTGCCCAGTGTCCCCAATGGGTGCTCAGTGTCCCCCATGGGTGCTCAGTGTCCCCCATGGGTGCTCGATGTCACCTAAGGGTGCCCAGTGTCCCCAATGGGTGCTCAGTGTCGCCCATGGGTGCTCGATGTCACCTAAGGGTGCTCAGGGTCCCCAATGGGTGCCCAGTGTCCCCAATGGGTGCTTGATGTCCCCAATGGGTGCTCAGTGTCCCCCATGGGTGCTCGATGTCACCTAAGGGTGCTCAGTGTCCCCAATGGGTGCTCAATGTCGCCCATTGCCCCCATTGCCCCCATTACCCCCATCACCCCCCCGATGCCCATTGGCCCCATTGCCCCATCACCCCCATTACCCCCATTGCCCCATCACCCCCATTACCCCCATTACCCCCATCACCCCCATCACCCCCCGATGCCTATTGCCCCAATTGTCCCCATTACCCCATTACCCCCATCACCCCCATTACCCCCATTGCCCCATCACCCCCATTACCCCCATTACCCCCATTACCCCCATCACCCCCATCACCCCCCCGATGCCCATTGTCCCCGTTGTCTCCATGGCCCCGGTGGTGGCGCAGCGTGGACCGCAAGGGGCAGTACCATTACCTGGTGAAGTGGCGGGACCTGCCCTACGACCAGGCCACGTGGGAAGAGGACGAGATGCCCATCCCTGACTATGACCTCCATAAGTTGGCCTACTGGAAGCACCGGTGAGGAGCATGGGATATGGGATACGGGATATGGGATATGGGGTATGGGGTATGGGGTATGGCACAGGAGCCACTGTCCCCCCCCAATGTCCTCATGCTGCCGCCTGTCCCTATGTGTCCCCCCCCCATGTCCCCAGGGAGGTGTTCATGGGGGAGGACCCGGCCCAGCCCCGGCGCTATAAGAAGAAGAAGAAGGAGATACCCGGGGAGGGCCCCCCCGATTCGCCCACCAATGACGTGAGTGCGCTGAGGACCTCCATTGGCGCCCATTGTTGGCACCCATCATTGACACCCAACATTGACACCCAACATTGACACCCATCATTGACATCCATCATTGACACCCAACATTGACACCCAACATTGACACCCATCATTGACACCCAACATTGACACCTATCATTGACACCCAACATTGACACCCAACATTGACACCCATCATTGACACCCAACATTGACACCCATCGACATCCATCATTGACACCCAACATTGACACCCATCATTGACATCCATCATTGACACCCATCATTGACACCCATCATTGACACCCAACATTGACACCCAACATTGACACCCATCATTGACACCCAACATTGACACCCATCGACATCCATCATTGACACCCAACATTGACACCCATCATTGACATCCATCATTGACACCCAACATTGACACCCAACATTGACACCCATCATTGACATCCATCGTTGGCACCCATCATTAGCACCCATCATTGACACCTCCCCATTGACACCCAATGTTGACACCCCCATTGACATCCTCCCATTGACCCTCTCCCGTTGACATCCCACCTATTGCCACCTCCCCATTGACACCCAATGTTGACACCCATTGACACCCAATGTTGCCACCCCCATTGACATCCTCCCATTGACCCTCTCCCATTGACATCCCACCCATCGCCACCTCCCCATTGCCCCCCCACGTTAACCCCCTATTGCCCCCCAGCCCACAGTGAAGTACGAGTCGCAGCCACGCTTCATCACGGCCACGGGTGGGACCCTGCACCTCTACCAGCTCGAAGGCCTCAATTGGCTCCGCTTCTCCTGGGCCCAGAGCACCGACACCATCCTGGCTGATGAGATGGGGCTGGCAAGACCATCCAGACCATCGTCTTCCTCTACTCGCTCTATAAGGAGGTGAGGCGGCGCCTGGGGTCACCCAAGGGGTCCTGGTTTAGTCCCTGTGTCACCCAACTGGTCCTGGGGACATCCAATTGGTCCTTGGTGTCATCTAAGTGGTCATCGGGGTATCCCGAGTGGTCCTAGGGTCACCCAACTGGTCTTGATGTCATCCAGTTGATGCTTGGTGTCGTCCATCTGGTGCTTGGTGTCACCAAATTGGTCCTGGTTTGGTCCCTGTGTCATCCGATCGGCCCTTAGTGTCACCCAGGTGGTCCTGGTGTCATGTAGTTGGTCTTTGGTGTCATCCAGTTGATGCTTGGTGTCATCCAATTGGTCCTGGTTGGTCCCTGTGTCATCCCATTGATCCTTAGTGTCATCCAGTTGGTCCTTGGTGTCACCCAGGTGGTCCTGGTGTCATCCAGTTGGTCCTTGGTGTCATCCAAGTGGTGCTTGGTGTCACCCAACTGGTCCTGGTTTGGTCCCTGCGTCATCCAAGTGGTCCTTGGTGTCACCCACGTGGTCCTTGGTGTCATCCATGTGGTCCTGGTGTCATCCAAGTGGTTCTTGGTGTCATCCAGCTGGTGCTTGGTGTCACCCAACTGGTCCTGGTTTGGTCCCTGTGTCATCTGATTGGTCCTTAGTGTCACCCAGGTGGTCCCTGGTGTCACCCACGTGGTCCTTGGTGTCATCCATGTGGTCCTGGTGTCATCCAAGTGGTTCTTGGTGTCATCCAGCTGGTGCTTGGTGTCACCCAACTGGTCCTGGTTTGGTCCCTGTGTCATCTGATTGGTCCTTAGTGTCACCCAGGTGGTCCCTGGTGTCATCCACTTGGTGCTTGGTGTCACCCCACTGGTTCTTGGTGTCACCCAACTGGTCCTTGGTGTCACCCAATGGGTCCTGGGTTAGTCCCTGTGTCACCCACTTGGTCCTTGGTGTCACCCAGTTGGTCCTTGGTGTCACCCAACTGGTCCTTGGTGTCACCCAACTGGTCCTTGGTGTCACCCACTTGGTCCTTGGTGTCACCCAACTGGTCCTTGGTGTCACCCACTTGGTCCTTGATGTCACCCACTTGGTTCTTGGTGTCACCCCCTTGGTCCTTGGTGTCACCCACTTGGTCCTTGGTGTCACCCAACTGGTCCTTGGTGTCACCCATTTGGTCCTTGATGTCACCCAACTGGTCCTTGGTGTCACCCACTTGGTCCTTGGTGTCACCCACTTGGTCCTTGATGTCACCCAACTGGTCCTTGATGTCACCCACTTGGTCCTTGGTGTCACCCAACTGGTCCTTGGTGTCACCCACTTGGTCCTTGGTGTCACCCAGTTGGTCCTTGGTGTCACCCCCTTGGTCCTTGATGCCCCCCCCTTAGTCCCCATATCCCCCACCTCACCCCGCTGTCCCCCCCTCTTCCCCCTGCCCCCCCCCCAGGACCACCCCCCCACCCCATCCCCCAGGGCCACCCCATGTCCCCGTGTCCCCATGTGTCCCCCTGTCCCCCAGGGCCACACCAAGGGCCCGTTCCTCGTCAGTGCCCCGCTCTCCACCATCATCAACTGGGAGCGGGAGTTCCAGATGTGGGCTCCAGCCTTCTACGTGGTCACCTACACCGGGGACAAGGACAGCCGCGCCATCATCCGCGAGAACGAGTTCTCCTTCGACGACACCGCCATGAAGGGGGGCAAGAAGGCCTTCAAGATGAAGGTGGGCCCCAAAAGGGGGTCTTTTGGGGGGGGGGGAGGGAGTCCCGTGTAATGCCGCTGGGTGTTGGGGTGTTGGTGGGTGTTGGGGCGTTGGGGCGTCATTGGGCTGGTGTTGGGTGTCGAGCTGTGTTTGAACTGTTGGGGTGTCCTTGGGTGGTTGCTGGGTGTTGTGGGTTATTGTGGGGCTGTTGCTGGGTGTTGTGGGGCTGTTGTGGGGCTGTTGCTGGGTGCTGTGGGGCTATTTTGGGGCTGTTGCTGGGTGTTGTGGGGCTGCTGTGGGGCTGTTGCTGGGTGTCATGGATTGTTGCTGGGTGCTGTGGGGCTGTTGCTGGGGCTGTTGCTGGGTGTCACAGGGTGGTTCCTGGGTGCTGTGGGTTGTTGCTGGGTGCTGTGGGCTGTTGTGGGGCTGTTCCTGGGTGTTATGGGTTGTTTCTGGGTGTTATGGGTTGTTGTGGGATGTTATGAGTTGTTGCTGGGAGTTATGGGTTGTTATGGGTTGTTGTGGGGCTGTTGCTGGGTGTTGTGGGTTATTGTGGGACTATTGCTGGGTGTTGTGGGGCTGTTGGGCTATTCTGGGGGTGTTCCTGGGTGTTGTGGGGCTATTTTGGGGCTGTTGCTGGGTGTTGTGGGGCTGCTGTGGGGCTGTTGCTGGGTGTCGCGGGTTGTTGCTGGGTGCTGTGGGGCTGTTGTGGGACATTATGGGTTGTTGCTGGGTGTTATGGGTTGTTGCCGGGTGTTGCTGGGTTGTTGCTGGGTGTTGCTGGGTTGTTGCCGGGTGTTATGGGTTGTTACGGGTTGTTGTGGGGCTGTTGCCGGGTGTTGCTGGGTTGTTGCCGTGGGCTGTTGCCGGGTGTTGCGGGCCGCGGCTGACGCGCGGGTGCAGCGGGAGGCGCAGGTGAAGTTCCACGTGCTGCTCACCTCCTACGAGCTCATCACCATCGACCAGGCGGCGCTGGGCTCCATCCGCTGGGCCTGCCTGGTGGTGGATGAGGCCCACCGGCTCAAGAACAACCAGTCCAAGGTGGGGGGGCACCCATTGACGTGGGGGGGGCACCCATTGACATGGGGGGGGGCACCCATTGACATGGGGGGGGGCACCCATTGACATGGGGGGGGCACCCATTGACATGGGGGGGGGCACCCATTGACATGGGGGGGGCACCCATTGACATGGGGGGGCACCCATTGATGGGCCTGCCTGGTGGTGGATGAGGCCCACCGGCTCAAGAACAACCAGTCCAAGGTGGGGGCACCCATAGGGATACATGGGGGGGGGCACCCATTGACATGGGGGGGGGTACCCATAGACATGGGTCCCTATGGTGGTGGCACCCATAGAGCTGGGTCCCTATGGGGTGGCACCCATAGACATGGTTGTGGCACCCATAGATGTGGGTCGCTATGGTGGTGGCACCCATAGATATGGGTTCCTATGGGTGGTACCCATAGACATGGGTCCCTATAGTGGGGGGCACCCATAGACATGGTGGTGGCACCCATAGATGTGGGTCCCTATAGTGGGGGGCACCCATAGACATGGTGGTGGCACCCATAGACATGGGTCCCTATAGTGGGGGGCACCCATAGACATGGTTGTGGCACCCATAGATATGGGTCCCTATAGTGGGGGGCACCCATAGACATGGTTGTGGCACCCATAGATGTGGGTCCCTATGGGTGGTACCCATAGATATGGGTCCCTATGGTGGTGGCACCCATAGACATGGTGGTGGCACCCATAGACATGGGTCCCTATGGGGTGGCACCCATAGACATGGGTCCCTATGGGGTGGCACCCATAGACATGGGTCCCTATGGTGGTGGCACCCATAGACATGGGTCCCTATGGGTGGGGGCGCACCCAAAGCCTTAAAGCCCCCATCAAGGATGCTCCGCTCCTTGGGTCTATGGGTCCCATCCCACTGTGTCTATGGACACTGATCCTATGGATACCCTTGGGGGGGGGGGGGCTATGGGTGCATCACCCATGGGTGCTATGGGGGCATCACCCATGGGTGCCCCCCCCCCCCAGTTCTTCCGGGTGCTGAACGGGTACAAGATCGAGCACAAGCTGCTGCTGACGGGGACCCCGCTGCAGAACAACCTGGAGGAGCTCTTCCACCTCCTCAACTTCCTCACGCCCGAGCGCTTCAAGTATGGGTCCCTATGGGTCCCTATGGGTGCCTATGGGTCCCTATGGGTGCCTATGGGTCCCTATGGGTCCCTATGGGGTCCCTCCTGCATCCATCCGTATCCATCCGCATCCATTGTCACTGCTGCTCCTGGTCCCCTGTTCCTCAGTGTCCCCATGGGTGCCTATGGGTGCCTATGGGTCCCTTCTCCCCCTATGGGGTCACTATGGGTCCCTATGGGGTCCCCTCTCCCTCTATGGGGTCCCCATGTCCCGGTCGCCACCATCTCCATCCCTATGCTCATGTCCCCATCCCCATATCCCACCCATCTCCATCCCCATGTCCCCACACCCCATAGCACCCCATACACGCCCCATAGCACCCCATAACACCCCATTCTCACCCCATTCTCATGCCATTCTCACCCCATTCTCACCCCATAGCACCCCATTCTCACCCCATTCTCACCCCATAACACCCCATTCCCACCCCATTCCCACCCCATTCTCGCCCCATTCTCACCCCATTCTCACTCTATAGCACCCCATTCTCACCCCATTCTCACTCTATAGCACCCCATTCTCACCCCATTCTCACTCTATAGCACCCCATTCTCACCCCATAACACCCCATTCTCACCCCATTCTCACCCCATAGCACCCCATTCCCACCCCATAGCACCCCCTAGCACCCCATTCTCACCCCATAGCACCCCATTCCCACCCCATTCCCACCCCATTCCCACCCCATTCCCACCCCATTCCCACCCCATCCCCACCCCATTCCCACCCCATCCCCACCCCATCCCCACCCCATTCCCACCCCATCCCCACCCCATTCCCACCCCATCCCCACCCCATTCCCACCCCATTCCCACCCCATCCCCACCCCATTCCCACCCCATTCCCACCCCATTCCCGCCCCATTCCCACCCCACTCTCGCCCCATAACCCCCCCTCGCCCCCCCCGCAGCAACCTGGAGGGCTTCCTGGAGGAGTTTGCCGACATCTCCAAGGAGGACCAGATCAAGAAGCTCCACGACCTGCTGGGCCCCCACATGCTGCGGCGCCTCAAGGCCGACGTCTTCAAGAACATGCCCGCCAAGACCGAGCTCATCGTGCGCGTCGAGCTCAGCCCCATGCAGAAGTAGGTGGCGCCCCATAGGTACCCATCGGAGCCCATAGATACCCATCAGAGCCCATAGATACCCATAGCACCCATAGGTACCTATCAGAACCCATAGGTACCTATTGGTACCCATAGGTACCCATCAGAACCCATTAGAACACATTGATACCCATCAGAACCCATAGACACCCATAGCACCCATAGGCACCCATCAGAACCCATAGGCACCCATAGCACCCATAGGTACCCGTAGCACCCATAGGTACCCATCAGAACCCGTAGACACCCATAGCACCCATAGGTACCCATCAGAACCCATAGATACCCATAGCACCCATAGGTACCCATCAGAGCCCATTGATACCCATCAAAACCCATAGGTACCCATCAGAACCCATAAACACCCAATAGCACCCATAGCACCCATCAGAACCCATTGATACCCATCAGAACCCATTGATACCCATCAAAACCCATAGGTACCCATCAGAGCCCATAGATACCCATAGCACCCATAGGTACCCATTAGAACCCATAGACACCCATTGGTACCCATCAGAACCCATAGGTACCCATAGCACCCATAGGTATCCATCAGAACCCATAGACACCCATAGCATCCATAGGTACCCATTAGAACCCATAGACACCCACAGCACCCATAGGTACCCATCAGCACCAATAGGTACCCACCAGCACCCATAGACACCCCACAGCCCCATTGGGTGCTATTGGGATGCTCCCAGCCCCATTCCCAACGGCATTCCCATAGGAATCCCTCCACCTCCATCCTTCCCATCCCCATTGGGTCCTCCCAGTGTAACCAGTGCCTGTCCCAGTGCTCCCAGCTGGGTACCACTGCCCCATTGGGATGCTCCCAGCCCCATTCCCAACGGCATTCCCATAGGAATCCCTCCCCCTCCATCCTTCCCATCCCCATTGGGTCCTCCCAGTGTAACCAGTGCCTGTCCCAGTGCTCCCAGCTGGGTACCACTGCCCCATTGGGATGCTCCCAGCCCCATTCCCAACGGCATTCCCATAGGAATCCCTCCCCCTCCATCCTTCCCATCCCCATTGGGTCCTCCCAGTGTAACCAGTGCCTGTCCCAGTGCTCCCAGCTGGGTACCACTGCCCCATTGGGATGCTCCAGCCCCATTCCCAATGGCATTCCCATAGGAATCCCTCTCCCTCCATCCTTCCCATCGCCATTGGGTCCTCCCAGTGTAACCAGTGCCTGTCCCAGTGCTCCCAGCTGGGTACCACTGCCCCATTGGGATGCTCCAGCCCCATTCCCAATGGCATTCCCATAGGAATCCCTCCCCCTCCATCCTTCCCATCCCCATTGGGTCCTCCCAGTGTAACCAGTGCCCATCGCAGTGCTCCCAGTTGGGTACCACAGCCCCATTCCCAACGGCATTCCCATAGGAATCCCTCCACCTCCATCCTTCCCATCCCCATTGGGTCCTCCCAGTGTAACCAGTGCCCATCGCAGTGCTCCCAGCTGGGTACCACCGCCCCATTGGGATGCTCCCAGCCCCATTCCCAATGGCATTCCCATAGGAATCCCTCCCCATCCATCCTTCCCATCCCCATTGGCTCCTCCCAGTGTAACCAGTGCCTGTCCCAGCGCTCCCAGCTGGGTACCACTGCCCCATTGGGATGCTCCCAGCCCCATTCCCAACGGCATTCCCATAGGAAGTACTACAAGTACATCCTGACGCGGAACTTCGAGGCCCTCAATTCCCGAGGGGGAGGGAACCAGGTCTCGCTCCTCAACATCATGATGGACCTCAAGAAGTGCTGCAACCATCCCTACCTGTTCCCAGTGGCCGCCATGGTGAGGCTGGGAGCACTGGGAATACTGGGAATGGGGGGGATAGGGGGTGGAAGGATGGGGGGGTTGGGATATGGGGGATGGGAATGGCATGGTGGATGTCATGGTGCAAGCTGCGTGGGGTATGGGGTGTGGGGTGTGGGATATGGGGTATGGGGTATGGGATATGGGGTATGGGGTATGGGATATGGGGTATGGGATATGGGGTATGGGATATGGGGTATGGGGTATGGGGTATGGGGTATGGGATATGGGGTATGGGATATGGGGTATGGGGTATAGGATACAGGGATATGGGGTATGGGGACATAGATGCTTCACCCTGGAGGCCAGTGGGAGGGATGTGGGGGAAAACAAGTTGCTATGGGGAGCTATAGGATGCTATGGGGTGCTTTGGGGTGCTGTAGGGTGCAGTGGGGTGCATGGGGTGCTATGGGAGCTGTGGGGTGCTCTGGGATAGAATGGGAGCTATAGGGTGCTATGGGGTGCTATGGGAGCTATAGGGCACTGTGGGGTGTAGTGGGAGCTGTGGGGTGCTATGGGGTGCAATGGGAGCTATGGGGTGCTACAGGCACTGTGGGGTGCTATGGGAGCTATGGGGTGCTATAGGGCACTGTGGGGTGCAAAGAGCTATGGGGGGCAATGGGGGCCATGGGGTACTATGGGGGTGCAATGGGAGCCATGGAGTGCTATGGGGTGCAATGGGAGCCATGGGGTGCTATGGGGTGCTATAGGGCGCTATGGGAGCCATGGGGTGCTATGGGGGTCTATAGGGCACTATGGGGTGCAATGGGAGCCATGGGGTGCAGTGGGAGCTATGGGGGTCTGTAGGGCACTATGGGGTGCAATGGGAGCTATGGGGGTCTATAGGGCACTGTGGGGTGCAGTGGGAGCTATGGGAGCCATGGGGTGCTATGGGGCGCTGTGGGGGTCTATGGGGATCTATGGGGTGCAATGGGATCCATGGGGCACTATGGGGGCGCCGGCGCCGTCCGCAGGAGTCCCCGAAGCTGCCGAGCGGCGCCTATGAGGGGGGGGCCCTGATCAAGGCCTCGGGGAAGCTGCTGCTGCTCCAGAAGATGCTGCGGAAGCTCAAGGAGCAGAACCACCGCGTGCTCATCTTCTCCCAGGTGACCCCCGGGGCCTTGGGGGTGCCCCAGAGCATCCGTGGGTACCCTATGGGTACCCTAGAGCATCCATAGGTGCCCTATGGGTACCCTAGAGCATCCATAGGTACCCTAGAGCATCCATTGATACCCTATGGGTACCCTAGAGCATCCATAGGTACCCTATGGGTACCCTAGAGCATCCATAGGTACCCTAGAGCATCCATTGATACCCTATGGGTACCCTAGAGCATCCATAGGTACCCTATGGGTACCCTAGAGCATCCATAGGTACCCTAGAGCATCCATTGATACCCTATGGGTACCCTAGAGCATCCATAGGTACCCTAGAGCATCCATAGGTACCCTATGGGTCCCCTAGAGCATCCGTAGGTACCCTATGGGTACCCTAGAGCATCCATAGGTACCCTACGGGTACCCTAGAGTATCCATAGGTACCCTAGAGCATCCATTGATACCCTATGGGTACCCTAGAGCATCCATAGGTACCCTAGAGCATCCATAGGTACCCTATGGGTCCCCTAGAGCATCCGTAGGTACCCTATGGGTACCCTAGCGCATCCATAGGTACCCTAGAGCATCCATAGGTACCCTATGGGTACCCTAGAGCATCCATAGGTACCCTAGAGCATCCATAGGTACCCTATGGGTACCCTAGAGCATCCATAGGTACCCTAGAGCATCCATTGATACCCTATGGGTACCCTAGAGCATTCATTGATACCCTATGGGTACCCTAGAGCATCCATAGGTATCCTAGAGCATCCATAGGTACCCTATGGGTACCCTAGAGCATCCATAGGAACCCTATGGGTACACTACAGCATCCATTGATACCCTATAGCATCCATTGATATCCTATAGGTGTCATATAGACACCCATAGCAACCTATAGCACCCATAGACACCCATAGACACCCATAGCACCCATAGACACCCAACCTATGGCACCCATAGACACCCATCGACACCCATAGCACCCATAGACACCCATCGACGCCCATAGCACCCATAGACACCCATCAACACCCATAGCACCCATAGACATCCATCGATGCCCATAGCACCCATCGACACCCATAGACACCCATAGGCACCCAACCCATAGACACCCATAGCACCCATAGACACCCATAGCACCCAGCGTCACCCATGCCCGCAGATGACGAAGATGCTGGACCTGCTCGAGGACTTCCTGGACTACGAGGGCTACAAGTACGAGCGCATCGATGGCGGCATCACCGGCGCCCTACGGCAGGAGGCCATCGACCGCTTCAACGGTAGCACCCAATGGGGCACCCATGGGTGGGGGGTAGTCAATGGTAGGGGGTGGTTGACATCAGGAGGCCATTGGTTGGGTCAATGGTAGCACCCAATGGGGCACCCATGGGTGGGGGGTCACCATGGGGTAGGGGGTGGTTGACATCAGGAGGCCATTGGTTGGGTCAATGGTAGCACCCAATGGGGAGCACCCATGGGTGGGGGGTAGTCAATGGTAGGGGGTGGTTGACATCAGGAGGCCATTGGTTGGGTCAATGGTAGCACCCAATGGGGAGCACCCATGGGTGGGGGGTCACTATGGGATAGGGGGTAGTTGGCATCAAGAGGCCATTGGTTGGGTCAATGGTAGCACCCAATGGGGAGCACCCATGGGTGGGGGGTCACTATGGGGTAGGGGGTGGTTGGCATCAGGAGGCCATTGGTTGGGTCAATGGTAGCACCCAATGGGGCACCCATGGGTGGGGGATACTCAATGGTAGGGGGTGGTTGGCATCAGGAGGCCATTGGTTGGGTCAATGGTAGCACCCAATGGGGAGCACCCATGGGTGGGGGGGTCACTATGGGATAGGAGGTGGTTGGCATCAAGAGGCCATTGGTTGGGTCAATGGTAGCACCCAATGGGGAGCACCCATGGGTGGGGGGTCACTATGGGGTAGGGGGTGGTTGACATCAGGAGGCCATTGGTTGGGTCAATGGTAGCACCCAATGGGGGTCACTATGGGGTAGGGAACAGTCAATGGGTGGGGGGGGAAAGGGGTTTGGGGGGCACCCATGGGTGGGGGGGACACGAGCTTGGGGGGGGCAACCATAGGGTGCTGTGGCCGCTGGTGCCAGGGGTTATGGGGTGCTATGGGGGGGTTGTAGGGGCCTATAGGGGGTGCTGTGGGTGCTGATGCTGGGGGGGCAGTGCCAGGGTCTCTGGGTGTCTGTGGGTGGCTGTAGGGCTCTATGGGTGCTATAGGGCTCTATGGGTGCTATAGGGCTCTATGGGGTGCTATAGGGGTCTATGGGGTCTTTGGGGGTCTGTAGGAGCCTGTAGGGGTCTGTGGGGTGCTATAGAGCTCTATGGGGATCTATGGGGGTCTATAGGGGTCTGTGGGGTGCCATAGGGCTCATTGGGGGTCTGTGGGGTGCCATAGGGCAATATGGGGGTCTATAGGGCTCTATCAGGGTCTGTGGGTGCCATAGGGCTCTGTGGGTGTCTATGGGGCTCCATGGGTGTCTGTGGGTGCCATAGGGCTCTATGGGTGTCTATGGGGTTCTGTGGGGGTCTGTGGGTGCCATAGGGCTCTGTGGGGCTCTATGGGCTCTATGGGTCTCTATGGGCTCTATGGGTCTCTATGGGGCTCTATGGGCTCTATGGGTGTCTATGGGCTCTATGGGCTCTATGGGGCTCTATGGGGCTCTATGGGCTCTATGGGCTCTATGGGGCTCTATGGGTGTCTATGGGCTCTATGGGTGTCTATGGGCTCTATGGGGCTCTGTGGGTGTCTGTGGGCTCTATGGGGCTCTATGGGTGTCTTTGGGTGTCTATGGGCTCTATGGGTGTCTATGGGCTCTGTGGGCTCTATGGGGCTCTGTGGGGCTCTATGGGGCTCTATGGGTGTCTATGGGCTCTATGGGGCTCTATGGGCCCTGTGGGCTTGGGGGGCGCTGTGGCGCTGACGCCGGGGGGGCAGCGCCGGGGGCGCAGCAGTTCTGTTTCCTGCTGTCCACGCGGGCCGGGGGCCTCGGCATCAACCTGGCGACCGCCGACACCGTCGTCATCTTCGACTCGGACTGGAACCCGCACAACGACATCCAGGTCCGGAGCAGCCCGGAACAACCCATAGCCCATAGCCCATAATATCCCATAATATCCCATAATATCCCATATCCCATAATATCCCATATCCCATAATACCCCATATCCCATAATATCCCATAATATCCCATAATACCCCATATCCCATACCCCATACCCCATATCCCATATCCCATACCCCATATCCCATAATATCCCCTAATATCCCATAATATCCCATACCCCACACCCCATACCCCACATCCCATACCCCATACCCCATACCCCATATCCCATACCCCATATCCCATACCCCATATCCCATACCCCATACCCCATATCCCATATCCCATATCCCATACCTCATATCCCATACCCCATATCCCATAATATCCCCTAATATCCCATAATATCCCATACCCCACACCCCATACCCCACATCCCATACCCCATACCCCATATCCCATACCCCATACCCCATACCCCATATCCCATACCCCATATCCCATACCCCATACCCCATATCCCATACCCCATACCCCACATCCCATACCCCACATCCCATATCCCATACCCCATACCCCATACCCCACATCCCATACCCCACATCCCATATCCCATACCCCATACCCCATATCCCATACCCCATACCCCACATCCCATACCCCACATCCCATATCCCATACCCCATACCCCATACCCCACATCCCATACCCCACATCCCATATCCCATACCCCATATCCCATACCCCATACCCCATACCCCATACCCCATATCCCATATCCCATACCCCATATGCCATCCCCCTGTATCCCATCTCCTGTATCCCATACCCCGTATTCCATACTCCATATTCCATGTTCCATATCCCATACCCCATATCCCATACCCCACACCCCATGCTCCAGGCTGACACCATATCCCATGCCTCCCTCTCCCCACATCCCCTATCCCATGCTATCCCATGACGTCCCCGTGCTATCCCTGTGACATTCCATGCTATCTCTATGACATCCCCATGACATCCCTATCACATTCCCTGCTATCCCCATGCTATCCCTATGACATTCCATGCTACGCCATGCTACCCCCATGACATCCCCATGACATCCCCATGACATCCCCATGACATCCCCATGCTATCCCATGACATCCCCATTCTATCCCATGACATCCCCATGACATCCCATGACATCCCCATGCTATCCCATGACATCCCCATGCTATCCCATGACATCCCCATGCTATCCCATGACATCCCCATTCTATCCCATGACATCCCCATGCTATCCCATGACATCCCCATTCTATCCCATGACATCCCCATGCTATCCCATGACATCCCCATGCTATCCCATGACATCCCCATGCTATCCCATGACATCCCCATTCTATCCCATGACATCCCCATTCTATCCCATGACATCCCCATTCTATCCCATGACATCCCCATTCTATCCCATGACATCCCCATGACATCCCCATGACATCCCCATGCTATCCCATGACATCCCCATTCTATCCCATGACATCCCCATTCTATCCCATGACATCCCCATTCTATCCCTTGACATCCCCATTCTATCCCATGACATCCCCATGCTACCCCCATGACATCCCCATTCTATCCCATGACATCCCCATGCTATCCCATGACATCCCCATTCTATCCCCTGACATCCCCATGCTATCCCTATGACATCCCCATTCTATCCCATGACATCCCATGCTATCCCATGACATCCCCATGCTATCCCATGACATCCCCATGCTATCCCATGACATCCCCATGCTATCCCATGACATCCCCATGCTATCCCATGACATCCCCATGCTATCCCTATGACATCCCCATTCTATCCCATGACATCCCATGCTATCCCATGACATCCCCATGCTATCCCCTGACATCCCCATTCTATCCCATGACATCCCCATTCTATCCCATGACATCCCCATTCTATCCCTTGACATCCCCATTCTATCCCATGACATCCCCATGCTACCCCCATGACATCCCCATTCTATCCCATGACATCCCCATGCTATCCCATGACATCCCCATTCTATCCCCTGACATCCCCATGCTATCCCTATGACATCCCCATTCTATCCCATGACATCCCATGCTATCCCATGACATCCCCATGCTATCCCATGACATCCCCATGCTATCCCATGACATCCCCATGCTATCCCATGACATCCCCATGCTATCCCATGACATCCCCATGCTATCCCTATGACATCCCCATTCTATCCCATGACATCCCATGCTATCCCATGACATCCCCATGCTATCCCCTGACATCCCCATGCTATCCCATGACATCCCCATGCTATCCCATGACATCCCCATTCTATCCCATGACATCCCCATGCTATCCCCATGACATCCCCATTCTATCCCATGACATCCCCATGCTATCCCATGACATCCCCATTCTATCCCCTGACATCCCCATTCTATCCCCTGACATCCCCATTCTATCCCATGACATCCCCATTCTATCCCATGACATCCCCATTCTATCCCCTGACATCCCCATTCTATCCCATGACATCCCCATGACATCCCCATGACATCCCCATTCTATCCCATGACATCCCCATTCTATCCCATGACATCCCATGCTATCCCATGACATCCCCATTCTATCCCATGACATCCCCATTCTATCCCATGACATCCCCATGCTATCCCATGACATCCCCATGCTACCCCATGACATCCCCATGCTATCCCCATGACATCCCCATTCTATCCCATGACATCCCCATTCTATCCCATGACATCCCATGCTATCCCATGACATCCCCATGCTATCCCATGACATCCCATGCTATCCCATGACATCTCCATTCTATCCCATGACATCCCCATGCTATCCCCATGACATCCCCATTCTATCCCATGACATCCCCATTCTATCCCATGACATCCCATGCTATCCCATGACATCCCCATGCTATCCCATGACATCCCATGCTATCCCATGACATCTCCATTCTATCCCATGACATCCCCATGCTATCCCATGACATCCCCATTCTATCCCATGACATCCCCATGCTATCCCATGACATTCCATGTTATCCCTATGACATCCCATGCTCTCCCGGTCCAGGCCTTCAGCCGCGCGCACCGCATCGGGCAGGCCAACAAGGTGATGATCTACCGCTTCGTGACGCGCGCGTCGGTGGAGGAGCGCATCACGCAGGTGGCCAAGCGCAAGATGATGCTGACGCACCTGGTGGTGCGCCCGGGGCTGGGCTCCAAGGCCGGCTCCATGTCCAAGCAGGAGCTCGACGACATCCTCAAGTTCGGCACCGAGGAGCTCTTCAAGGATGAGAACGAGGGTCAGGAGCCGGGGGGGGGGACGTGGAGGGCATGGGGGGACGTGGTTATGGGGGGACGTGGTTATGGTGGGACATGGTTATGGGGGGACGTGGTTATGGTGGGACATGGTTATGGGGGGACATGGGGATGGTGGGACATGGGAGGTCATGGTGCAGCAATGGAGGTTATGATGGGACCATATGGGCCACCATGTTGGGCCATGTTGGGCCATATTGGAGCATGCCAAGGCCATGTCGACCCATGTTGGGCCATGTTGGAGCATGCCAAGGCCATGTTGGGCCATGTTGGAGCATGCCAAGGCCATGTTGACCCATGTTGGGCCATGCTGGAGCATGCCAAGGCCATGTTGGGCCATGTTGGAGCATGCCAAGGCCATGTTGGGCCATGTTGACCCATGTTGGGCCATGCTGGAGCATGCCAAGGCCATGTTGGGCCATGTTGACCCATGCTGGGCCATGCTGGAGCATGCCAAGGCCATGTTGGGCCATGTTGACCCATGTTGGGCCATGTTGGAGCATGCCAAGGCCATGTTGACCCATGCTGGGCCATGTTGGAGCATGCCAAGGCCATGTTGGAGCATGCCAAGGCCATGTTGACCCATGCTGAGCCATGTTGGAGCATGCCAAGGCCATGTTGGAGCATGCTAAGGCCATGTTGACCCATGTTGGGCCATGTTGGAGCATGCCAAGGCCATGTTGACCCATGCTGGGCCATGTTGGAGCATGCCAAGGCCATGTTGACCCATGCTGGGCCATGTTGGGCCATGTTGACCCATGCTGGGCCATGTTGGAGCATGCCAAGGCCATGTTGACCCATGCTGAGCCATGTTGGAGCATGCCAAGGCCATGTTGGGCCATGTTGGATCGCACCACGGCCCCTTCAGCCTGTGTTGCAAGACGCCCAGGCCATGGTTGGCCCATGTTGGATCATACCAAGGCCACGCAGGGCCGCGTTGGCCCACGTTGGCCCGTGCCGAGGCCACCCTGGTCGTGCCGCCCCGCAGGGGACAACAAGGAGGAGGACAGCAGCGTGATCCACTACGACAACGAGGCCATCGCGCGGCTCCTGGACCGCAACCAGGACGCCACCGACGACGCCGACGTGCAGAACATGAACGAGTACCTGAGCTCCTTCAAGGTGGCCCAGTACGTGGTGCGGGAGGAGGACAAGGTGAGCGTGGCCGTGGGGGTGGTGGGGCAATGGGGGTGATGGAGGTGATGGGGCAATGGGGTTGATGGAGGTGATGGGGCAATGGAGGTGATGGGGCAATGGGGTTGATGGAGGTGATGGGGCAATGGGGTTGATGGAGGTGGTGGGACAATGGGGTTGATGGAGGTGATGGAGCAATGGGGGTGATGGAGGTGATGGAGCAATGGGGGTGATGGAGGTGATGGGGTTGATGGAGGTGATGGAGGTGATGGGGCAATGGGGGTGATGGAGGTGATGGAGCAATGGGGTTGATGGAGGTGATGGGGCAATGGTGTTGATGGAGGTGATGGGGCAATGGGGTTGATGGAGGTGATGGGGCAATGGGGTTGATGGAGGTGATGGGGCAATGGGGTTGATGGAGGTGATGGGGCAATGGGGTTGATGGAGGTGATGGGGCAATGGGGTTGATGGGGCAATGGGGTTGATGGAGGTGATGGGGCAATGGGGTTGATGGAGGTGATGGGGCATTGGGGTTGATGGAGGTGATGGGGCAATGGGGTTGATGGAGGTGATGGGGCAATGGGGTTGATGGAGGTGATGGGGCAATGGGGTTGATGGGGCAATGGGGTTGATGGAGGTGATGGGGCAATGGGGTTGATGGAGGTGATGGGGCATTGGGGTTGATGGAGGTGATGGGGCAATGGGGTTGATGGAGGTGATGGGGCATTGGGGTTGATGGAGGTGATGGGGCAATGGGGTTGATGGAGGTGATGGGGCAATGGGGTTGATGGAGGTGATGGGGCATTGGGGTTGATGGAGGTGATGGGGCAATGGGGTTGATGGAGGTGATGGGGCAATGGGGTTGATGGAGGTGATGGGGCAATGGGGTTGATGGGGCAATGGGGTTGATGGAGGTGATGGGGCAATGGGGTTGATGGAGGTGATGGGGCAATGGGGTTGATGGAGGTGATGGGGCAATGGGGTTGATGGAGGTGATGGGGCAATGGGGTTGATGGAGGTGATGGGGCATTGGGGTTGATGGAGGTGATGGGGCAATGGGGTTGATGGAGGTGATGGGGCAATGGGGTTGATGGAGGTGGTGGGGCAATGGTGTTGATGGAGGTGATGGAGCAATGGGGTTGATGGGGCAATGGGGTTGATGGAGGTGATGGGGCAATGGGGTTGATGGAGGTGATGGGGCAATGGGGTTGATGGAGATGTTGGAATCTCAATGGAGACGATGGGGACAGTGGAGGTGGAGATGAGGATGATGTGGATGATGTCAGTGAAGGGGATGATGGAGGAGGAGGGGATGGAAGTGGCTGGTGGGGCAGTGGAGATGGAGGTGATGGGGATGATGGAGTTGAGTGGATGAAGATGATGGAGATGAGTAAACGGAGGTGGAGATGGGGATGATGGAGTTGAGGATGAAGATGATGGAGTTGAGTGGATGAAGGTGGAGATGGGGATGATGGAGTTGATGAGGATGAAGATGATGGAGTTGAGTGGATGAAGGTGGCGATGGGGATGATGGAGTTGAGGATGAAGATGATGGAGTTGAGTGGATGGAGGTGGAGATGGGGATGATTGAGTTGATGAGGATGAAGGTGATGGAGTTGAGTGGATGAAGGTGGAGATGGGGATGATGGAGTTGATGAGGATGAAGGTGATGGATTGAGTGGATGAAGGTGGCGATGGGGATGATGGAGTTGAGTGAATGTAGATGCTGAAGGTGATGGAGATGACAGAGATGATGAAGATGACGGCATTGGGACAGCGGTGATGGCCACAACGGCGATGCCGATGGTGGCACTGAGGCGGACAGGCGATGACTCCATTGCCGCCGATGACCCTGGGGGGGGTCCATTGGCACCACCGTTGGGTGCCTGTGGGCGCCTTTGGGTGCTCCATGACCGCGTCCCTCCGGCAGATCGAGGAGATCGAGCGGGAGATCATCAAGCAGGAGGAGAACGTGGACCCGGACTATTGGGAGAAGCTCCTGCGGCACCACTACGAGCAGCAGCAGGAGGACCTGGCCCGCAACCTGGGCAAGGGCAAGCGCGTGCGCAAGCAGGTCAACTACAACGACGCGGCCCAGGAGGACCAAGGTGGGCCCTGGGATGGACTGGGATGGACTGGGATGGACTGGGATGGAGTGGGAAGGGCATTGGAAGGGCATTGGAGGCCCTGGTACCCAACGTGGGCCGGGGCACAAGGAGGTCAACTGCAGCGGTGCGGCCCAGGAGGACCAAGCTGGGCACTGGGAGGGATTGAGATGGAGTGGGAATGGATTGGAAGGGGTCATTGGGTGCTGTTGGGTGCTGTTGGGTGCCATTGAGTGCTGTTGGATTCCGTTGGGTGCTGTTGGGTTCCATTGGGTGCTGTTAGGTTCCATTGGGTGCTGTTGGGTTCCATTGGGTGCCTTTGGGTGCCATTGAGTGCTGTTGGGTGCCATTGGGTTCTATTGGGTGCCATTGGGTGCCGTTGGATTCCATTGGGTGCCATTGGGTGCTGTTGGGTTCCATTGGGTGTTGTTGGGTGCCATTGGGTGCCATTGAGTGCTGTTGGGTTCCATTGGGTTCCATTGGGTTCCATTGGGTGCCGTTGGATTCCATTGGGTGCCATTGGGTTCCATTGGGTGCCATTGGGTTCCACTTGGTTCCGTTGGGTTCCATTGGGTGCCATTGGGTTCCATTGGGTTCCATTGGGTGCCATTGGGTGCTGTTGGGTGCCATTGGGTTCCGTTGGGTGCTGTTGGGTTCCATTGGGTTCCGTTGGGTTCCATTGGGTGCCATCGGGTGCTGTTGGGTTCCATTGGGTTCCGTTGGGTTCCATTGGGTGCCCTTGGGTGCTGTTGGGTTCCATTGAGTGCTGTTGGGTGCCATTGGGTTCCATTGGGTGCCATTGGGTGCCATGGGGTGCTGTCCATGGTGCTGATGGTGTCCCTCAGATAACCAGTCCGAGTACTCGGTGGGCTCCGAGGAGGAGGACGAGGACTTCGATGAGAGGCCCGAGGGTGAGAGCCCCCCCCATGGCCCTTTGTGGCCCCCGCATGGCCCTTTGTGGCCCCCCATGGCCCCCATCCTGTGTCCCTTTGTGTCCCCCCTCCATGTTCTCCTATGTTCCCCCATGTGTCTCCTGGTCTGGGGAGGGGGGAGGACCCACATGTGGGGGTCAGGGTGCTATAGGGAGGGTTGAGGTGCTATAGGGGACATCAGGGTACCATAGGGGTGTCATGGTGCTCTATGGGGTGTCATGGTGCTCTGTGGGGTGTTATGGTGCTATAGGGGTGTCGTGATGCTGTAGGGGTGTCATAGTAGGTGCTATGTGGGGTGTCAATGTCCCATAGGGGTGTCATGGTGCTCTATAGGGTGTCAATGTCCCATAGCAGTGTCATGGTGCCCTATAGGGTGTCAATGTCCCATAGCAGCGTCATGGTGCCCTATAGGGTGTCAGGGTGCCATAGGGGTGTCATGGTGCTCTATAGGGTGTCAATGTCCCATAGCAGCGTCATGGTGCTCTATAGGGTGTCAATGTCCCATAGCAGCGTCATGGTGCTCTATAGGGTGTCAATGTCCCATAGCGGTGTCATGGTGCTCTATAGGGTGTCAATGTCCCATAGCAGCGTCATGGTGCTCTATAGGGTGTCAATGTCCCATAGCGGTGTCATGGTGCCCTATAGGGTGTCAATGTCCCATAGGGGTGTCATGGTGCTCTATAGGGTGTCAATGTCCCATAGCGGTGTCATGGAGCCCTATAGGGCGTCAATGTCCCATAGGGGTGTCATGGAGCCCTATAGGGTGTCAATGTCCCATAGGGGTGTCATGGTGCCCTATAGGGTGTCAATGTCCCATAGCGGTGTCATGGTGCTCTAGAGGGTGTCACTGTCCCATAGCAGTGTCATGGTGCCCTATAGGGTGTCAATGTCCCATAGCAGTGTCATGGTGCCCTATAGGGTGTCAATGTCCCATAGCAGTGTCATGGTGCCCTATAGGGTGTCAATGTCCCATAGCAGTGTCATGGTGCTCTATAGGGTGTCAATGTCCCATAGGGGTGTCATGGTGCTCTATAGGGTGTCAATGTCCCATAGCGGTGTCATGGTGCCCTATAGGGTGTCAATGTCCCATAGCAGTGTCATGGTGCCCTATAGGGTGTCAATGTCCCATAGCAGTGTCATGGTGCCCTATAGGGTGTCAGGGTGCCATAGGGGTGCTCCCGATGCCATAGGGTGCTCTCAGGGTGCCATAGATGGGTGCTGACCCCCCCGTCCCCCCCCAGGCCGCCGTCAGTCCAAGCGGCAGCTCCGCAATGAGAAGGACAAACCGCTGCCTCCGCTGCTGGCCCGGGTCGGGGGCAACATCGAGGTGAGGACGTGGGGACACGGGGACCCCCACTGCGGCCCCATAGAACCCCCTCTGTGGTCCCTTCTCCCATAGACCCCATCCCCAATGTCCCATCCCCAATGTCCCCAGTGTCCCCATCCCCATAGACCCCATCCCCAATGTCCCCAATGTCCCCATCCCCATAGACCCCATTCCCAATGTTCCCAATGTCCCCATACCCAGAGGACCTTGTCCCCAAGGTCCCATCCTCAGTGGCCCCACGTGTCCCATGGGTGGGGGGTCAGGGTGCCATGGGGGTGACAAAACACAAAGGGGGGATATGGGACAGTGTGTCACCCATTGACTCCCACTGAGGCCCATTATCACCCATTGACACCCATTGTCACCCATTGACGCCCATTGTCACCCATTGACGCCCATTGTCACCCATTGACGTCCATTATCACCCATTGACGCCCATTATCACCCATTGACGCCCATTGTCACCCATTGACGCCCATTGTCACCCATTGACGTCCATTATCACCCATTGACGTCCTTTGTCACCCATTGACGTCCATTATCACCCATTGACGCCCATTGTCACCCATTGACGCCCATTGTCACCCATTGACGTCCTTTGTCACCCATTGACGTCCATTATCACCCATTGACGCCCATTGTCACCCATTGACGCCCATTGTCACCCATTGACGTCCTTTGTCACCCATTGACGTCCATTGTCACCCATTGACGTCCATTGTCACCCATTGACGCCCATTGTCACCCATTGACGTCCATTGTCACCCATTGACGCCCATTATCACCCATTGACGCCCATTATCACCCATTGACGTCCCTTATCACCCATTGATGGCCATTGATGCCCATTGTCCCCCATTGCCCCCATTGCCCCATTACCCCCATTGCCCCCATTGCCCCCATTGCCCCCATTGCCCCCATTGCCCCCATTGCCCCCATTGTACCCATTGCCCCCATTGCCCCCATTGCCCCCATTACCCCCATCACCCCCATTACCCCCATCCCCCCCATCACCCCCATTGTCCCCATTGCCCCCCAGGTGCTGGGGTTCAACACGCGGCAGCGCAAGGCCTTCTTGAACGCGGTGATGAGGTGGGGGATGCCCCCCCAGGACGCCTTCACCTCCCAATGGCTCGTGCGGGACCTGCGTGGCAAGAGCGAGAAGGAGTTCAAGTGGGTGCCCATGGGGGTGATGGGGGCAATGGGACAATGGGGGTAATGGGGGCAATGGGGGCAATGGGGGTAATGGGGGCAATGGGGGCAATGGGGGTAATGGGAGCAATAGGGGCGATGGGGGTGATGGGGGCAATGGGGGGCAATGGGGGTAATGGGGGCAATGGGGGTGATGGGAGCAATGGGGGCAATGGGGTGGGTGACAATGGAGATGGGAGACATAGGGTGATGGTATCTGATATATCCCCAATGTCCCCATTGTCCCCATTGTCCCCATTGCCCCCATTACCCCCATTGCCCCCAATGTCCCCATTGTCCCCATTACCCCCATTGCCCCCATTACCCCCATTGCCCCCATTACCCCCATTGTCCCCATTACCCCCATCGTCCCCATTGCCCCCATTGCCCCCATTGCCCCATTACCCCCATTACCCCCATCGCCCCCATTACCCCCATTACCCCCATTGTCCCATTACCCCCATTACCCCCATTGCCCCCATTGCCCCCAAGCCACATGATGAGCCCTTACTCATCCCAGCGCCAGCACAGTCGGGTTCCTGGGGGCCGGACGAGCCCGTGCCCCTCTCACCCCGACACAAAGTCACCCCCGGGGTCCCCCCTTGTCCCCCCGGGGGGCCGGCGATGGCCTTGGGGACACCAGAGGGGTGGCAGGACCCGGGCAGGGCCGGCACAGGCCATGGGGCGCTGTGAGGAGGGGACTGGCTGATGGCAAAGGGGCAATGGGGGTGATGGGGGCAATGGGGGCAATGGGGGTAATGGGGGTAATGGGGGTTATGGGGACATTGGGGGCAATGGGGGCAATGGGGGTAATGGGGGTAATGGGGGTTATGGGGACATTGGGGGCAATGGGGGCAATGGGGGTAATGGGACAATGGGGGCAATGGGGGTAATGGGGGTGATGGGGGCAATGGGGGGAATGGGGGTAATGGGGGTGATGGGGGTAATGGGGGTGATGGGGACATTGGGGACAAAGAGGGTGATGGGGACAGGGAGTCTTTGGGCAATGTCCTTGGTTATGGGGACAATGGGGACAGGCTCTGCGTGCTCTGTGGGTATCAATGGATTCTATGGGTCTCAATGGACTCTATGGGTCTCAATGGACTCTATGGGTCTCAATGTGCTCTATGGCTGTCAATGGACTCTATGGGTCTCAATGTGCTCTATGGGTGTCAGTAGACACTATGGGTGTCTATGGCCTCTGTGGGTCTCAATGGACTCCATGGGTCTCAATGTGCTCTATGGGTGTCTATGAGCTCTATGGGTGTCTATGGACTCTATGGGTCTCAATGAGCTCTATGGGTCTCAATGGACTTTATGGGTCTCAATGGACTCTATGGGTCTTAATGGACTCTATGGGTCTCAATGGAATCTATGGGTCTCAATGTGCTCTATGGCTGTCAATGGACTCTATGGGTCTCAATGTGCTCTATGGGTGTCAATGAGCTCTATGGGTCTCAATGTGCTCTATGGGTATCAATGGACTCTATGGGTCTCAATGCGCTCTGTGGGTCTCAATGGACTCCATGGGTCTCAATGTGCTCTATGGGTGTCTATGGACTCTATGGGTGTCAATGGACTCTATGGGTCTCAATGTGCTCTATGGGTGTCAATGAGCTCTGTGGGTGTCAATGAGCTCTATGGGTCTCAATGAGCTCTATGGGTCTCAATGGACTCTATGGGTGTCAATGGACTCTATGGGTCTCAATGTGCTCTATGGGTGTCAATGAGCTCTGTGGGTCTCAATGAGCTCTATGGGTCTCAATGGACTCTATGGGTGTCAATGGACTCTATGGGTCTCAATGTGCTCTATGGGTATCAATGTGCTCTATGGGTGTCAATGGACTCTATGGGTCTCAATGGACTCTATGGGTCTCAATGTGCTCTATGGGTGTCAGTGAGCTCTAAGGGTCTCAATGGACTCTATGGGTCTCAATGGACTTTATGGGTCTCAGTGTGCTCTATGGGTGTCAGTGGGTGTCAATGGGTGTCAATGGGTGTCAATGGGCTCTATGGGTGTCAGTGGGTGTCAATGGGTGTCAATGGGTCTCAATGTGCTCTATGGGTGTCAGTGGGTCTCAGTGTGCTCTATGGGTGTCAGTGGGTGTCAATGGGTGTCAATGGGTGTCAATGGGTGTCAATGGGTGTCAGTGTGCTCTATGGGTGTCAGTGGGTGTCAATGGGTGTCAATGGGTGTCAATGGGTCTCAATGGGTATCAGTGGGTCTCAATGGGTATCAATGGGTGTCAATGTGCTCTATGGGTCTCAATGGGTGTCAATGGGTGCCCTGTGTCCCCACAGGGCCTACGTGTCCCTCTTCATGCGCCACCTCTGCGAGCCGGGCGCCGACGGCTCCGAGACCTTTGCGGACGGGGTCCCCCGGGAGGGGCTGTCCCGGCAGCAGGTCCTGACCCGCATCGGCGTCATGTCCCTCGTCAAGAAGAAGGTACCGCACCCATGGGGGCCCCTAGGGGCGCCCCCCACCCCTGGGTGCCCCCCACCCATGGGTGCCACCACCCATGGGTGTCTCTATGGGTGATCCCCACCCATGGGTGTCTCTATGGGTGATCCCCACCTATGGGTGTCTCTATGGGTGCTCACCACCCATGGGTGTCTCTATGGATGCCCCCCCATAGATACCCCTATGGATACCCCCCCCATGGGTGTCCCTATGGATTCCCCCACATGGATACCCCTATGGATACCCCCCCCATGGGTGTCCCTATGGATTCCCCCACATGGATACCCCTATGGATACCCCCCCCCATGGATACCCCTATGGATTCCCCCCCCATGGATACCCCTATGGATTCCCCCCCCATGGATACCCCTATGGATTCCCCCCCATGGATACCCCTATGGATTCCCCCCCCATGGATACCCCTATGGATTCCCCCCCATGGATACCCCTATGGATACCCCCCCCATGGATACCCCTATGGATCCCCCCCATAGATACCCCTATGGATTCCCCCCCCATGGATACCCCTATGGATTCCCCCCCCATGGATACCCCCATGGATTCCCCCCCCCATGGATACCCCTATGGATTCCCCCCCCATGGATACCCCTATGGATTCCCCCCCATATGGATCCCCCCATGGATACCCCTATGCCCCCCCATGGATGTGGATACCCCCATGGATGCCCCCCCGGGTGCCCCCCCAGGTGCAGGAGTTCGAGCACATCAACGGCCGTTGGAGCCTCCCCGAGGTCGCCCCCCCCGAGCTCTGCGCCCCCACCGACTCCAAGCGCTCCTCCCGCGCCTCCTCCCCCGCCCCCACCGGGCCCCCCAGCCCCGAGCACAGCGGCCCCCCCAGCCCCGCCCCGCACACCCCCGGTAATGGGGTGGGGGGATGCAGGGGATGGGGATGGGTGAAGGGATGGGGATGGGATACAGGGAATGGGGATGGGGATGGGGATGGGATGGAGGGAATGGGGATGGGGATGGGATAGAGGGAATGGGGATGGGATAGAGGGAATGGGGATGGGATAGAGGGAATGGGGATGGGATAGAGGGATGGGGATGGGATAGAGGGATGGGGATGGGATAGAGGGAATGGGGATGGGATACAGGGAATGGGGATGGGATAGAGGGGTGGGGATGGGATACAGGGAATGGGGATGGGTGAGGGAATGGGGATGGGATACAGGGAATGGGGATGGGATAGAGGGAATGGGGATGGGATAGAGGGATGGGGATGGGATAGAGGGAATGGGGATGGGATACAGGGAATGGGGATGGGATAGAGGGGTGGGGATGGGATACAGGGAATGGGGATGGGTGAGGGAATGGGGATGGGATACAGGGAATGGGGATGGGATAGAGGGAATGGGGATGGGATACAGGGAATGGGGATGGGATAGAGGGAATGGGGATGGGATAGAGGGATGGGGATGGGATAGAGGGAATGGGGATGGGATACAGGGAATGGGGATGGGATAGAGGGGTGGGGATGGGATACAGGGAATGGGGATGGGTGAGGGAATGGGGATGGGATACAGGGAATGGGGATGGGATAGGGAACATGAGGATATGGGGATGGGGACATGAGGATATGGGATGGGAACCTGAGGATATGGGGATGGGAACATGAGGCTATGGGATGGGGATGGGGATGGGGATGGGGTATGGGCCCCCCCCCATATCCCATATCCCATAATCCCCTGACGTCCCCTCTCCCTGTCCCAGCCACGCCCGCCCCCAGCGAGCGGGGGGACGGACCGGGACCCCCCCCGGACAGGGACATTGGGGACCCCCGGGACGAGAAGGAGCCCAAAGGCCCCGAGAAGCTGGACCCGGAGGTGGGTGACGGCGCCGCCCCCCTTGTACCCCTATGGGTGCCCATGGGGGGTGACCCCGTCCCCGCCTGTGTCCCCTATGGCAGCCGCCTGTCGCCGAGGTGCCGCCGTCGCCGGGTGACGGCAGCGAGGCCGAGGGGGCGCGCAAGGGGGAGGAGGAGGAAGGACCCGGCCACAGGGAGCCCGAGGCCGAAGGGACCCCGGCCCGCGAGGAGCGAGCGGGTGAGGGACCCCCGTAGCCCATAGCAGCCCATGATAACCCCGTAATAGCCCATTGTATCCCATGGTATCCCATAATAACACCATAATAGCCCATTGTATCCCATAGTATCCCATAATATCCCACAGTATCCCATAGTATCCCATAATACCCAATATTTGGTGTTAATGGGGTTAATGGGTTATGGGATTAGTATCCCATCATGCCCCTTATCCCATAATATCCCATAATATGCCGTAATATCCCACATCCCATAATATCCCGCAATATCCCATAATGCCCCATATCCCATCATAATCCCATATCACATAATATCCCATAATGCCCCATATCCCATAATATCTCATATCCCATAATATCCCATAATATCCCATATCCCTTAATATCCCATAATATCCTATATCCCATAATATCCCATAATACCCATATCCCATACCATCCCATGCCATCCCATACCATCCCATAATATCCCATCCCATAATATCCCATACCATCCCATGCCATCCCATAATACCCCATATCCCATACCATCCCATAATATCCCATAATATCCTATATCCCATAATATCCCATAACACCCCATATCCCATAACATCCCATAATACCCATATTCCATACCATCCCATAATATCCCATAATACCCCATATCCCATACCATCCCATACCATCCCATAATATCCCATAATATCCCATAATACCCCATCCCATCCCATAATATCCCATGCCATCCCATAATATCCCATACCATCCCATAATATCCCATAATATCCCATACCATCCCATAATATCCCATAATATCCCATACCATCCCATAATATCCCATAATATCCCATACCATCCCATAATATCCCATAATATCCCATACCATCCCATAATATCCCATAATATCCCATACCATCCCATAATATCCCATAATATCCCATAATATCCCATACCATCCCATAATATCCCATACCATCCCATAATATCCCATAATATCCCATAATATCCCATACCATCCCATAATATCCCATACCATCCCATAATATCCCATAATATCCCATAATATCCCATCCCATCCCATAATGCCCCATGCCATCCCACACTATCCCATCCCATCCCATAATATCCCATAATACCCCATCCCATCCCATAATATCCCATAATATCCCATCCCATCCCATAATATCCCATAATATCCCATAATATCCCATAATATCCCATAATACCCCATCCCATCCCATAATATCCCATCCCATCCCATAATATCCCATAATATCCCATAATATCCCATAATACCCCATCCCATCCCATAATATCCCATGCCATCCCATAATGCCCCATGCCCCCCTCAGGCGCGGAGGCCGAGCGGGCTCCCGGTGCAGAGAGGGGCGAGGAGAAACCCCCTGAGGAGGAGCCCAAGGAGCGCCCGGGGGACCCCGACCCCAAGCGAGGTGCCGGGGGGCGGAGCTTAACCCATGGGGGGCGTGGCTTAACACACGGGGGTGGAGCTTAACCCCGTGGGGGCGTGACTTAACACACGGGGCGGAGCTTAACCCCCATGGGGGCGTGGCTTAGACAATGGGGGTGTGGCTTAGCCAAATGAAGGCGGAGCTTATGTAATAGGGGCGTAGCTTAGCCGATGGGGGTGTGGTTTATCCAATTGGAGGCGTGGCTCAGCCAAATGAAGGCGGAGCTTATACAAAGGGGGTGTGGCTTAGCCAATGGGGGTGTTGTTTATCCAATTGGAGGTGTGGCTTAGCCGTTGGGGGTGTGGCTTAGCCAATGGGGGGTGTGGCTTAGCCAATGGGGGATAGTGTAGCCAATGGGGACAGGGCTTAGCCAATGGGGGGTGTGGCTTAGCCAATGGGTGTGGAGCTTAGCCAAGGGGGTGTGTGTGTGTGTCTAATGGGGGGTGTGGCTTATCCAATGGGGCGGAGTTTAGCCAACGGGGGGGGTGTGTCTTAGTCAATGGGGGCGGAGCTTAGCCAGTGGGGGGTGTGGCTTAGCCAATGGGGGCGGAGCTTATCACTGCCCTTACTCATGCCATGTTCACTCTGGAGCCTACTGATGGCTCCCAATGGCTTCCTACCTATAGGAGAGCCTTTGGGGGGGTCCCAATGCGGCGCTTCCCCCCCCGCACCCCCTTATTTGTCCCCCGCCCCCCCCTCTTCGTCACCTATAGAGGAGCTGAAGGCCGAGAAGGAGCCCAAAGCGGAGCCTCGCGCCAACGGGCGCCGCGACGACAGAGCCGAGAAGCCGCGGTTCATGTTCAACATCGCCGATGGGGGCTTCACGGGTGAGGTTTGGGGGGGGGACGGGGGAACACGGACCCCAAGGGGGGGCAATGGGGTGGCCCTGACCCCGTTGTGTCCCCCCCCCTAGAGCTGCACACGCTGTGGCAGAACGAGGAGCGCGCCGCCATTTCCTCGGGGAAGCTCAATGAGATCTGGCACCGGCGCCATGACTACTGGCTGCTGGCGGGCATCGTGCTGTATCCTTCCGGGGGGGCCCCCGGGCACCCGTGGGTGCTGCGCCCCTTCCTCCGCCTCTGCCAGTTGGGCTCGCGCTTCCTCCTCCTTTTCCGTCTTCCCTCTTCCTTTTCCTCCTCTTCCTCCTCTTGTCCTGCTTCGTTTTCCTTCTCCATCTTCCTCTTCCTCTTTGCCTTCCCTCTTCCCCCTCCTCTTCTTCCCCTTCTCTCTTCCTCTTCTTCGCTTTCCCTCTTCATTTTCCTCTTCTTCCTCTTCCTCCTCTGTTCCTGCTTCCTTTTCCTTATCCTCTTCCTCCTCTTCTTTTCCTTCTCTCTTCCTCCTCCTCTTCCTCTTTGCCTTCCCTCCTCCTCCTCCTCGTCTTCCCCTTCCCTCTTCCTTTTCCTCTTCTCTCCTTCTTGCTTCCTTTTCCATCTCCTCTTCCTCCTCATCTTCCTCTTTGCCTTCCCTCTTCCTCCTGCTCTTCCTCCCATTCTCTCTTCCTCCTCCTCTTCCTCTTTGTCTTTCCTCTTCTTCCCTTCTCTCTTCCTCTTCTTCCTGCTTCCTTTTCCATCTCCTCCTCTTCCTCTTTGCCTTCCCTCTTTCCCCCTCCTCTTCTTCCCCTTCCCTCCTCCTCCTCCTCCTCCTCCTCTCCCTCCTCCTCCCCCCCGGTGGCAGTGGAAGCTCCAAGGAGGGTGACTCCAAGGTAGGGATGAAGTAGGGGTGGCGGTGACAGCGGTGCTGCCGCAGGGACATGGTGACGGCCCTCGGCATGGGAGGGACGCTGGGGGCAAGGTGAGCCCATGGCAGTGACTTGGTAGCACACGTGATGACACACGTGATGACACACGTGATGACACACGTGATGACACACGTGATGACACACGTGATGACACACATGATGACACACGTGATGGCACACGTGATGACACACATGAAGACACGTGATGACACACGAAGACACACGTGATACACACGTGATGACACACATGAAGACACGTGATGACACACGAAGACACACGTGATACACACGTGATGACACATGATGACACACGTGATGACACACGGTGACACGCGTGATGACACACGTGATGACACACATGAAGACACACGTGATGACACGAAGACACACGTGATACACACATGATGACACACGTGATGACACACGTGATGACACACGTGATGACACACATGATGACACACGTGATGGCACACGTGATGACACGTGATGACACACGTGATGACACACGTGATGACACACGTGATGACACACGAAGACACACATGATGACACGTGATGACACACGTGATGACACGTGATGACACACGTGATGACACGTGATGACACACGTGATGACACACATGATGACACATGAAGACACACGACACACATGAAGACACACGTGATGACACACATGATGACACATGAAGACACGCATGAAGACACGCATGATGACACACATGACACGTGATGACACACGTGATGACATGACACACGTGATGACACACATGATGACACACGTGATGACACACGTGATGACACACGTGATGACACACGTGATGACACACGTGATGACACACGTGATGACACACATGTTGACATGCTTGTTGACACGTGTGATGACACGCGCTGACACGCATGCTGACACGTGAAGGTCCTTAGCGCTCAGCCACGGCTCCATGCATTGGCTGGGGGTGAATGGAGGGCTTTGAGAGTGACATTAGTGACATGATGACGTGATGACACAGGTGATGACACACGTGATGACACACGTGATGACACATGTGATGGCACACGTGATGACACACGTGATGACACACGCGCTGACACGCGTGCTGACACGTGACGGTCCTTAGCGCTCAGCCACGGCTACGCGCGCTGGACCGACATCCAGAACGACGGCGCCTTCGGGGTCATCAACGAACCCTTCAAGGGCGAAGCTTCCAAAGGGAACTTCCTGGAGATGAAGAACAAGTTCCTGGCGCGGCGCTTCAAGGTGAGGGTCACGTGTTCGTCACGGTCACGTGGTCATCGTGGTCACGTGTTCATCGCGGTCGTGTGTGCATGAGGGTCGTGTGTGCATGAGGGTCACATGTTCCTCGTGGTCACGTGGGCACCAGGGTCATGTGGGCACCACGGTCATGTGTGCACCAGGGTTGTGTGTGCATGAGGGTCACGTGTTCATCATGGTCACGTGGGCACCACGGTCACGTGGGCACCAGGGTTGGGTGTGCATGAGGGTCACGTGTTCATCATGGTCATTTGTGCACCAGGGTTGTGTGTGCATGAGGGTCACGTGTGCACCAGGGTCACGTGTTCCTCATGGTCACGTGGGCACCACGGTCATGTGTGCACCAGGGTTGGGTGTGCATGAAGGTCACGTGTTCATCATGGTCACGTGGGCACCAGGGTCATGTGGGCACCAGGGTTGTGTGTGCATGAGGGTCACGTGTTCCTCGTGGTCACGTGGGCACCAGGGTCATGTGGGCACCAGGGTTGGGTGTGCATGAGGGTCACGTGTTCATCATGGTCACGTGTGCACCAGGGTCATGTGGGCACCAGGGTTGGGTGTGCATGAGGGTCACGTGTTCATCACGGTCACGTGTGCACCATGATCATGTGTGCACAAGGGTTGTATGTGCATGAGGGTCACGTGTGCACCAGGGTCACGTGTTCCTCATGGTCACGTGTGCACCAGGGTCATGTGTGCACCAGGGTTGTGTGTGCATGGGGGTCACGTGTTCATCATGGTCACGTGGGCACCACGGTCATGTATGCATGAGGGTTGTGTGTGCATGAGGGTCACGTGTGCACAAGGGTCACGTGTTCATGAAGGTCATGTGTATACAGGGGTCACATGTGCCCAGGGATCACGTGCACAAGGGCCGTGTGTTCACCAGGGTCGCGTGTGCCCCAGGGTTGCATGTGCATGAGGGGCTGTGGGTGCTCCAAGTGATGGGAACGTCATGGGTGGGTGCTTGGAAGCTGTTGATGATGGTGCATGTCCCAGTTGGGTGCTCTTGGTGATGGTTGAGGTCATAGTTGGGTGCTCTTGGTGATGGCTGAGGTCATAGTTGGGTGCTCTTGGTGATGGTTGAGGTCATAGTTGGGTGCTCTTGGTGATGGTTGAGGTCATAGTTGGGTGCTCTTGGTGATGGTTGAGGTCACAGTTGGGTGCTCTTGGTGATGGCTGAGGTCATAGTTGGGTGCTCTTGGTGATGGTTGAGGTCATAGTTGGGTGCTCTTGGTGATGGTTGAGGTCATAGTTGGGTGCTCTTGGAGATGGTTGTGGTCATAGTTGGGTGCTCTTGGTGATGGTTGAGGTCCCAGTTTGGTGCTCTTGGTGGCGGTTGAGGTCATGGTTGGGTGCTCTTGGTGATGGTTGAGGTCATAGTTGGGTGCTCTTGGTGATGGTTGAGGTCACAGTTGGATGCTCTTGGTCATTGTTGAGGTCCCAGTTGGGTGCTCTTGGTGATGGTTGAGGTCACAGTTGGGTGCTCTTGGTCATTGTTGAGGTCATAGTTGGGTGCTCTTGGTGATGCTTGAGGTCCAGTTGGGTGCTCTTGGTCATTGTTGAGGTCATAGTTGGGTGCTCTTGGTGATGGTTGAGGTCATAGTTGGGTGCTCTTGGAGATGGTTGTGGTCATAGTTGGGTGCTCTTGGTGATGGTTGAGGTCATAGTTGGGTGCTCTTGGTCATTGTTGAGGTCATAGTTGGGTGCTCTTGGTCATTGTTAAGGTCCCAGTTGGGTGCTCTTGGTCATTGTTAAGGTCCCAGTTGGGTGCTCTTGGTCATTGTTAAGGTCCCAGTTGGGTGTTCTTGGTGATGGTTGAGGTCCCAGTTGGGTGCTGTTGGTGATGGTTGAGGTCATAGTTGGGTGTTCTTGGTGATGGTTGAGGTCCCAGTTGGGTGCTCTTGGTCATTGTTAAGGTCCCAGTTGGGTGTTCTTGGTGATGGTTGAGGTCCCAGTTGGATGCTCTTGGTCATTGTTGAGGTCCAGTTGGGTGCTCTTGGTGATGCTTGAGGTCCAGTTGGGTCCTCTTGGCGATGGTCAACACCAGAGTTGGATGCTTGGTTGATAGCAACGTCATAGTTGGGTGCTTGGGTGCCCTTGATGATGGTTATTGTCCCAGTTGGGTGCTCTTGGTGATGGTTGAGGTCTTAGTTGGGTGCTCTTGGCGATGCTTGAGGTCATAGTTGGGTGCTCTTGGTGATGGTTGAGGTCACAGTTGGGTGCTCTTGGTCATTGTTGAGGTCCAGTTGGGTCCTCTTGGCGATGGTCAACGCCATAATTGCACGCTCTACGTAACATCAACATTGCCGCGCCGCTCTTCCCGCGAGTCGCCTCCTCTTAACCCCCCCCCCCATTCTCTCTCCCCCCCCCATCCCCATCCCCATCCCCATCGCAGCTCCTGGAGCAGGCGCTGGTGATCGAGGAGCAGCTCCGGCGCGCCGCGTACCTCAACATGACGCAGGACCCGAGCCACCCCGCCATGGCCCTCAACACCCGCTTCGCCGAGGTCGAGTGCCTGGCCGAGAGCCACCAGCACTTGTCCAAGGAGTCGCTGGCGGGCAACAAGCCCGCGAACGCCGTCCTACACAAGGGTAAGAGGCGGGGGGGGGGCCGGCGCGCCCGGCGCGGACGCCCCGTGTAGCTCCTCGCACCTCTGTACCGCGCTACTCGATCATTAAAGTGGGGTTCTCCTCCCAACCGCCTCCCGGTGTATCCTTGCTCTGCGTTTGTTGCTTTCTGGCGGCCGGAAGGGTGTTGGGGAATGGGGGGGGGTGGAAAAAAGAGGGGGGGGGTGTTGGGAATCCCCCGCCCCCCCCCAAAAAAAAAGGGTTTTTGGGGTGTGAGTAAACTCGGAGTAACTTTGGAGGAAGCGGGGGTTGAGGCTTGGACGGCGTCGCCAATGGGTGCCTCTTGCTTTGCGCTAAGGGGGGGCTGTTGTGTAAGGCTGGAGGAGGGCCCTAGGGTGCCCCGTGTAACTGGGGGCATGGGGGGGGGGAACCCGTCCCCGTGTCCCCGTCCCCCCCCCCACCCGGTGCATGCTGTGATGGAGTAATGCTGGTGTCCGGCGGGGCGGCCCCTGCTTGCATGCGATGGCTTGGCCCTGGGGGCATGGACTGTGTATCTCTGGTGTATGTGCGGAGTAGCTCTGGGGGGGTTTAGTGGAGGACTCCAGAGGAAGGTGCTAAGGGAGCGATGAGCAGTGGAGTAAGCGATGAGTAACATTGGAGTAAGCTATGAGTATCATTGGAGTAAGCGATGAGTAGCGCTAGAGTAAGCACTGAGTGTCATTGGAGTAAGCGATGAGTAGCACTGGAGTAAGCGATGAGTAGCACTGGAGTAATAAGCGAGGAGTAGCATTGGAGTAAGTGAGGAGTAGCACTGGAGTAAGCGATGAGTAACACTGGAGTAAGCAGTGAGTATCATTGGAGCAAATGATGAGTATCATTGGAGTAAGTGATGAGTAACACTGGAGTAAGCAATGAGTATCGAGCAAGTGATGAGTATCGTTGGAGTAAGCGAGTAGCACTGGAGTAAGCACTGTCATTGGAGTAAGCGATGAGTAGCACTGGAGTAAGCACTGAGTGTCATTGGAGTAAGCGATGAGTAGCACTGGAGTAAGCGATGAGTAGCATTGCAGTAAGTGATGAGTATCACTGAAGTAAGCAATGAGTAGCAGTGGAGTAAGCGATGAGTATCACTGGTGTAAGTGATGAGTAGCACATCAGTATGCAATGAATATCACTGGAGTAAGCAATAAGTATCATTGGAGTAGGCAATGAGCATCACAGGTGTAAGCGATGAGTATCATTGGAGTAAGCACTGAGTATCACAGGTGTATAGGCTGCTGGGGCTGTGCAGTATCCTCAGTGACGTACCTGCGGCCTCCTAGCCCCGAGCAGGAGCAAGTGATGAGGATGCTCAGAGTAGCTCTGGGAGTAAGGACCGTACCCGGAGTATCTCCGCTGTTGCTGTCAGTTGTCCTTGGGATAGCTCTGGTGTGCCAGGAGTAGGACTGGAGTGATGGAGGAGGAAGTCTGGAGCAGCTCCAGTGTGTCTATAGGCAGCAGACCTGGAGCAGGTGAGGAGTAGGTGAGGAGTAGCTCTGCTGAGCTTAAGGAGTGTACCCAGAGCAGCTCTGCTGTGCCTGAAGAGCAGACCCAGAGTAAACCTGTAGTAGCTCCAGTGCGGTCAGAGCTAAGAGCAGCTCCAGTGCATCCTTTTGAGTACCCCCAGAGTACTCAAGGCTCATACCCAGAGTACCTCTGAGTCCTCCCACCCCGGAGCATGCCCCCCCCCTTGAAGTAGGTGCATCCCCTGAGTATCCCTTGAGTAGCTCTTCCCCCTTCCCTCCCCCATTCCCTTACCCTCACGTGAGTATCTCCACTCCCCCCACCCTCCGAGTAACCTATGAGTAACCTATGAGTAACCTATGAGTAACCTATGAGTAACCTATGAGTAACCTATGAGTAGGCTCGGGACGGCCCCCCGGCGCTGACGGGGCCCCCCCCCACCCCTCTTTCTCTCTCTTTCCCCCCCCTTTTCTCCCGCGGGCCAGTGCTGAACCAGCTGGAGGAGCTGCTGAGCGACATGAAGGCGGACGTCACCCGCCTGCCCGCCACCCTCTCGCGCATCCCCCCCATCGCCGCCCGGCTCCAGATGTCGGAGCGCAGCATCCTCAGCCGCCTGGCCAGCAAGGGCACCGAGAGCCACCCCCCGCCTGTGAGTGACCCCCCCCCCCCCCCACCACCGCGGGTTGGGGACACGGCCATGCATTGGGGCCACCCCATCCTTGGGGGCACCCATTGCCCCGCTCCATCCATGGCGCTCCCCATCGCGGTGCCATCAATGGGGAGGTGACGCCGTTGTTGTGTCCCCCCCCCCCCCCCCATAGACCTTCCCACCAGGGCCCTACGCCACCCCCCAGACCTATGGGGGCACCTTTGGGACCCCCCCACCCGGAGCCCTCCCCCCCGGAGGAGCCAACTACAGCCAGATGCCACCCGGGTCCTTCATCACCGGTGAGGGGGGGTTCCATGGGTGCTATGGGCATGGGGGGGTCCCATAGGTGCTATGGGCATGGGGGGGTCCCATGGGTGCTATGGGCATGGATGGGGTCCCATGGGTGCTATGGGCATGGGGGGGGCCCATGGGTGCTATGGGCATGGGAGGGTCCCATGGGTGCTATGGGCATGGATGGGGTCCCATGGGTGCTATGGGCATGGGAGGGTCCCATGGGTGCTATGGGCATGGGGGGGTCCCATGGGTGCTATGGGCATGGGGGGGTCCATGGGTGCTTGGTTTATGGGTGGGGGGTCTATGGATCTATGGGGGGGTCTATGGGTGGGGGTCCTATGGGTGCTATGGGCAGTGGGGGGTGGGGGGGTCCCATGGGTAACTGGGTCTTTGGGGGGGGGGTACTGGGTCTATGCCTGAACCCCATTACCCCCATTGCCCCCATTGCCCCCATTACCCCCATTACCCCCATTGCCCCCATTACCCCCATTACCCCCATTACCCCCATTGCCCCCATTACCCCCATTGCCCCCATTGCCCCCATTGCCCCCATTACCCCCCATTGCCCCCATTGCCCCCATTGCCCCCATTACCCCCATTGCCCCCATTACCCCCATTACCCCCATTACCCCCATTGCCCCCCCCGCAGCCGCTGCCAATGGCCCCCCCGTGCTGGTGAAGCGCGAGCGCGAGGCCGAGGCCCAGGACAAGAAGGAGCCGCGGGGGGGGGAGGTCATTTGCATCGACGACTAAAGGGGGGGGGGCCATGGGGGGGCCCCCCCCTTATGTCCCCTCCCCCCTCTCCCCATTCCCCCCCCCCCCCTTTCTTTGGCAGCGGTGGGGGAGGGGCACCACTGCCAAAATCGCCTCTTTTCACCCCAAATCCGCTATGGGGGGGGGGGGTTTGGGAGGTACCATTATGGGGGGGGGTGACAAAGGACCACTGCAGCTATAAATATATATATATATATATATCCCCCCCCATAGCGGGGGGGGCCACGGGGTTGGGGTGGCCCCTGTGTGCCCCCCCCCCCCCCCCCCCCCACCCAGGGGTGTCCCCAAGGGTCACCCCAAAGCCTTCCCCCCCCCCCACCCCTCCCCCCTTGGGGCAATTGTTTAACCGCAGCAGAATAAAACCCGGTTCCTTGGCTATGGCACATGGGTCCATGGGAGTCCATAGGGACCATGGGGCCACCATGGGGGGGGGGGGGGGGGGGGGCAACGGGTCATTGGGGTGGTCAATGGGTGGTCGATGTCATGGTTGCCATGGGGATGGTCAAGTGGCCATGGGGTGGTCAATGGGATGGGGATGGGCATGGTCACGGTCAAGTGGCCATGGGGTGGCCAATGGGGTGGTCATTGGGTGGTCAATGTCATGGTTGCCATGGGGATGGTCAAGTGGCCACTGGGTGGTCAATGGGATGGGCATGGTCATGGTCATCATGGGGATGGTCAAGTGGCCATGGGGTGGTGATTGGGTTGTCAATGGGATGGGGTGGTCATGGTCGCCATGGGGATGGTCAATTGGTCATTGGATGGTCAATGGGATGGGGATGGTCACCATGGGATGGTCAAGTGGCCATTGGGTGGTCATTGGGTGGTCAATGTCATGGTTGCCATGGGGATGGTCACCATAGGGATGGTCAATTGGCCATTGGGTGGTCAATGGGATGGGGATGGTTATGGTCACCATGGAGATGGTCAATTGGTCATTGGGTGGTCAATGGGATGGTCATGGTCACCATGGAGATGGTCAATTGGTCATTGGGTGGTCATTGGGATGGGGATGGTCATGGTTGCCATGGAGATGGTCAAGTGGCCATTGGGGTGGTCAGTGGGATGGTTATGGGGATGGTCAATTGGCCATTGATGTGTGGTCATAGGGATGGCCAACGGCATGGTTATGGGATGGGGATGGTCAAGTGGCCATTGGGGTGGGCATTGGGTAGTCGATGTCATGGCCACCATGGGGATGGTCATGGCCACCATGAGGGTGGTCATGGGCACCATTGGGGTGGTCATGGGCACCATGGGGATGGTCATGGCCACCATGAGGGTGGTCATGGGCACCATGGGGATGGTCATGGCCACCATGAGGGTGGTCATGGGCACCATGGGGATGGTCATGGCCACCATGGGGATGGTCATGGGCACCATGGGGATGGTCATGGCCACCATGGGGATGGTCATGGCCACCATGGGGATGGTCATGGGCACCATGGGGATGGTCATGGCCACCATGGGGATGGTCATGGCCACCATGAGGGTGGTCATGGGCACCATTGGGGTGGTCATGGCCACCATGGGGATGGTCATGGCCACCATGGGGATGGTCATGGCCACCATGGCGGTGGTCAACCATCATTTAATTCCTCATTAATGGATTTAATTCCTCATTAATGGATTTAATTCCTCATTGAACTCATTTCAATCCCGCTCATTATCAAATCCTCCTCCAATCCCCATTGATTCCCATTGATTCCCATTGATTCCCATTGATTCCCATTGATTCCCATTGCATTCCATTGATTCCCATTGCATTCCCATTGATTCCCATTGCATTCCCATTGCATTCCCATTGATTCCCATTGCATTCCCATTGATTCCCATTGATTCCCATTGATACCCATTGATTCCCATTGATTCCCATTGCATTCCCATTGCATTCCCATTGATTCCCATTGCATTCCCATTGATTCCCATTGCATTCCCATTGATTCCCATGGATTCCCCTTGATTCCCATTGATTCCCATTGTCTTCCCATTGATTCCCATTGATTCCCATTGCATTCCCGTTCCATCACGTTCATCCCCAGCTCCATTGTGGTCATTCCCATTCCGTCATTCCCGTTCCTGTTCTATTGCATCCATTCCATTCCACACTCCCATTCCCATTCCAGTGCCCATCGCGTTCCATTGTGTCCATCCCATCACATTGTGTCCATCCCATCACATTGTGTCCATCCCATCACATTGTGTCCAT
>CM077906.1:317491-339299 GCA_039720435.1 Amazona ochrocephala
CCCAATGACCCAATGGGACCCCAATGACCCGATGAGGACCCCAATGACCCAAACGGACCCCAAGGACCCAATGGGGACCCCAATGACCCAATGGGGACCCCAATGACCCAATGAGGACCCCAAAGACCCAATGGGGACCCCAATGACCCAATGGGGACCCCAATGAGGACCCCAAAGACCCAATGGGGACCCCCAATGACCCAATGGGGACCCCAATGACCCAATGAGGACCCCAATGACCCAATGGGACCCCCAATGACCCAATGAGGGCCCCAATGACCCAATGAGGACCCCAATGACCCAATGGGACCCCAATGACCCAATGAGGACCCCAATGACCCAAACGGACCCCAAGGACCCAATGGGGACCCCAAGGACCCAATGGGACCCCAATGACCCAATGGGACCCCCAATGACCCAATGGGACCCCCAAGGACCCAATGAGGACCCCAATGACCCAATGGGACTCCAATGACCCAATGGGACCCCAATGACCCAATGGGACCCCTATGACCCAATGGGGACCCCAATGACCCAAACGGGCCCCAAGGACCCAATGGGGACCCCAAGGACCCAGTGAGGACCCCAATGACCCAGTGGGACCCCAAAGACCCAATGGGGACCCCAATGACCCAATGAGGACCCCAAAGACCCAATGGGGACCCCAATGACCCAATGGGACCCCAATGACCCAATGAGGACCCCAATGACCCAATGGGACCCCAAGGACCCAATGAGGACCCCAATGACCCAATGGGGACCCCAATGACCCAATGGGACCCCAAGGACCCAATGGGACCCCAATGTCTCCCCTCACCTGTAGGGCCTGGAGCTGCTCCTGCAGCACTTGTGGGGTCTCAGCACCCACCAGCACTGAGCTGACGCCCTCGGCCCGCAGGGACCAGGCTGGGGACACCCCCAGGTCACACATGGTACCCCATAGACCCCATAGCCATGCCCCATACCCCATATCCCATACCCCATACCCCATATCCCATACCCCATACCCCATATCCCATACCCCATACCCCATATCCCATAACCCATATCCCATATCCCATATCCCATACCCCATATCCCATACCCCATACCCCATACCCCATACCCCATACCCCATATCCCATACCCCATATCCCATACCCATATCCCATACCCCATACCCCATACCCCATATCCCATACCCCATACCCCATATCCCATACCCCATACCCCATACCCCATATCCCATACCCCATATCCCATACCCCATATCCCATACCCCATACCCCATACCCCATACCCCATACCCCATACCCCATACCCCATACCCCATACCCCATATCCCATACCCCATATCCCATACCCCATACCCCATATCCCATATCCCATACCCCATACCCCATACCCCATACCCCATATCCCATATCCCATACCCCATACCCCATGTCCCATACCCCATACCCCACATCCCATACCCCATATCCCATACCCATATCCCATACCCCATACCCCATACCCCATATCCCATACCCCATACCCCATACCCCATACCCCATACCCCATACCCCATATCCCATATCCCATACCCCATATCCCATACCCCATACCCCATACCCCATATCCCACATCCCATACCCCATATCCCATACCCCATATCCCATACCCTATATCCCATATCCCATAATACTCACCAATTCCCAACTGGGACACAGAGCAGCCCAAGCGTTGGGCCAATGTCTGCAGGTCCCCAACCTTCAATGGCTGCTGGCGCCCCATAGCCTGGGGACACGGGATATGGGGTATGGGGTATGGGGTATGGGATATGGGGTATGGGATATGGGGTATGGGATATGGGGTATGGGATATGGGGTATGGGATATGGGGTATGGGGTATGGGGCATGGGCACATGGGCACACACAGACCCACCTTGCCTATGGGGCGCCCATGGGGCAGCAGCTCCTCCTCTAGGGCAGGGCCAGAGGCCACCGGGGCCCAAGTGACAGCGCCCAGGCCTGGGGGCCACCAAGGTGACTCCTGCCCCATAGCCCCCACCCCATTGGACACCTAAAGGTGCCCCCCACCCTATTGACCCCCATGGACCCCCATTGACCTCCATAGACCCCCATTGATGCTCATTGACCCCATTGATGCCCACTGACCCCATAGACCCCCATTGATGCTCATGGACCCCCATAGACCCCCATTGACCCCATTGACACCCACTGACCCCGTAGACCCCATTGATGCTCATGGACCCCCACTGACCCCCATAGACCTCCATTGACCCCATTGACACCCACTGACCCCATAGACCCCATTGATGCTCATGGACCCACACTGACCCCCATAGACTCCCATTGACCCCATAGACCCCATTGATGCTCATGGACCCACACTGACCCCCATAGACTCCCATTGACCCCATAGACCCCATTGATGCTCATGGACCCACACTGACCCCCATAGACTCCCATGGACCCCATTGACACCCACTGACCCCATAGACCCCACTGATGTGCATGGACCCCCATTGACCCCCATAGAGTCCCATTGGGCCCCATAGACCCCATTGATGCTCATGGACCCACACTGACCCCCATAGACTCTCATGGACCCCATTGACACCCACTGACCCCATAGACCCCATTGATGCTCATGGACCCCCATTGACCCCCATAGACTCCCATTGGGCCCCATTGACCCCCATGGGCGCCCCCCCGCACCGAGCTGCCGGAAGAGGCGGGGCTCCGGCGGAAGCTCCGCCCACTGACACACGGGGGCCACCAGATTGAACTGACGGGCAACGGCGAAGGTGTCCTGGGGGGGGAGAGCGCGGCCCACATCCCATAATAACCATATCCCATAATAACCACATCCCATAATAACCACATCCCATAATAACCACATCCCATAATAACCACATCCCATAATAACCACATCCCATAATAACCACATCCCATAATAACCCCATCCCATAACAACCACATCCCATAATAACCACATCCCATAATAACCACATCCCATAATAACCACATCCCATAATAACCACATCCCATAATAACCATATCCCATAACAACCCCATCCCATAACAACCACATCCCATAATAACCACATCCCATAATAACCACATCCCATAATAACCATATCCCATAACAACCCCATCCCATAACAACCCCATCCCATAATAACCCCATCCCATAACAACCCCATCCCATAACAACCCCATCCCATAACAACCCCATCCCATAACAACCCCATCCCATAATAACCCCATCCCATAACAACCACATCCCATAATAACCCCATCCCATAATAACCACATCCCATAACAACCACATCCCATAACAACCACATCCCATAACAACCCCAACCCATAACAACCACATCCCATAATAACCCCATCCCATAATAACCACATCCCATAACAACCACATCCCATAACAACCACATCCCATAACAACCCCATCCCATAACAACCCCATCCCATAATAACCACATCCCATAACAACCCCATCCCATAACAACCACATCCCATAATAACCACATCCCATAACAACCCCATCCCATAACAACCCCATCCCATAACAACCCCATCCCATAACAACCCCATCCCATAACAACCCCATCCCATAACAACCCCATCCCATAACAACCCCATCCCATAACAACCCCATCCCATAACAACCCCATCCCATAACAACCCCATCCCATAATAACCCCATCCCATAACAACCCCATCCCATAACAACCCCATCCCATAACAACCCCATCCCATAATAACCACATCCCATATCCCATCATCCCCCCCCAATGATGTCACCACCATGACGTCACCGGGCGCGCCCCCCGCCGTGCCCCAGTACAGCGCCAGTCCCCGCTCGATGACGTCACTCATGACGCGAACCAGCTCTGGGGGGGGGGGGGAGGGGCGGGGCTCTCACTCGGGGCCCCATTGAGGGGCAAGGGGGGAGGAACATTGGGATATGGGGGGACCCATGGGGGTCGATGGGGGTCTATGGGTCCCTATGGGTCCTTATGGGGGTCTATGGGTCCCTGTGGGGGTCTATGGGGGTCTATGGGGGTCTATGGGGTCTATGGGGTTCTATGGGTCTCTATGGGTCTCTATGATCTCTATGGTCTCTATGGTCTCTATGGTCTCTATGGTCTCTATGGGTCTCTATGGTCTCTATGGTCTCTATGGTCTCTATGCGTCTCTATGGTCTCTATGGGTCGCTATGGGTCTGTATGGGTCACTATAGGTTGCTATGGGGCAGTGTGTAAGCTGCTTTAGGGTCTCTATGGGTCTCTATGGGGTCTCTATGGTCTCTATGGTCTCTATGGTCTCTATGGGCTCTATGGGCTCTATGGGTCTCTATGGGTCTCTATGGGTCTCTATGGTCTCTATGGTCTCTATGGGTCTCTATGGTCTCTATGGTCTCTATGGGTCTCTATGGTCTCTATGGTCTCTATGGGTCTCTATGGGGTCTCTATGGGTCTCTATGGGTCCCTATGGATCTCTATGTGGTCTCTATGGGTCTCTATGGGTCCCTATGGGTCTCTATGGGTCTCTATGGGTCCCCATAGGGCTCTATGGGTCTCTATGGGTCTCTATGGGTCCCCATAGGGCTCTATGGGTCCCTATCAGTACCTTCCAGCCGCAGGAGGCGCAGGGTCGGGTCGGGCCCTGTGGGGCGAAGCAGAGACACGTGAGAGGGAGGGGCCTAAGAGGGGGCGGGGCCTAAGAGGAGGGGGCGTGGACTCTGTGAGGGCGGGGCCAACGAGAGTGGGAGCAGCTGAGAAGGGGGCGTGGTCTAAGGAGAAATGGGCGGGGCCTCACCTTCGGTGTGGGCGGGGCCGGGGCGGGGCCCCGCGAAGATGACGTCAACGTAATCGAGCTGCAGCCGCTGGAGCGACCCCTGGAGGCCTGGAGGTGCGACCCATAGAGAGCCCCATAGAGAGCCCCATAGAGAGCCCCATAGCATCCCCTGACCCATAGAGAGCCCCATAGAGAGCCCCATAGAGAGCCCCATAGCATCCCCTGCCCCATAGAGAGCCCCATAGAGAGCCCCATAGAGAGCCCCATAGCATCCCCTGACCCATAGAGAGCCCCATAGAGAGCCCCATAGCATCCCCTGACCCATAGAGAGCCCCATAGAGAGCCCCATAGCATCCCCTGACCCATAGAGAGCCCCATAGCATCCCCTGACCCATAGAGAGCCCCATAGAGAGCCCCATAGCATCCCCTGACCCATAGAGAGCCCCATAGAGAGCCCCATAGAGAGCCCCATAGCATCCCCTGCCCCATAGCATCCCCTGACCCATAGAGAGCCCCATAGAGAGCCCCATAGCATCCCCTGACCCATAGAGAGCCCCATAGAGAGCCCCATAGCATCCCCTGACCCATAGAGAGCCCCATAGAGAGCCCCATAGCATCCCCTGACCCATAGAGAGCCCCATAGCATCCCCTGACCCATAGAGAGCCTCATAGAGAGCCCCATAGAGTGCCCCATAGCATCCCCTGCCCCATAGAGAGCCCCATAGAGAGCCCCATAGAGAGCCCCATAGCATCCCCTGACCCATAGAGAGCCCCATAGAGAGCCCCATAGCATCCCCTGCCCCATAGAGTGCCTCATAGCATCCCCTGCCCCATAGAGTGCCTCATAGCATCCCCTGACCCATAGAGTGCCCCATAGCACCCCACTGACCCACAGCACTGCCCCATAACTCACCCTCCAGGACTTGCTTCCGTGAGAGGCTCCAATCAGCCCTTGGGGGGCAGAGACGGCGTCACCCCATGGATGCCCCATAGCGACCCTTTCCTGCCCCATAGTGACCCCTTCCTGCCCCATAGCGACCCTCATGCCCCATAGCCCCCTCCTGCCCCATAGCCCCCTCCTGCCCCATAGCCCCTCTCCTGCCCCATAGCCCCCTTGTGCCCCACAGCCCCCTCCTGCCCCATAGCCCCTCCTGCCCCATAGCACCCCCCCAGTGCATTGTGGGTACTCACTGCCCCCCCAGGAAGACCCTCGTGGTGATGACGTAACTGGAGCGTCTGGGGGGGGGGAAGAGGAGTCAGCGCCCCATAGCGCCCCATAGAGCCCTACAGAACCCATAGCACCCCATAGAACCCATAGCACCCTATAGAACCCCATAGCACCCCATAGAACCCATAGCACCCTATAGAACCCCATAGAGCCCTATAGAACCCATAGCACCCCATAGAACCCATAGCACCCTATAGAACCCCATAGCACCCCATAGAACCCATAGCACCCCATAGAACCCATAGCACCCCACAGCACCCCAGACACCCCAAAGCACCCCAAATTGCCCCATAGTGACCCATAGCACTCCATGGCTGCCCCATAGCACCCTAAAGCATCTCAGTGCTGCCCCATAGACACCCCCCATCACCCAAAGGTGCCCCATAGCATCCCATAGGGCCCCCTCATAGACTCCCCATCACCCCATAACACCCCATAGGGACCCCATAGATCACCCCATAGCCCACCATTGAACCCCCATAGCGCCCCATAGGGACCCCATAGACCCCCCCATAGCCCCCCATAGCCACCCCATTGAACCCCCATAGGGACCCCCCCACCTCCATCCTTTGCTCCTTAGGACCTCTCCCAGCAGCTCCTCAGCCCTATGGGGGGGGGGAGGACGATACCATTGGGGGGTTATGGGGGGGGGGAAATGGGGGGGTTCCATAGGGGCGATATTGGGGTCCCCCCCCCCTCCATTGGTACCTTCCTGAGGCCTCGGTGACGTCAAAGAGGGTGACCCCGCTGTCATAGGCCGCGGTCAGCACCTTGGAGAGGGGCATAAGGGGCTGTACCATTGGGGGCTATGGGGGGGGTATGGGGGGTGCCATTGGGGGCTATGGGGGGGGTATGGGGGGGTACCATTGGGGGCTATGGGGGGGGTATGAGGGGGTACCATTGGGGGCTATGGGGGGGTATGGGGGGTGCCATTGGGGGCTATGGGGGGGGTATGGGGGGGTACCATTGGGGGCTATGGGGGGGGTATGAGGGGGTACCATTGGGGGCTATGGGGGGGGTATGAGGGGGGTACCATTGGGGGCTATGGGGGGGGTATGAGGGGGTACCATTGGGGGTTATGGGGGGGGTATGGGGGGGGTGATACCATTGGGGGCTATGGGGGAGTGGTACCATTGGGGGTAATGGGGGGGTGGTACCATTGGGGGCTATGGGGGGGTGATACCATTGGGGGCTATGGGGGGGTGATACCACTGAGGGCTATGGGGGGGTGATACCACTGAGGGCTATGGGGGGGGTGATACCATTGGGGGCTATGGGGGGGTGGTACCATTGGGGGCTATGGGGCAGTGATACCATTGGGGGCTATGGGGGGGTGATACCATTGGGGGCTATGGGGGGGGGTGGTACCATTGGGGGCTATGGGGGGGTCTCACCTCATCGGAGATCCCAGCCCCGAATGTGCCCCGGGTGCCTGTGGGGAGGAAATGCCATTGACCCCCATTGACCCCCCATTGACCCCCATTGACCCCCCCATTGACCCCCATTGATGCCATTGACCCCCATTGACCCCCCCATTGACCCCCATTGAGACCCCCATTGACCCCCCCATTGACCCCCATTGGGACCCCCATTGACCCCCATTGAGACCCCCATTGATGCCATTGACCCCCATTGACCCCCCCATTGACCCCCATTGGGACCCCCATTGATGCCATTGGCTCACATTGACCCCCCCATTGACCCCCATTGAGACCCCCATTGATGCCATTGACCCCCCCATTACCCCCATTGCCCCCATTGCCCCCCATTGCCCCCCATTACCCCCATTGCCCCCCATTGCCCCCCATTGCCCCCCATTACCCAGCCCCAGGCACGACACCCGCAGCCCGGACCGGCCCAATGTCCTTCATGCGGGGGGGGAGAAAGAGAGGGAGGTCACGTGGGGTCACTTGCGTGTGCCCCCCCCCCATATGGACCCGGATGTTCCCTCCCCCCATAGGGACCAAGGGACCCCCAATAAGGACTCAGAGAAGACCCAAAGGGACCCGGATGTTGGGGTACACCCCCCCCCCCCCCCCCGACACCCCCCCCTAATGGACCCAGACATTGGGGTCCCGTCCCCCCCCCAAAGGACCCGGATGTTGGGGTCCCCCCCCCCAAAGGACCCGGATATTGGGGTCCCCCCCCCCCCAAAGGACCCGGATATTGGGGTCCCCCCCCCAAAGGACCCGGATGTTGGGGTCCCCCCCCCCCCATGTACCGGTACTTCATTCCAGGCCCTGGGGCCGCTCCGGGGGGGTCCCTCCTTGGAGCCTCCGCTGCCCCCCCCCCTCCCTCCATCCCCCCCCCCCTCCCCTTCCCCCTCCCCCCCGCTGCCCCCCTTTCCCCCCCCCACCTCCCCCTCCGCGGGGGGGTCCCGTCCCCCCTCCCCCCCCTCCCCCTCCTCCTCCTCCTCCTCCGGGCCCCCCCCCCCCCCCCGCTCCCCCCCCCCCGGAGGCTCTGCTCGGTGCAGGCGATGGAGATCTGCATGGGGGGGGCCCTGAGGAAGAGGAAGGAGGAAGTGGGGGGGGGGGGGAGGAAGCAGAGGGGGGGGGGCCCTGAGGAAGAGGAAGGAGGAAGCGGGGGGGGGGGGAGGAAGCAGAGAGAGGGGGGGGCGCTGGGACCCGGGAGCTGCGCAGGCCACGGGGGACCCTGGAGGCCGCGGGAAAGAGGCCACGCCCCCCCCCCGTTGACGTCAGCGGGGTTCATTTGCATACGGGGCTCACCTCCCTTTGCTGGCGTCATTGCACACAGAGCGAGGTTTATTTGCATACGGGGCTCCGCCCACCGCCGCCGCCACGCCCATCGCGTGGGTCATTTGCATATTGGGCTCCGCCCACTGTCGACGGGGAGGGAGGGGGAGTGCGGAGTGATGGGTTCCATTGGGGGGGATATGGGGGGGATGGATTTGGGTTCAAAATGATGGATTTTGGGGCCGAAATGATGGATTTTGGGGCCAAAATGATGGATTTTGGGTTCAAAATGATGGATTTGGGTTCAAAATGATGGATTTGGGTCCAAAATGATGGATGTGGGGAGAAAAGGATGGATTTGGGGCAGAGAATGATGGATTTTGGATCCAAAATGATGGATTTTGGGTCCAAAATGGTGCCTTTTGGGTACCAAATGACGGATTTTGGGTGCCAAATGATGGATTTTGGGGCCAAAATGATGGATTTGGGGCACAGAATGATGGATTTGGGGTACAAAATGATGGATTTTGGGTCCAAAATGATGGATTTGAAGGCCAAGATGCGTTTGGGATGGATTTTGGGTCCCAAACGTGGTCTTTTGGGGCCAAAATGATGGATTTGGGGCACAAACAATGGATTTGGTGAGACAAGGATGCAGTTGGGATGCATTTTGGGGCCAAAATGGTGGCTTTTGGGTACCAAATGATGGATTTGGGTCCAAAATGATGGATTTTGGGTACCAAATGATGGATTTTGGGTCCAAAATGGTGCCTTTTGGGTACCAAATGATGGATTTTGGGTGCCAAATGATGGATTTTGGGTCCAAAATGCTGCCTTTTGGGTACCAAATGATGGCTTTTGGGTGCCAAATGATGGATTTTGGGTACCAAATGATGGATTTTGGGTACCAAATGATGGATTTTGGGTCCAAAATGATGAATTTTGGGTACCAAATGATGGATTTTAGGTACCAAATGATGGATTTTGGGTCCAAAATGGTGCCTTTTGGGTACCAAATGATGGATTTTGGGGCCAAAATGATGGCTTTTGGGAAAAGGATGCATTTGGGATGGCTTTTGGGACCAAAATGCTGTCTTTTGGGTACAAAATGATGGATTTGGGACCAAAATGATGGATTTTGCGTACAAAATGATGGATTTGCTGGCACAAGACACATTTGGGATGGATTTGGGGGCCAAAATGATGGATTTTGTGTCTTTTGGGGCCAAAATGATGGATTTTGGGTACAAACCGATGGATTTGGTGACACATTTGGGATGGATTTTGGGGTGTCAATGGGTCAATTTTTGTGGGTGTCAGTGGGGTGCAATGGGTGTCAATGGGGTCCTATGGGTGTCAATGGGGTTCTATGGGTGTCAGTGGGGTCCTATGGGTGTCAATGGGGTCCTATGGGTGTCAATGGGGTGCAATGGGTGTCAATGGGGTGCAATGGGTGTCAATGGGGTTCTGTGGGTGTCAATGGGGTTCTGTGGGTGTCAATGGGGTCCTATGGGCGCCATTGAGGTGTCATGGCCGCCCCCACACCGCACCTGACCCATGGGCGCCGCCATGTTGCCAAGGAAGGGGCAGTGCTGCCACCTCCCATAGGCCTCCAGCTCCGCCCACAGCGCCCCCACCGCAGCCAATCACGGCTCCCCTTCTAGGAACGTCCGGAACAGCAGCTTCCCGATTGGCTGCTCCACGCACGGCCACCGGAAGGACGTCTCCTCTTCAAGATGGCCGCCTCCTCTTCAAGATGGCCGCCTCCATGGGCGGCGCCATTTTGGACCACGGCGACGCCATTTTGGGCCCCATTGACACCAGTTTGGCCCCATTGACACCAGTTTGGGCCCCATTGACACCAGTTTGGGCCCCATTGACACCAGTTTGGGGCCCATTGACACCAGTTTGGGCCCCATTGACACCAGTTTGGGTCCCATTGACACCAGTTTGGGTCCCATTGACACCAGTTTGGGCCCCATTGACACCAGTTTGGGTCCCATTGACACCAGTTTGGGCCCCATTGACCCCAGTTTGGGCCCCATTGACACCAGTTTGGCCCCATTGACACCAGTTTGGGCCCCATTGACACCAGTTTGGCCCCATTGACACCAGTTTGGGCCCCATTGACACCAGTTTGGGCCCCATTGACACCAGTTTGGGGCCCATTGACACCAGTTTGGGCCCCATTGACACCAGTTTGGGTCCCATTGACACCAGTTTGGGTCCCATTGACACCAGTTTGGGCCCCATTGACACCAGTTTGGGTCCCATTGACACCAGTTTGGGTCCCATTGACACCAGTTTGGGCCCATTGACACCAGTTTGGGCCCCATTGACCCCAGTTGGCCACCATGGTCTCCAGGCCGCCGATGCCCATGGCTATGGGGAGGAGAAGGGGGGGTTATGGGCACCATTGGGTGTCATGGCGGCCTCCATGGGTATCATGGCCGCCTCCATGTCATGGCGGCCATTGTGGTGTCATGGCCGCCCCCATGGGTGTCATGGCCGCCCCCATGGGTGTCATGGCCGCCTCCATGTCATGGAGGACATAGGGGTGTCATGGCCGCCCCCTTGTGCCGCACCCCAGGATAGGGCCATATTATGGGATGTAACGGGACATTTCCCCCCCCCTTCATCCGCAATGGATTAACCGGCTCCCCCCCCCGGCCCCTTGGCCAGGCCCGGGCCAAGGTCGCGGCTCTTAAAGGGGCCGCGCTATAATTAGCGGCGGCTCAAGCGGCTCAGCTTAAGCCGCTCCCCCCCCCTCCCCGGGCAGCGCGGGAAGAGGGGGGGGGAATCCCCCCCCCACTGACCTCAATGGAACCTCCCTGTTCCCATGGGCCCCCCCCATTTCCCCTATGGGACGTTCCCCTCCCCCCCCCATAGCACCCCCCCCCATTGGATCCCCCCCATCTTCAGGTCCCCCCCACCCCATAGAACCCCCCCATTGGGACCCCCCCTCCATAGGACCCGCCCCCCCCATACCGTCCCCCCAATAGGACCCTCCCCATAGCACCCCCCATAATGGGACCCCCCCCATAGACCCCCCCATAGTACCCCCATAATGGGACCCTCCCCATAGGACCCCCATAATGGGAACCCCCCTATAGACCCCCCCATAGCACCCCCCCATAGCACCCCCATAATGGGACCTTCCCCATAGGATCCCCATAATGGGACCCTCCCCATAGAACCCCCTTAAGACCCCCCCCAATTGGACCCCCCCAATGGGACCCCCCCATTGGACCCCCATAATGGGACCCCCCAATGGACCCCCCCCATTGACCTCTCATCGTTGCCCCCCCCCCCCAGCCGGGATTAAACCAAATCCCCTGGGATATGGAGGGGGGGGGGAAGGGACCGCCCCCCCCCCGGTGACCCCTCCCATGACCTCTCCATCCCATCCCCCCCCCCCAATGGATCCCGATTGTCCCCGTTCCAAACTGGATCAGGTCCAATCCCCCCCCCCCCCTCCGCTCCCCCCCCCCTCCGCGTTCCCGCGCGCGCGCTCCCGTCTCCCTGGCAACGGCTCTTCCCGGTGCGAACCGGCGGCCAAATCCCCCCCCTCCCCTCCCCTTTCCCTTCTATGGGGTCAATGGGGGGCGTCAATGGGGGTCAATGGGTGGTCAATGTGGGGTCAATGGGGGGGGCCAATGGGGGGGTCAATGGGGGGGTCAATGGGGGGTCAATGGGGGGGTCAATGGGGGGGGTCAATGGGGGGGTCCGGATCAATGGGTGCCCCCTCTATGGGTCAATGGGGGGGTCAATGGGGGGGATCAATGGGGGGGATCAACGGGGGGGTCAATGGGGGGGGGTCCGGACCCATTGGTGCCTCCCCATGGGTCAATGGGGGGGTCAATGGGGATGGTCAATGGCGATGGTCAATGGGCGGGGGTCAATGGAGGAGGTCCGAACCAATGGGTGACCCCCCCCGAGGCCACTCCCCTCCTTAGACTCCGCCCCCTCCACAGTAACTGGGCTCCCAGCCCCATTCCCAGTGCTCCCAGTCCCCCCCCCATTACTCCCATTATCCCCCCACCCAGCTCCTCCCTGCGCGGCCCCTTTAAGAACCTCTCCCCACCTCCCTCTCCCCCAATTCTCTCAATGGGCCACGATGGGAACCTCCGCGGGGACGCCCCGCCCCTCAACCCCCATATAAGGCGCTCCCTTTATTAGCATAAGAGGCGTGGCTTAGCCCGAAGTGGGCGTGGCTCCGAGCCTATATAAGGCAGCGCAGCAGCCCCCCGAGGGGAGTCGCGGGTTCGAGTCCCGGCGCTGCCGTATCGTGGTGCTGAAGGAGGGGGGGGTGTCGCAATATCGGGGTTATCGCGATAGAAGGGGGGGGTCGTATCGCGCCCCCCCCCCCCCGATATGGCTCGGGATAAGGAGAAGCGGAGCTGCGGGCAGGTATGGGATGAATGGAAGACGTTCCTATGGGACCCCCGCACGCGGCAGCTCCTGGGCCGGACGGGGAGCAGTTGGGGTGAGTTTGGGGGTGCCCCCCCCCCATTATAAGGGGGGGCAACGCCATTGGGAGGCAATGGGGGGGGGTCTATAAAACCCTTCCCCCCCTTATATAGGGTCCATATGGGGTCCATATGGTGACCCCCTCTATAGGGGTGCATGGGGGGGGCACCCCAATAAACCCCAATAGAGGGGGACCCCCCCCCTCTTTATGGGTGCGGTTGAGAGGGCGCGACCCCCCCCCATAGGGGTGCAGCGGGGAGGGGGGTGTATGGGGCCCCCCCACTTTAATGTATAGAGGAGTTGGGGGGGGGGTGCATAGGACCCATAGGGAAGGGCCCCCCCCATATAGATGCTATAAGAAGGGGGTACATAAAGCCCCCCCCCCCACACCCCATTTGGGGGTGCAAAGTGGCTCTGCACCTATAGCGCCCCCCCCATAGACTATAATGGCGGGGGGGGGGTCCCAATGGGTGCAATGGGGAAGGGGGGGGGCGCAGGAGATGGGCGCCCCCCCCCCCCCATCTGTTGCCTTCTGCCTGCGAAAGTAGGTCACGGGCAGCGTGGGGGAAGGGACCAATGGGGACCCCCCTATGGGGGGGGTTGGGGGCCATATGGGGCCCCCCCCCATGCATCGGGACCCCCATTGGTGCTTGAGCCCCCCCCCCCCCCCCCGCAGGGACAGATGGTTCCGACCGGGATTTAAGTGTCTGGGCAGGGATTTGGGGGGGGGTTTAAAGGGGTTAAGGGGGGGGGGAAGGGGGGGTGACGTCATTGGGGCTGTTTTGGGTGGATTTAGGGCAGTTTTGGGGGTGTTTGACGTCATTGGGGCAGTTTTGGGTGGATTTAGGGCCGTTTTGGGGGTGTTTGATGCCATTGGGGCAGTTTTGGGTGGATTTGGGGCAGTTTTGGGGGTGTTTGACGTCATTGGGGCACTTTTGGGTGATTTTGGGGCAGTTTTGGGTGATTTTGGGGCAGTTTTGGGGGTGTTTGACGTCATTGGGGCAGTTTTGGGTGGATTTGGGGCAGTTTTGGGGGTGTTTGACGTCATTGGGGCAGTTTTGGGTGGATTTAGGGCAGTTTTGGGGGTGTTTGATGTCATTGGGGCTGTTTTGGGTGGATTTGGGGCAGTTTTGGGGGTGTTTGACGTCATTGGGGCAGTTTTGGGTGGATTTAGGGCAGTTTTGGGGGTGTTTGACATCATCGCGGCACTTTTGGGTGGATTTAGGGCAGTTTTGGGTGATTTTGGGGCAGTTTTGGGGGTATTTGACGTCATTGGGGCAGTTTTGGGTGGATTTGGGGCAGTTTTGGGGGTGTTTGACGTCTTTGGGGCAGTTTTGGGTGGATTTAGGGCAGTTTTGGGGGTATTCACGTCAATTTGGGGCAGTTTTGGGGGTGTTTGATGTCATTGGGGCAGTTTTGGGTGGATTTGGGGCAGTTTTGGGTGGATTTAGGGCAGTTTTGGTGGTGTTTGATGTCATCGGGGCGGTTTTGAGTGGATTTGGGGCAGTTTTGGGTGGATTTAGGGCCGTTTTGGGGATGTTTGACGTCATCGGGGCAGTTTTGGGTGGATTTGGGGCAGTTTTGGGGGTGTTTGACGTCATTGGGGCAGTTTTGGGTGGATTTGGGGCAGTTTTGGGTGGATTTAGGGCAGTTTTGGGTGGATTTAGGGCAGTTTTGGTGGTGTTTGATGTCATCGGGGCGGTTTTGAGTGGATTTGGGGCAGTTTTGGGTGGATTTGGGGCAGTTTCGGGGGTGTTCGACGTCATTGGGGCACTTTTGGGTGGATTTAGGGCAGTTTTGGGGGTGTTCGACGTCATCGGGGCAGTTTTGGGTGGATTTAGGGCCGTTTTGGGTGTATTTAGGTCAATTTGTGGCCCTTTGGGGCAGTTTTGGGGGGGTATTTGCCCCCATGGGGGGGCATTAACCCCTTCTTTGCCCCCGTAGGCCTCATCCTGCTCTTCTACCTGGTGTTCTATGGGTTCCTGGCCGGGCTCTTTGCCCTCACCATGTGGGTGATGCTGCAGAGCGTGGACCCCCACGTGCCCAAGTACCAGGACCGCCTCCTCACCCCCGGTGTGCAGGATGGGGCCCTTGGAATGGGGGGGGGGCTCGTGTGGGTCCTGGGGGGGTAATGGGGTGCAATGGGTGCCATTGATACCCATGGAGTGCCATTGACACCCATAGAGCGCATTGAGTGCCATTGACACCCATAGAGCGCATTGAGTGCCATTGACACCCATAGAGCGCATTGAGTGCCATTGACACCCATAGAGCGCATTGAGTGCCATTGACACCCATAGAGCGCATTGAGTGCCATTGACACCCATAGAGCGCATTGAGTGCCATTGACACCCATAGAGCGCATTGAGTGCCATTGACACCCATAGAGTGCATTGAGTGCCATTGACACCCATAGAGTGCATTGAGTGCCATTGACACCCATAGAGTGCATTGAGTGCCATTGACACCCATAGAGTGCATTGAGTGCCATTGACACCCATAGAGTGCATTGAGTGCCATTGACACCCATAGAGCGCATTGAGTGCCATTGACACCCATAGAGTGCATTGAGTGCCATTGACACCCATAGAGTGCATTGAGTGCCATTGACACCCATAGAGTGCATTGAGTGCCATTGACACCCATAGAGTGCATTGAGTGCCATTGACACCCATAGAGTGCATTGAGTGCCATTGACACCCATAGAGTGCATTGAGTGCCATTGACACCCATAGAGTGCATTGAGTGTCATTGACACCCATAGAGTGCATTGAGTGCCATTGACACCCATAGAGTGCATTGAGTGTCATTGACACCCATAGAGTGCATTGAGTGCCATTGACACCCATAGAGTGCATTGAGTGTCATTGACACCCATAGAGTGCATTGAGTGCCATTGACACCCATAGAGCGCATTGAGTGCCATTGACACCCATAGAGTGCATTGAGTGTCATTGACACCCACAGAGTGCCATTGACACCCATAGAGTGCATTGAGTGCCATTGACACCCATAGAGTGCATTGAGTGTCATTGACACCCACAGAGTGCCATTGACACCCATAGAGTGCATTGAGTGCCATTGACACCCATAGAGTGCATTGAGTGCCATTGACACCCATAGAGTGCATTGAGTGCCATTGACACCCATAGAGCGCAATGGGTGCCATTGACACCCATGGAGCACGGTGGGTGCCACTGATATCCATAGGGTGCGATGGGTGCTGTTGACACCCATGTGGCTCAATGGCCACCATTGACGCCCATGGAGCACCATGGACACCATTGACACCCATAGGGCGCAATGGGCGCCGTTGACACCCATGAAGAGCAATGATGCCCATGGAGCTTGATGGGTGCCATTGATGCCCATAGGGTGCAATGGGCACTGTTGACACCCATAGAGAGCAATGGGCGCCATTGACACCCATAGGGTGCCATGGCCACCATTGATACCCATAGGGCACAATGGGCATCATTGACACCCATAGAGGGCAATGGGTTCTGCTAATGCCCTTAGGGTGCAATGGGCGCCGTTGACACCCATAGGGCACAATGGGTGCCATTGACGCCCATAGGGCGCCATTGCCCCCATAGGGCGCCATGGGCACCATTGACACCCATAGAGAGCAATGGCCGCCATTGACACCCATAGGGCGGCATGGCCACCATTGCCACCCATAGGGCACAATGGACGCCATTGACGCCCATAGGGCGCCATGAGCACCATTGACGCCCATAGGGCGCCATGAGCACCATTGACACCCATAGGGCGCCATGAGCACCATTGACACCCATAGGGCGCCATGAGCACCATTGACGCCCATAGGGCGCCATGAGCACCACTGACACCCATAGGGCGCCATGAGCACCATTGACACCCATAGGGCGCCATTGACGCCCATAGGGCACCATGGCCGCCATTGACACCCATAGAGGGCAATGGGCGCCATTGACACCCATAGAGCACGATGGGCACCATTGCAACCCATAGGGCGCCATGGCTGCCATTGCCACCCATAGGGTGCCATGGCCACCATTGCCACCCATTGGGCGCCATGGGCACCGTTGACACCCATAGGGCGCCATGGCCGCCATTGACACCCATAGGGTGCCATGGCCGCCATTGACACCCATAGAGCGCAATGGGCGCCATTGCCACCCATAGGGCACAATGGCTACCATTGCCACCCATAGGGCACAATGGACGCCATTGACACCCATAGAGGGCAATGGGTGCCATTGCCACCCCATAGGGCACAATGGACGCCATTGACGCCCATAGGGCGCCATTGCCCCCATAGGGCGCCATGGGCACCATTGACACCCATAGAGAGCAATGGCCGCCATTGACACCCATAGGGCGGCATGGCTGCCATTGCCACCCATAGGGCACAATGGACGCCATTGACGCCCATAGGGGCGCCATGGGCACCATTGACACCCATAGGGCGCCATGGCTGCCATTGACACCCATAGGGCGCCATTGCCGCCCATAGGGCGCCATTGACACCCATAGAGGGCAATGGCCGCCGTTGACACCCATAGAGCGCGATGGGCGCCATTGACACCCATAGGGCACCATTGACCCCCATAGGGCGCCATTGACCCCCATAGGGCGCCATTGCCACCCATAGGGCACCATTGACACCCATAGGGCACCATTGACACCCATAGGGCGCCACGGGCCCTGTGCGAGCGCGTGTCCCCCCCCCCGTGCAGGGCTCATGATCCGCCCCTACGCCGAGGGCCTCGACGTCACCTTCAACGTGAGCCAGAGCCACACTTGGATCCCCTACGTGAGGGCCCTGCACCAGTTCCTGGAGCGTGAGTGCGCCGGGGGGCGCTGGGGGGCGCTGCGGGGCCCATAGGCCATAATGGGGGGCACTGGGGGGCCCATAGGCCATAATGAGATGCACTGGGAGGCCCATAGGCCATAATGGGGGGCACTGGATGCTTTATGGATGCTATGGTTGTTATGGATGCTTTATGGATGCTATGGTTGCTATGGATGCTTTATGGATGCTATGGTTGCTATGGATGCTTTATGGATGCTATGGTTGCTATGGATGCTCTATGAGTGCTCTATGGATGCTCCGTGGTTACTATGGACACTATGGCTGCTATGGATGCTTTATGGATGCTCTATGGTTGCCATGGATACTTTATGGTTGCTATGGATGCTATGGTTGCTATGGATGTTTTATGGATGCTCCATGGTTGCTATGGATACTCTATGGGTGTTCTATGGATACTTTATGGTTGCTGTGGACGCTCTGGTTACTATGGATGCTATGGATACTTTATGGATGCTCTATGGTTGCCATGGATACTTCATGGTTGCTATGGATGCCCTGTGGTTACTATGGATGCTATGGTCGCTATGGATGCTTTATGGATGCTCTATGGTTGCCATGGACTGTATGGGTGCTCTATGGATACTTTATGGTTGCTGTGGACGCTATGGTTGCTATGGATGCTCTATGAGTGCTCTATGGATACTTGATGGTTGCTATGGATGCTCTCTGGTTACTATGGATGCTATGGTTGCTATGGATGCTCTATGGTTGCTATGGATACTCTATGAGTGCTCTATGGTTGCTATGGATGCTCTGTGGTTACTATGGACACTACGGTTGCTATGGATGCTTTATGGATGCTCTATGGTTGCTATGGATGCTTTATGGATGCTCTGTGGTTACTATGGACACTATGGTTGCTATGGATGCTTTATGGATGCTCTATGGTTGCTATGGATGCTCTGTGGTTACTATGGATGCTCTGTGGTTACTATGGACGCTATGGTTACTTTACGGATGCTCTATGGTTGCTATGGATGCTCTATGGTTGCTATGGATGCTCTGTGGTTATTATGGACACTACGGTTGCTATGGATGCTTTATGGATGCTCTACGGTTGCTATGGATACTCTGAGTGCTCTATGGTTGCTATGGATGCTCTATGGTTGCTATGGATGCTCTATGATTGCTATGGACGCTCCGTGGTTACTATGGACGCTATGGATGCTTCATGGATGCTCTATGGTTGCTATGGATGCTCCGTGGTTGCTATGGACGCTATGGTTACTTTACGGATGCTCTATGGTTGCTATGGATGCTCTATGGTTGCTATGGATGTTCTGTGGTTACTATGGACGCTCCATGGTTACTATGGACACTATGGACGCTTTATGGATGCTCTGTGGTTACTATGGATGCTCCGTGGTTACTATGGACACTATGGTTGCTATGGATGCTTTATGGATGCTCTATGGTTGCTATGGACGCTCCGTGGTTACTATGGACGCTATGGTTGCTATGGATGCTCTATGGTTGCTATGGATGCTCTATGGTTACTATGGATGCTCTATGGTTGCTATGGATACTCTATGGATGCTCTATGGTTGCTATGGACGCTCTGTGGTTACTATGGACACTACGGTTACTATGGATGCTTTATGGATGCTCTATGGTTGCTATGGATGCTATGGTTGCTATGGATGCTCTATGGTTGCTATGGATACTCTATGAGTGCTCTATGGTTGCTATGGATGCTCTGTGGTTACTATGGACACTACGGTTGCTATGGATGCTTTATGGATGCTCTATGGTTGCTATGGATGCTCTATGGTTGCTATGGACGCTCTGTGGTTACTACGGACACTACGGTTGCTATGGATGCTTTACGGATGCTCTATGGTTGCTAAGGGCACTCTACGGTTGCCCTATGGACCCTATGGGTGCCCTATGGACCCTATGGGGGTCCTATGGGTGCTTTCCCCCCCCCCCCGCAGCCTACAACGACAGCGTCCAGGCCGCCCGCAACGCCGCCTGCACCCCGGGCCGCTACAACGAGCAGCCGGACGACGCGGTGCCCAACGTGCCCAAGCGCGGCCTGCCGCTTCAACCGGAGCGCGCTGGGGCCCTGCGCGGGGCTGGGGCCGCCCCACAGCGAGAGCTACGGCTACGGCACGGGCCAGCCCTGCGTGCTGGTGAAGGTCAATAGGGTGAGAGGGGGGGGGGATGGGGGCGATGGGGTGGGGAGGGGGGCGAGGGGGCGATGGGATGGGGGCGATGGGGGCAATGGGATGGGGGCAATGGGATGGGGGATGGGGGCAATGGGATGGGGATGGAGGCAATGGGGGCAATGGGATGGGGATGGAGGCAATGGAGGCAATGGGATGGGGATGGAGGCAATGGAGGCAATGGGATGGGGATGGGGGCAATGGGATGGGGATGGGGGGCAATGGAGGCAATGGGATGGGGATGGAGGCAATGGAGGCAATGGGATGGGGATGGGGGCAATGGGATGGGATGGGGGCAATGGAGGCAATGGGATGGGGATGGGGGCAATGGGGCAATGGGATGGGGATGGGGGCAATGGAGGCAATGGGATGGGGATGGAGGCAATGGAGGCAATGGGATGGGGATGGGGGCAATGGGATGGGGATGGAGCAATGGGATGCGGATGGGGGCAATGGGGGCAATGGGATGGGGGCAATGGGATGGGGATGGGGGCAATGGAGGCAATGGGATGGGGATGGGACTGGCGGGCACTAGGACCCAGCGTGGAGCTGGGATGATGCCCTATTGCAATGGGTTGGGGTGCTTGCAATGGAATACATGGGACTGGGATGCACTGGGAGCACTGGGGTGCACTGGGATGCACTGGGATGCACTGGGATGCATTGGATCCGTTACTGCAGTGCCCTGCTCTGCACTGGTCCGTACTGGTCCATTGGGGTCCATTGGGGTCCATTGGGGTCCACTGGGCTCCATTGGGGTCCATTGGGGTCCATTGGGCTCCATTGGGCTCCATTGGGGTCCATTGGGGTCCATTGGGGTCCATTGGGGTCCATTGGGCTCCATTGGGGTCCATTGGGGTCCATTGGGGTCCACTGGGCTCCATTGGGGTCCATTGGGCTCCATTGGGGTCCATTGGGGTCCTTTGGGGTCCATTGGGCTCCATTGGGCTCCATTGGGCTCCATTGGGGTCCATTGGGGTCCATTGGGCTCCATTGGGCTCCATTGGGGTCCATTGGGCTCCATTAACCCTTCTCCTCCCGCAGGTCATCAACTTCTTCCCTGGGAGGAATAAGAGCATCAGCGTGGTCTGTGGAGCAAAGGTGACCCCAGTATCAAACCAGTATCAAACCAGTATCAAACCAGTATCAAACCAGTATCCCCCCATTATCCCCCCATTATCACCCCATTATCCCCCCACTATAACCCAGTGCCCCCCCTCACTGTCTCTCGTCTCTCCCCAGCGGCCCCGATCTAAGGGTGACCTGGTAAGGGGGGGATGACCCCCAAAAGAGCCTGAATTCACCCCAAAACGCTGCTAGATGAGACAAAAAGTGATAGTTTGGTGCCAAAATGTGCTCTTTTCACCCCAAAATGCTGCTAGATGAGCCAAAAAGTGATAGTTTTGTGCCAAAATGTGCTATTTTCACCCCAAAATGCTGCTAGATGGGCCAAAATGTGCTCTTTTCACCCCAAAATGCTGCTAGATGAGCCAAAATGTGCTCTTTTCACCCCAAAATGCTGCTAGATGAGCCAAAATGTGCTATTTTCACCCCAAAATGCTGCTAGATGGGCCAAAATGTGCTCTTTTCACCCCAA